>CM048854.1:24817729-25202729 GCA_026545225.1 Cornus controversa | reverse complement strand
AAAGTTGCCATAAGTATTGCTCAAAATCCAGTACAACATGGTTGCACGAAGCATGTAGAGATTGACAGACACTTCATAAAAGAGAAGATTGATAGTGGAGCTGTATGCATGCCTTTTGTCCCTACTACTCAACAAATAGCCGATACCTTCACCAAAGGACTTTTTAGACCCAGTTTTGAGTTCTTTGTAAGCAAGTTGGCCATGATAGATATCTACGCTCCAACTTGAGAGGGGGGGGGGGGGGTGGTGTTGGATTTCTAGGGAATAAATTAGGAAATTGTATTTTGTGCAAATCTGAAATTACTATTTCTGATTTTATTTTGTTTCCTTTTTTCTAGCTTAGAGTTTTGCTGATTTTGTGGCTTCTTGATTTGGTGGCCTTCCTAATTTGGTGGTCTTTCTCTACTATTTATCTTGTAATTGTCTCTCTTGAATTTTAATAAGAATGATAATTCTTCTTCTCAAAAAACCTTCAGAAGATAAATAGATAAAGGAGATGAGAGGATGAAAGAAATGAAAATGAAGGAGAAGAAAGGTAATGAAGAGAAGTTCAGCAGCAAGTCGCACTCTCTCAGGGTAAACTCAACTTCCGATTAGGATTAGGACTTGAGTCTTGTGCAGGAGAATTTGGGAAGATATAACTTAGCAGACAGTGGGATAAGGAGTGTCTACAACCCTTATCTCTTAGGTTTCAACTGAAGATACACTCTTTAACAGTCAAAATAGATGGATAAAACAGCCCAACTTGCCTAAGAACCAAAGGAAAAGTCATCTAAAGTGCTGGAACCCCCAAAATAATATTTATACCAACAAAATATGAACTACACAACTACAAAGGCATAGATCTCGATATGTTTAAGAGAGAATATATCTACAAGAAAACTCCCAGACTTTATTGCGTTGCAGAGTATCCTCAAGATCTACCACAGCAAGAAAAAAAGATCACTTCTATCTGTTGTGATTTATGAAAAAGAAACCTGAAAGATGGCTGGAAGTTTAGGCTTAAATTCAGATTGATAATGCTGCAATCAAAGATGGGTTAGAAAACATATCAAATGATGTCTACGACTTCAAAACTTATATGATGATAAAGAAAGTTGATGGATCTCTCACGGTACTGGTAGATCATGTTTATGTTGATTTACACAATGATTTTATTTTTTGGAGAATGCAGTTCCTCTGTCATGCTTACCACACTCACTGTTTCAAAACAATCATTGGTCAAAATCTAGAGTTCCCAGAGTCATTGACCCATTGGCTGTTATTGGCTTTGCCAGGAGTTGAGGCATCATGATGCCAACTCCTCGAGAAATGATATCTATTCCAATCAGGATGTAAATAATAATGTCTTTTAATTGAGTTTCATCTCTCTCTCTCTCTCTCTACATTAGTTATGAACGTTGCGTTAATTATGGTTGGAGCACTTGCATGTCTTTGACTTATATTACATAATGCAGTTAATATAAAATTATAGCAATACTTACCAAAATAAATTATAACAATGATTTATTTTCTTATAGTCAAAGGAACCATTTTGCAAGTGCACTTTCCTCTAGATCTCCTGGAAGTGAAGCAAACAATTGTTTCAATAGTTGCAAGTGTTTGGAAACTTCTAGTTCACTATTGCATCAATTCGTGTTCATACATTGCTCCACTTCTCATGAAGCTTTCTGTTTGAAGAAATTGACTTGTCAATGAAATATTAATTAAATTTGCTACTCTGACAGGATCAACTCAATCAGAATTGCTCACACTGCAGAAAGAGAAGTTAAGAGCAATGAATATCAAAGACACATTAGAAAGGCTAGATATGTCGATAGAATTTGTTAAGAAGAATATTTCCATGGTTGCAGCCAAGCTTGCTATTCAATCATTAGAGGTACAATGAGCATTGAAATTCTGAAGCAGGCCTTCTGGTGGCAAAAACCCAAAGAGAGAAAAAAGAAGTAAAGAGACATCATAGCATCACCCAAATTCATGCTCACCCATGATGGTGAGAGAGCAAGCTGCAACCGGTTCGAATTGAAAGCCGGGAATTGGGTTGTAACTATTGTTAGAGTTCCATGATCAGATGGATAAAGAAGTGTAACAAATTAAATTATGTGTGCTCTTTTATGTGATCAGCTGGTATAAATGCTTTGATAAACTCTGCAGTCCAATTAGTCTAAACTAATGTATCATATTTCTGAGCAGCTGGTTTCACCTTAAATGACAATCATTTTCTCTATGAAGAGGAAACATATAGAATTTTGATTATTACTGCTAACTCATCATAACAGAAGCAACAAAGCCAGAAACTTATGCGAGAGGGAGGGGTTGTTGTGTGAACACTTATATACTAGGGTAATTTTTTAATTTTAGTGGGGGATTTGCATAATTTTACAAAATATATGGGTATAAAGTGCAAATAAGAAAATTTTCAGTGGGGGCGTCCACCCTCACACGGCCCTTCCTAACTCCGTGCCTGTTGTCACCCGAAAAGAAAGGCAAATGAATAAGCTACAGTTGACTTATTAAAATGCAACTAGTTGGTTATATGTTGGTATGTGCTAAATTTTCATTCATTCGGAAAAATGGGTGCAACTAAAGTAAGAAAAATGATATGTTGACGGCCGAACTTATCCAACTGTTTTACAATGACGTCATCTTCTACTTGCATAAATATAATAAAATGTGTTTGAATGAAATGTGTTTTAACTTTCGAACGATGAAGCACGACTGCTAAAGTAATATATTATTTCCTCAACAATTGATTAATTCAACCACATTTTGCATTTATATAAGGTGTATGGTCATAATTCTACCCAATTGATTAATTCAACCACAGATTTGCATTTATATAAGGTGTATGGTCTTGAAATTACATATGAGAAAGTCTAAGAGATAAAATGTCACTCAGTTGGTCCCGCCTAAACGAAGGTGCAATAAAGAGTATCAGACTTGACATTTGTTAAAAAAATGAAAAGGAAAAAGGAAAAAAGTAGTTATTGGTAAAGGGTTTGCTCAAGTATTAGTTACAAAATCAGTAAAATTAGGAAATTGATTGTTTGAACAACTTTATATATGCATTTGCAGGTTCATAGCTGTTTAGGATCTCAAATATTTAGGGCTAGCTGAGTATAAATCTAATCATTCTTTATTTCATTTTGGATAAGAAACTATTAGCTAGAAAGTACGGACACTTCGTATAAGAGTGCCGTAGCGGTGTCGGACACTCGGACACTTCTCAGAGACGTGTCGGACACTACTTAAAAGTGTCCTAAATTTTCTTTTAGGACACGTGGGAGATACGGCGGGGACATGGCAAGGTACATTTTGTAATTTTTAAAGTGCAAAAAAATCCCTGAACTTTTTCAAAGTAACAAAAAGACTCCTTTGAACTATTTTTTTGAACATTTCAGCCCCTCGTCTTCTAAAAGTTGACATCTTGACCTCTTAAAATAACTATAATGACATATATACCATTTAATATGACTATTATGCCATTTTCTCTATAAATATATTATTTTCTAAAATAAAAAATAGTTAGATAAAATTCCTAAATAATAAATTTAGAAACAAAAAAAATAAAAAAGTCAATAAAACTTTATTTAACATAAAGCCATGTTGGTTTATTTGGTATTTTGTATTTAAATTTATTTGATTGTTATTAGAAAAATGAGTAATGTGCAAGATTCTAGCAGTGGGTTTGAATATAATAAACACCTTTTTTTTAAATACATTAATTGCTTGATAATAAATTGAAGTGTTTGTGTACTTTATTATTTTTTATTCTTAGATTTATGGTATTGTGGATATTGGTTAACTTGTTAAATATATATTAATATATTATTTCATAGCCGTATCCCCTCAGTGTCCATGTTCATGTCTTTTTTTTTTAAAATTTGCCGTGCCACCGTGTCCGTGTTGTGTTGTACCCGTGTCCCATGTCCTTTTCCATGCTTCTTAGACTATTAGCAGTATAAATCTAACTTGTTTTTTCATTTTCAATTAAAAAAAATTAAAAAAAAAACATTAGCGAGTATTTGAATATAAAACTAACTCGTTCTTTGTTTCATTTTGGGTAAATATCATTAACATCATCTATGGTTTGGACTTATTACACACGGAGACAAAATTTGCTTATAACCATCATATGAACTCCAACCGATATTTTTGTCACTAACTCCGTTAGTTTAAATGTGAAATGTCTAATATACCCTCAATCATCCAACTTCACCCGAAGAACAACATCATCCAAACCTATCTCACCCAAAAATAACCCCATCTTCTCACATCAACAAACTCCATCTCGGTGACCCAATTATAGAACCCAAAATCACAGCCTTCTACGTCACTGTCATCTTCATCGCACAGCCCCACCATTAATTTTTCCAAAGCTTACAACCACAATTTACCAGGACGTCAGAAAACCAAGCCAACGACCACCATCAATCAAAGCCCATCATCGCCATCACACCATTGATTTTTTTGTTTGATTTTGGTTGTTTTGTTGTTGTATCTGTTGACAACTCGAATAGAATCGATGATGGTTACTATGATGATTCAATGTTGAACCAGGGGTGGATGGGTTGATTTGGGTTGTTATGGTGGTGGTGATGGTGATAACTCAGAAGGTGAATGGGTTGCGAGTTTGTGGGTGGATGGGTTGATTTGGGTTTGTTGTAGTGGTGCGAATGTGGTTCTAGTGGGTGTTGGGTTTTCTTCGTGGATGATGAGGTACTTGGTTGGGAGAGACTCGAAAGTGGGTCTTTGTGTGGTTCGGCATTAGGTGTCTCCGGCATGTGGGGATTTCGAATGGTGAAGTAGAGAAGATGGTGTGGTCAAAAATTATAGTTTCCATGGTTTGCTGTGAGTTAATGGTGCCGGTGAGTAGACTTGAGCTTGGGGTCGGCTTTAATGGTAGTGGTTGATTTGGGTCTTTCTTGTTAATGAAAACAATGGTGGTGGGATGATGGGTTGGAGAAGATGATAGGTGGTGATTGTGATCAGCTAATATATATATATATATATATATATATAGACATAGTACATTCACAAGACAGAATGAGAGAAAAGAGTAGGAGAAAGAAAAAAGTGTGTTAATGATATTTTATATAATTTTAAAGGTTAAATAGGTCATTTGCAAAGTCAAAGGGCATGCAAGTCTTTTTTATGGTGTCAAACTTGCCTATGCACAGTGTTGGTCTCTCTGATAGACGGTGCAAAACGTTTGGGTTTATACGGTCACTTTAAACAAAATTTGTCTTCGTATGAAATAAATCCAAACTACAAGGGTGTCAGTGATATTTACCTTTTTATTTTTGATAAAAAGAATTATTACTCAATATTGATCTTAGAGTGTCGGGAGGAAAAACTGGATACTTGCATAATGTTTCCATAGTATTAACAACTCTTAGAACTCGAGCTTACTAAAAGTTCTAACTAGACATAGAGGTGGAACAAACTCGAGCAATCTGAGTCCCGCTCGAAAAGTTTACAAGTGTTGACAAGGTATTTGAGATCATGAGAATGGAATTAGATTTAAATCTTAGACTTTGAAGTTTTGCTAACTTGAGCAGCTCGAAATACAAAAAAATTTTATAATTTTTATAACTACATATTATTTATATAAAATAATGTTAATGTATAATGATTTCTTTTTAAATGACATAATATTATTGGTAGTTATTAACCTAACAAAGTTGCTCTGAAATTTAAAATAAAATTATAATGATTGATATTAACTTAAATTTACAAACAACATTGTAAATATATAATGTTGAATTCCACAAGTTTGAGTGGTTTTATTTTATTTAATGTATATATTTAAGCATATATATATACACTTGTAACTTTAACTTTCTTAGTAGGTTATTACAATTTTGAACCACTCAAGTAATTCTAAAAATTCTTGAAACACGATGGTATGGTTGACATAGGTGAAGAAACATAAATTTTTCGAAACTTAAATTTGATGCGGGTTGAAGTGTTAGTAGGTTAATTGATCGAGTTTGGATTCTCTTCGTCACATCACACGTGTGCTCTAACAACATAGGAACCAGACCAAAAATAATATAAAAAAAATGCTGAAGGGTGTGGTCAAAATGTCAAATCAAGTCCAAATGTAGTGGAGCCCAGGTTGGGGTCCACAACAGTGACTCAAACTCTGAAATGGAATTTGAGGCCCAAGTTTGTTTATATCTTCAAAAGAAGATATCCAACGGATATTTTTCATGGTTGCAAGTGCATAATTTGCATTTCTTTCCCTTTTTATTTTTTCTTTCTTTCCAGTCATGACAGAGATTGGTTGTTAGTTTGCCTGTTACAGCAAGTTTTTTGGAGAGAGAGAGAGAGAGAGAGATGGTGTTACTGACAGCCCCCATGTTTTCTGCTTCAACAACTATAAGCAGCAGCCTCTTCCTCAGAAGGCGGCTCCACCACCACCACCCCCTTCTGCACTCAACATTTGCTTCTCCTCAGCTTCCCATCTCTGTAAGTTTGTTTCCATCGTTTTTATTTTTTAAGTTTTTTTTGGGTTAAATTTGAATATTCTTGCCCAATATTTAATTTCCAATTTTGGTTTCTATGGTTCTAAATTGTTAAAGAGTTTTGAAGAATTGGTTTGTTGATTAACATGTTGATTCTGATTTGACTATTACAGTTTTCTCAAGTTGTGAATCATGATTAACTTAATTTGGATAGACCTTAAAATTCCCTTTAAAAAACACTGTATAGCCATAACATTGAAGGAAATTACATAAACAAACTGTTTTGGTTGGAAAATACCTTGAATAGTATGCAAAAATAAGTAGCCAATCAATTGCAGATATTCATGAGTAAAAGTAGAAGTAGATAGATATTGTCACATAACAATGTTCTGACTGCAGATTCTGTGGTAGAAAGATGCAAGACTGTGGAACAATTCATGGGCTTGTTTTTCTATGTCAAGTTTTCTTTTCCCCTAATTTGTTCTTGGATTGTTGTCTGAAAAATGTAGCTCTTGTACATGAATAAATATTTAACTGGCTTAAAAGAAATGTGTTTCATTTTCCAATTCTATCCTTGCCTTGGCTTTGAGAAAGAGAAAGAAAGAAAGAAAAGGATTTCACTCAAAAGCACATTTGCAGTGTTACTGGATGTTGTTTTTGGCACAAAAAATGGAATCTTGAGGCCCAATCACCATCTTCATCTTGTTACTGAAGATGCCATCAAATACTACTTTATGTTGATTTACATATCAGTGAACTGGGCAAGGGCGAACCCAGTCAGATCTACGCAGGCTTACCTCTTCATGCGAAAAGGTTGTTTCCCTGTTTCGAACCTGTGTCCCGCAGGTCACAATGGAGCTACCTTATTGTTACGCATAGGCTCGCCCTCACATTGTATTGATCTTGTTGTCGACTGCAGATTCTAAGTGCTTTCCATCAATTTATCTGAGGTCCTTACTCCAACTACCCCCAACAAATCTGCCTTTATATTGTGGAACTCTGCAGAAGCTCCCTTTCTCAATCATTTGTAGTGTAATTATCAATGTTCTTGGCGTAATGGTAAGGTTGCTCTATTATGACCTAGAGGACACAAGCTCGAAATAAGGAAACAACCTTTCTTCATGCGGAGGTACTAATCTTGTTTTCAACTGCAGATTCTAAGTACTTTTCGTCAATATATCTAAGGTACTTACTCCGACTACCCCCAACAAATCTGCCTTTATATCAATGAAATCTGCAGAAGCTCCCTTTCTCAATCATTTTTAGTGTAATTATCAATTTTCTTGCTTTTGAAATGCAATTTTGTACCTACCGATCTAATAATTTTGACAATTTTGCTGAACTAAACTCCGGACTCTGGATGGGCTCCCGTTTTGGTGCCCACCACCCTGTGACATTTCATCTGAAGTAGTATGTCACATTCTATAGTAAACATAACATGGACTTGTACCAAAGCCAGTAAATCTGAGATTAGGTCTTGGTTTTAAAAGGCAAAAAGTATTTACATATAATTTGTTGGGTTGTAATGGAGTGTTATATTGTGTCTCTCCCTGCATCTGCATCCATAAATTTGGTCTGGCTTTTATTTTGGAAATGTAACATGCACATTTAGATTAAATAGAGATAGGGCTTGGTACATTTGGTCTTGTCAAATACATTAATTCATGCATGTGTTTTTTTAGTTAAAAACTTGGAGGTTTTGTCCCAAACAATCACAAGGCTTTGCCATCTTTCATATATTAATGCACTACAATGTAGCTATATAAAATTGAAATCATTTCTCAGCTTGTGTAAACAATGGAAAACAGAACTACAATTGACTGTGTAACTAAAGTTGTCCAGAAATTCTGCAATTTATCTCGTCGGAGATCCTCCTTATCATTTACAAAAGATACGGCATCTAAAGTATCATACGGCCAACCAGAAGTTGAAGATGGCATAAATGACGAGGCCTGTGAGTTAGTCAACGGAATGGAACTTCTCATAGGGGAGGGAGCTGATAGCATCCGTGGTTACCTTCTCAAGGCAGTGAAGAACAACAATGGAACTGGCATATTGCTCTTGTCTGACATATTCGGGTTTGAAGACTCATCAACTCGAGATTTCGCATATCGCGTTGCCTGCAATGGTTACAAGTATGTTTCCTGATCTTAGGACAAATAAATATGTGGAAATTTAACTCTACTGCATAGCAACTATCAAAGAGGCTTGTATTTTGCAGCACTTTCCTCTAGACAGTTATGAGCATTGTTTGCTCTTGATGTTATTGTTGCTCATTTGAAGCATCATTCTTTTAGTTATAACTGAAAGTAGACTCCATCAAGACGGTTTAGCATCATTCTTTTCTATGTTAAAAGCCTTCCCACAATCTCATTCATGCAAAGGCCTTCTAACTAAAGGCCTTTTGGTTTTAAAAAGCTCCCCCCAAACGCTACCTTAATCTTTCTGATGTTTGTTACACAATCTTGCAGTGTTCTAGTGCCAGACTTGTTTCGTGGGAATCCATGGCCAAAGGACAGGTCCAGGGCTTTATTTGAACAATGGATTGCTGGCCAAAACCTGCAACGGGTTTTAAAAGACATTGCCACCTCTGCAAAGTGGATGACTGATGAATTTGTAGCTGCAGGAATTTCAAAGCAGCTTGGTATAATTGGCTTTTGCTATGGAGGTGGCCGACTAATAGACGTGCTAGCCCAAGACGAGGATGCCTGTTTTGGCACTGGGGTCTCATTCTACGGCACAAGGTTTGATCCATCTGTTGCTGCTAATGTAAAGGTACCCGTACTGTTTATAGCAGGCGACGATGATCCACTTTGTCCAGTCGGTATCTTGAAAGATATCGAAAAGAGCATTGGCAGGGGGTCTAAGGTGGTGATTTACAATGGAAGAGGTCATGGGTTTGCTCACCGGCCTGAATCTGCCGAGGAAGATGCAGATGCTGAGCAGGCTTTCAATATCATGAGAATTTGGCTGTACAATAACTTGGTTTCAGACACCTAAAGCTTTAACAGCATCTAAAAAGATGAAGTTTGTGTGGCTTATGTTGAGCTTGATATTAGACAAACTTTCTTTTTTTGTTACAAGGTTTTAATCAATGGATTGATGCCTATTGTTCTAGTGGTTAGATATTCAACTTGGTGTCATTAAGCTCAACTTGCCGTCCCACTTCTACCTCTCCATTTTAATTTGTGTCACGACAAACAATGCAAACCAAACCAAGAACAAATTGACAAGAACACTACACAATAATTTACGTGATTCATCTAAAACTTGGATTACGTCTACAATAAAGATTCGGCAAAAAATTACAAAAAATGCAAAAATAGGAGATTACAAGTTTTGGTTACGTTCACGATGAAGATTCGGTGAAAGATTTTACAAATACAAAAATAGGAGGCTCCCAAACCCTAGCACTCGCTTTCACTCTTTCTTTGCTATTTTCAATATTTTCTTTTATCTCACTCCAACCCTATATGCCCTTATATATTGGGTTACAAGAGACCTAAACAGGATCCAAGACCGCAAGCAAAAAAAAGGAGTCAAAAAAGACCACAAGTGAAAAAATGAATCAAAAAAAATTCATGAGCCTACCGTAAAGGTCATAACAAGATCACAACGCAACTCGAACAGAGACAAAATTTAGACAACAACATGAGAATTTGAATTCAGAAAACTAATTGGACTGCACAAAAGTTCAATTAAAATTAGATATAATTGGATTACTTTGTGGACAAAGTTACTCTTTGTTTTAGATATGGTCAAATTCCAATATGAAAGCATCTGGGTTTTGCATGAAGAAGATGATGCTCGTTGCTATAAACGCAACGCTGTAAAGAAAGGACCATAAAATTCAACAGTGAAAAACAACAGTGGAAATCATGACTCAGTTGAAAGAGAACTCCAAACAAACAGTTTGGATCTGACTGAAAGACCAAACATTAACCTAAACTAGGTGTTGTTTGACAAAACTGAAAATTAAAAAGAGTTGAATTTTAAGTGTTAATTATAAATTAATATTTTTTATAATATTTTTTTTGAATTTTAAGTGGCACTTATTCTTTAAAGTGGTATCCTTATTACGTTATCAAACATAATTAATTAAATAATAGCTGAATGTATCTAGAATTAAGTGTTTAATAGGATTATCAACAACATTGCAACAACTAGAAATATTAAATAAATATTTTAACCCAAGGCTCCATGCGGTTGCAAAATTTAAATTTTAAAATTTTCATTAAAACACCTCCCTACCGAATAAAGATAAATTTATTAGAACATACTGCAGCCTTTATGGGCACTATTAACCATTATTTACCAAATTCTCAAAGAGATTTGCCAAAGTCTTATCATCATTGTCGTCATCATCATCCTTGCCTTAATCCCATATGAATAGGGTCGGCCACAAGTCATCTCTCCTCTAATATTTAAGTTTTTAAAATCATTTCTAATGATTTCCTTCCATGTTAATTTGGGGTGCCCTCTTTGCCTCCTACCCTCTAAGCAAATTAACCTTTCTCCTTTCACTAGTTATCTATAGGTCTTTTATGTATGTGTTCATACTACCTAAGTCTACTCTCTTCAATTTTATCACTAATAGATGTCACACCTAATTTCTCCCTCACATTTTGGTTTAGAACTCTATCTCTTCTAGTCATTCATGTCATCCATCTTAACATCCTCATTTCCACTACATGAATACAATGTTATTGCTTTTTTTTTTTAAAGAACAACACTCTATGTCATATAAAATAGTTAGCCTTATAACTGTTCTATAAAAATTTCCTTTTGGTTTATATGACATTCGTTTATCACACAAAATGTTACTGATTTGTGAAGTTGCACCAATTATACTAGTTATATCACCATCTATCTCACCATCCTTTTTGTATTAATGATGCTATATGAATGGGGTTCGAATTTGGGAGGGAAAAACATCATCATCTTTGCCTTGATCCCATATGAATTGAGTCGGTCACATAAATTCTCTTCTTCCTTTCTATTCTATTTCAAACCATATCTTCTCTAATATTTAACTTTTAAAAATTATTTCTAATAATTTCCCAAAGCATGGAAAGAAGATTATTTGAAAGCATGCATCATAATGACTTGAAATCTACAAAGGAGATCCCCTAGATGAAAGCAATCAAAATCATGGCTTTGATTTCACAAAAAAGAAATATACACACATACATATACCATCACATGATATGTTGGCAAGAACTAAAGCGTGGCTACTTGCCACCTGTATTTTTAGGTACTTAGCAATAAGTTAAATGTATGCATATATGGGTTGGACACCTGTACTTCTAAACCCATCTCTCATCCACTGAATCAACAAACTTTTGCAAATGCAAATGGATCTTCAAATTGCCATGGTATTTAACAAGCAATCTCTGTTATCTTTCCACCTCTACAAATTGGCCTTCAAGGAAGCAAATGGTTCTTCAACAATCTCAAGGACTTAAAACTGACAATATCATATGCTGATTTGCGAAAAGAATTTTTTTTTTTTTTTGCATGAAAGCTTCCCACATAAGGGAGATTTGAATCCTGAACCTTTCTTATGAAAGACCAGGAAGTACCACTCGGCCGCGAAGGCCGGTGGTATTTGCAAAAAGAATTCAATAAGCACAAAATTGCCACCGAAACTTACCATAGATAGTTTGCAAAACATCTAAACTTAAAATGATAGGATCATTGTTGTATAAGATATTGAATTGACTGACAAATTGAAAGGTATGCCATATAATCGCATTCGCATCAAATCCCTAATTTATATATATATATATATAAAACTTCTCATTTACGTGGAGATTGAAAATAGAATAGGGATACGCATAATTCAATCACATATTAGGAATTCAATAAGGAAATTAAGGTTTAGGTTGATTAATAACTAGTTTTTTTTTTTGGATTTTTAATTAGCCTAGAATGGCAGAATAACCTCCCCAATGGTCACCACTTTCTTCAACGACTCATGAAGTCTCATCTCTCGAAATGGTAAATGGGAACCCTATCTCTCATTCATATCACAAGCACTGTCCCCTTAAAATCGGTCAAAATCAAATAGAGATGATTGTAAACTGTAGGCTTATATATATATATATATAGCGTGTGTGTATTCGGAGAAGGTATTGGTTGCGCTGGGTGCACTAAATATCTACACTCATATGCACCATACATTAAGGTTTAATTTACATTTGAATTGAAGTGGAATCGTCCAAATTGCACTTATAACAATTTAAATAGGGTAAAATGCTCTAACACTATCTGACATTTTTTTAATTGCTCACAGAGAATAGTTGTGTCAAAAATAGCTCTGACACCCCCTGTCAGAGTTAATAACAATTTTAATGTACCCAAAATGAAAAAAGTCATTTTTGCCCCTACTTCTAAACTACTTTTTCTACTTCCTCACCAGAATATCAAATCCCTAATTTTTGCAAAATCTCCAAGTTGATCCACTACAAATCAATTATAGAGCTATTAATTTACACATCAACCCAGGTCTAATACACCAAAAAATAAATAGTTTTACATATTGAGGAAGATATATTCATATAGATACATATAAATATATATATATACATATATATATAGATCATCGTTGGCAGCAAAAATGAATCTACGGCTGTGGAGTGACGCCTCAATCTTTCTCGGCAACGACATGAAGAGAAGCACATAAAAGTTGGCTTTGGAGGAGTTTCTAAAGAAAACTGTTCTTGAGGTCGCCAAGAAAGATGAGAAAATCTATGAAATTCGAACTCTGGCTTTGGAAGAGTTTCTAAAGCAAACTGTTATTGAGATTGCCGATAAAGATGAGAAAATCGGTGAAATTTAGACTCCTAGATCTTGGGTTTTTGCCACTACCGGCTCTCTCTTTACAGATGAGGATGACAATAAAAGCCTTGCCGATGATTGCATCGATGATCTCAACTTCCCTTTAAAAAATCGGGCGAGTGCCCTTCTCTCTCTATATATACATATATATACTCACTATAGTGTACTCTCTCTACATATAAATATATATACATATATTTATACTCACTATAATGTACTCAAGGTGGCAACCTAGTGTGGCCTCACCGGATCTGACGACGGCGGTGGACGGAAGAACATAGTTCTAGATGGTAGAAAGGACATTGTTGTGAGGTAGGAAACCCGTGTCGTTACATGTGGATTGCAAGTGTCCAATGCACTAATCTTAGTGCTCATTGTTGTTGCATATGGTGGTAATCGCAGGAATACAAGTAATGGAAAATGGTGGCCTCTGTGTACTGTCTCTGTCTATATATAGTTATACATACAATTATACATATATGAATATATATACATTATAAGAGATAAGAGTCTCAAATTGGAGTGAGTTTAATTAAGATCATTAAGGGTATAAAGGTCTAAATATGTGAGGCTAAAATTGTAATTTTAAACTAGAGGGGTAGTTTTGGTATTTTAATTTTTAAAATTAGTTGACTTCTAACTAGTGTGACTGTCAACTAACAGCACAAGCATCCCAATCTTTAACATCCCCACCAATGAACAAGCAATCGACCCTGAAGCCTTTCAAAAAAAAGAAAAAACTATCCAAGTACTCATGAAAAAGCTGAAAACTCATGCACCTGTCATTGAAGAATAAGCACCTCCCGTTAATGTGAATGACAAAGAAAAATCATTTGAAATAGAAGAACTTCTACCTCCAACAAAGACAGATGACCTTAGCAGCAAGATATGTAGCGTAGACATCCATTTTTGACCTCCACTTCTTTTCCAAATCCCAAACCATTCATACCAAGTTTCAGGATCCTATCTCCTCGAGCATATGAAGACCCGTGACCATTTTTGACTGATTTTCTTTTTTCTTTCATTTAAATGCATATGAATGATTTAAATGATTATAAATGTGTTTTAAATGTAAAATACATGTTTACTAACCTTTATAAGTGTTCGAAAAAGTTTTGGGAGTGTTTGGTAAAAATTGACTTTTCGGGTCAAAGTGGGCCCGAGGCACAGGTCCTGTGGGCCAGAAAATTTGAAATATTAAAATGACACTAAATTTGGAGGGTAGCTTAAATAAAATATTTGACACACAATGGATTCAATTTGAGTCAATCAGAGTTATGGAACTCGAAAACAGAGTCCGGGAAGGTTTTAGGAAAAACTAGTCGCATTCTTGTAAATAGATGAGTTAGGTCTATAAATAGAAAGAGGAAAATACATAATTCTCATTCTAGCATCATCCGTGAGAGGCAATATATATATATATATATATATATATATATATATATATATATATATCTTCTTCTTCACTTCTCCATTGAATTTGAAAAACTTAGGTCAAAAATTGGATGGCACCGAAAGAGAAAGAAACGGTCTACGCATTGAGGGCTCGGGATAGATCCATTCAGAATCAATTTCGGAGAAAGTTAATTTTATGAGAAATTGGAGAAGACATTTGGAAGTTCTTCAAAATTTGAGGTAGGGATGTCTAACCCATAGAATCTGGAGTTTTTGTGAGTATATTGGGTGTCTTGGTAACCAATTGGCTATGTGGGTATAATTAGATATTTTTCAATATTAAAGGATATTAAATTATGTCATTTGATCAATTATTAATGTTAATTGATGTAATTATATGTTTATATTTGTCTTAGATAGTTATATAAGCATGTTAAGATTGAATTATCCATGCGTATTTGTGAGAATGACACTTATATGTTTGATAAATGTCTTGAGAGGATGTTTCAATGTGAAAGCATGTTTGATTGTCAATGTGAGTAATATGAAATATGAAAAATGTGAATAATGTACAATGTGATTGTATATGGTGCTTAATTGAAAAATTGTGCAAGCATGACCCTTAGATGTTATTTTGTCTCAAATTGCTTATTCATAATTGTCATGAGCGTGAATAATCCATCTTCATTCATGCGTAAGCATGTGGTGATGGTAATGAGCTCAATTGGGCGGTTAAGTCTTTTGAGGAGTGATATGGTAATCCGATAAAGGGAACCCTCATGGGGCAATCTGGTAAGGTAGCTCCATGTAGATGTAATAAGATACTCCCAGAAATGGAGTCCCATGATGAGGTAAACTGGTCAAGGAGCCTTGGTTAGGTGATATTGGATGATTTTGGGTAGCGGAGTCCAATGGATGTGTGGAAAACTTGATGGAGTTGTGCATATTATATTGCATTGGACATTGCTTATGATATGTTGTGGTATATTAATATTTTCATAACATAATTAAATTCAAATGTATGTTTATATGGTATTCATGGAACTTGCGAAATTGTGTTTTAGACATTCCTATTGAGCGTGTGGTTACTCGTGCCATGAGTATTAACTCTTTTCATGAAATGAGAAAGAAGTAATGGAGTCTTCCCAACAGTAAAGGTGGCATAGAATGGTTTTGGGTTTATGTAAAGACTTATATTACTTTATTTGAATGCATATCAGGATTGTGGACTATATTCATATGATAAACAAGTAAAGATCATTTATGTTTTGAGAACATGTATTGTTTATGCTTTACAATTGTATGCGTTTAAATACGATTTAAAGCATGTGTTATTCATGACTTATAATTCTATACATTTTAAGCATGGTATTGAGCATGATAGGATGCTAGATTGTTTAAATGATTGTTCTTCATTTATGATCATTTTTACATGTATAAACTTGTGAGAATGGTTGAGTTAATGTATTGGTAAAGTGAGGAGTATACATGATTAAAATGGAGTTCAAAGTGTATAATTTGACACTTAGAAAATTTAGCAGAGTATCAGGGTAAGAGGATTTCGATTATGTGAAACCCCTTTTTCGCATGATCGAAATGCCTTCGATCAAGCAAACTTGTTACAAAAATTTTGATAGAAGAGAGATTGAATTTCAGAGAATTTTCGATAAAACTTCAATAGTACTTCGATTGAGCGTAAATTTTGATCATGCGAAACCAAGTTTTTAATTGTGCGAAATGCACTTCGATTGTGCGAAACCCAGGTTTCGATCATGCGAAATATTGTAGGAACTGAAAGTTGTAAATGGACTTGTATAAGTATATTTTCGTTAAAGGATGTTCATGGTGGACTTAAATTGGTTATGTGTGTATGTAAGCATGGTGTTAATGGTATTATGAATGCTTCCACTGATATTGAGATTACAACCTAGAATGGTTGATCATTGTGACACATCCGATAAAGGGTGAACGTATCGATAATGTAAATGCTTCTGTGATGAGTCATGGTCTGAGTTTCGGGGTGTGATAGCTTGGTATCGGTAATAATATCAGATGGTACATGATGATAACTTGTCATGGTTACTCGGGTCATGGGATGATGATTGGGTGATCATGATACCTCACTATCCGGGATTTGGGTTTGGACCAGGGGAGTCCCGTCGGTCCAGATTTTGGGGCGTGATAGCATAAGCCCCAAAAATAGTAAAATGCTTATCTTCAAAAATTATTTTACAATTCGTCTGCCTAAATAGGAAACAGACTGCACCATTGAGTTCAAATGTATCAAAAACCTCAAAAATGATAACTTATGGGAATCATAAGTCCTCCCGAACACTCATTTTCATCCAAACCCTAAATCGGGGTCAAATCGGTCAATCCAAAAGTTTGATCAAAAAATCGTTCATCAAATTGATGAATGGACCTCACCATCACGATCGTAAGGTTCAAAAACCATAGCAAACACTGTAATATTGACACATTTCCAATTCGGGCACATTTTCAATCAAAACCCTAGCTCAGGGGCAAAACGATCTTTTCGCTGCACACACTATTTAGAAAAAATCTGAATTTTTATTTTAGATAAAATGACATCATTTTATTACATCACCACAGTGATATCACGAATGAGAGAATCTCCAAAATTACCCAATTTTTGCCCTACAAAAGGGATAATTTGGAAATTTAGCCAGGAGGACACGTGGCAGCCAACCTGATGAACCTAGAGGAAGAGGGGTGATAGGTTCTTCCATTTTTCTTCCTAAAATTGCTCTAAGTATGGCACACTCAAATCACAAAAACTTGACACAGAGATTTATAGAGGAAAACCCCAATGTGGGGTAAAAATTCTCTTGGCCCTCAGGCCCGAACTGAGCTCCACTATGTTTGAAAAGGTAGTTCAATAATCTTTCAATCACTCTCACACTCACCCATCTCACTACATAATCACTCCAGCTCTTAACCCAGTTCACAGCCTCCCTAAGCCTGAACCACTCTTACCAATTTTCACAACAGCTTTTTCGCTCTCAACTCAGCCCAGGCTTCCCAAAGCCCAAGCTATCTCTCACCAATCTCACAACAATCACTCACACCGTACCCCTTATCTAAAGTATCGCTATACTTGGACTATAAATAGTGAATGTGGAGTCAGTTCGATGTAGTAAACAATAACTCTTCAAGCTTTGATTGTCGGTCTTCAAGGTCGATTTGTAAATCTTCAAGCTCTGATTGTTAGTCTTCAAGGTCCATCTTGATAATGACAAGGCCACTTGAATTCTTGGTAGATAATGACACTTGAATTTCTGCTGTGATAGGCTTTAATAAGTAAACCCTTAAGTGTAGCTGCAACGGACTTGTAGTAGAACACTCTTTCAATGAATCCCATTTGTAGCTACTTGAAAACTCTCCTTTAGCTTGGTATTCATCGTGAGCAACTATGCTGGTACTACTTTGTCTTTGAACCTTTCTAAAAAAAAATAAACACGACTGTAACTGGAGTAAAAATTAGTAGCATAAGCAATTCAAATGATAGAGAGTATGAACACAATTAGGCACAACATAATTCAGCATTATATACTTCAGCAAATGTTATTCAACAAGTTATAGGATCAGCGACTCAACAATTTAAGCAACATGAATTTTCAGACAGCAACTCTAGTAATATGCATTTCCAAATAACAAATTCAGCAAAATCAAAACATATCTTAGAGAATGGAAATTCTCAAATCAACTCAGAAATTTCAACAATACAAAAACTCCGAACAGCAATAACTTTTCAACACAACAGAATTTTAATTTAACAAAGATTAAATTAAAGGATCAGGTAACATGAATTTTAGGAGTTCAAAACAGAACAAGCACCTAGCATGAAAGATTTTATAATAACCAAATTCGATAAATAGAGTTTCTAGAAAACAAGTTCAGCAAATAGAATTTTCATAAACCAAGTTCTGTAAACATAATATCCAAAAATTAATTTCAGCTAAAAGTGTTTCCAGAAAAACAGGTTCAGTAACAAGAGTATCTAGAATCAATATTGTGCGCCTGTGTTTTGTGTGTCAACAGCAAAACCTCAACAAGTGCACTTGTGAAAATGTGCATATAAATATGTATTTAATCATTTTTGCTCATTTGATGTAAGAAAAAGAAGAACAAAAGTTTGAAGTAATTATACCAGTTCTGCAATTTTATCTATGTGACTGAACCTAAGATTATGAACCCAAGTAGAAACAAGAATGATGACCCAGAAAATATACCAAGAATGATTAACCAGAATCTGAGTCGATGTAACTTTAAATCATATCTAAATTGATGAGACAAAAATTCATGCTCTGAATATATAAAACAATAGATCATACTTTGAATAGGCAAGACAGAAGTTCATACTCTAAATCAATGAGACAAAAATTCATGCTCTGAATCTATGAAACAATAGATCATACGTCTGAGGTTATCGTGGATGTTGATTTTGGTATCTCAAGTTAGAGTGTTGATGCATCGTGGCTCAGACGACAAAGATGGTGGTTTGCCATCTCTCATTCTCTATATTTCTTTCCTTTACTCAGCGCTGCAGTTCACACACTTGCCCTTTCTCAATTCTTCTCTGCCTCTTAATTCATTAAAAGCCCCAATCTCCTCCAGACACCTTATATCTCATATATATATATCACATATAATTTCAACTCATTTTTAATTTTATTTTCAACTTTTTTTTTGTTAAACACGTTTTTGAAATGATAAGAAACCCTAGTGACTTTAATTCCCAAAAAGCTCCTGCACTAATTTCCAATTTGACCTTCTTTGAAAAATGATGATATTGCCTCTACAATTTGGTTAGTGCAAATACATGGAAAAATATAATAACACAAGATAATTAATAAAATTATGAAATTAAATTCAGCAAATATATTTTCAGACAAATGACTCTAATACCCTTACAGATCCTTTTTGACATTAAAACTTGGGCAAACATGCTCATGGGCTTTTCAGACCATCAATCTCACCCTTTTGACTTTTAATGTCAACTACCTACCTAACCTCTTACTCTAACTTCTTTCTCCCTCTTTTTGACAATGAAAGTCAAAATGGTAGTAAAATAAGAGCTAGTGCGGAGAAAGGGTGAGGCCTAAGGCATTGCAAAGTGTCTCAAACTATGTTGGAGGCAAATATTTGGTCATAATATCTGCTAACTGCGCCTCTGTATTGATATACCCAATAAGTATATTGCCTTTTTGCACATGGTCCCTCAGGTTGTGATATTAGATGTCTATGTGTTTGTTTTAATTATGTAAAGTGTGGTTCTTACTAATAGCAATAGCACTTTGCTTATCATAAAAGATGGTAGTAGGAGTAGAGAATTCAATACCTAGATCTGTAAGTGTGTTTCTCATCCACAATGCTTAAGATCAAGTTTGTGCAGCTGAAATGTATTCAACTTTCGAGGAAGAGAAATACACAGTAGATTGCTTCTTGCTAAGCCATGAAACCACATTATTTGCAAACATATAACAACAGCCTGAGGTGCTTTTTCTATCAATTTGTGAATCACACCAATCGACATCTAAGAAGGACACAAAAGACAACACTGAAGAAGGGGTATAATGCAATCCGAGTCTAGTGGTGCCTTTAATATATCTAAGGATTCTTTTGACCATTTTCAAATGTGAGACTCTAGGATCACTCTGAAATCTAGCAACTAAACCAACTACAAACATGATGTCAAGCCTTGATGTAGTAAGATATAAAAGACTTCCTATCATGGACCGGTAAAGTGTATTATCAATAGGGTCAGTGGTGCACTCTTTGGACAATTTTGTGGTGACACACATGGGAGTATACATTGGTTTTGAATTATCCATGTTAATTTTTTTTAGAATTTCTTTTGCATACTTCTCTTGAGATATGAATATACCTTTAGCATGTTGAATGATTTGAAGGCTTAAGAAGTATTTCAAAGTGCCTAACATGAACATCTCAAACTTAGATTGCATAAGTGCATCAAAATGAGTGATTTGACTCAAGTGTTAACCACAAAACATGATATCATCCACATAAATTTGTAAAATTAAGAAGTTTGAGTTGAAAGTGCCTCACATAGAGTGTGCCATCGACCTTTCCTTGTTGAAAACCTTGCTCAATGAAAAAGAAGTGGAGTTTGTCATACCATGCCCTTGGAGCTTGTTTGAGTCCATAGAGCATTTTTCTAAACTTGAGAACATGTTGAAGATGTTTTGTATCGACAAATCTCTCAGGTTGCTCAATGTAGACTTCCACTAATAGATCACCATTTAGAAAAGCAGACTTGACATCCATCTGATAGACCATTACTCGCTTGTAGCACGCAAATGAGAGAATGATTCGAATAGACTCCAATCGAACAACTAGAGCAAAGGTCTCGTCATAGTCCAATCCAGTGATTTGAGCAATCCTTTACAGACCAATCGAGCTTTGTTTCTGATGACAATTCCTTTTTAATTCATCTTATTCCGGAAGATCCACTTGGAACTAATAACATTCTTATTGGTTGACTTGGGCATAAGAATCTAGGTATCATTCTTCTCAATTTGCTGTATTTCCTCCTTCATTGTAGTTATCTAATTGGGATCATCCTTTGTTTCTGAGTAGCTCTTTGGTTCAATGGATGATAACATAACAAAGTGACTATGCTCATCCTCAGCTACAAGTGGTAATGTCTTCTTCTTTGCTCTTGTGAGAGCCCTTCCTTCATTATTTTCCAGAATATTTTCTTGTTGGACTTCCTTTTGTAGATTCGAATATCGAGGTTCTTTTCTCTCTTCTTCAATAGTAGTGGATGAGCTAGGTTCATCTTCCTTTCTGCTTCTACAAGAAGATCTTCTTTGGAGTTTTCCTTTCGAGTGTTGCCTTCTTCATCAATTTTCACACGAATGGATTTCATCATTTTCTTGGTTCTAAAATTGTAACATTTGTAGGCTTTACTCTTTGTTGAATATCCCAAAAAGATAGAGAATGATGCTGGAATGAGAATGGAATGAAGCAAGGAATGAAATCAGAATGAGAATAGATTGGAATGACCATTGTCATTCCAATGTTTGGTTGCAGATAGAGAATGATGTGGGAATGAAATGGTAATACCTGCCAACATGTTATACTTTTCCATAAAACATAAGACATTTGGCCAACTTTAATTTAATTATCATGTAAAAAAAATAATAATTACCCATTCAATTAAAACTTTCAAAATCAAGATATAATCCAGCTTTTTATTCTAATCAAGAGATTAATATAATCTTTTATATGAAAAAAATTAATACTTTATTAAAAATTGAAAGTGATAAAATAAGAACCTTCTTTTTCTTTCACAAACTTAAAATATAGCAAGTTATATATATAAGCATGTGACATGTATATATATATAGGCGTGTGGCAGGTATATAATATACATATTATATATATTGAGAGAGAAATTAACGCTAATTACTTATATATATATATATATATATATCTTTGGGAGTGAGTTGTAAAAGAATGAGAGAAATTAATGAAGAGAGAGAAGGTGATTTTAATAAGAAGTGGGAATGGAATAGTCATTCCATAGCTCAAGAAGATGAATGATTTTGTTGGAATGAGCATTCTAAGGGAATGACTAAGAATGATCATTCCATTTCTAATGTAGCACAACAAACAAGAGAAAGGAGATCAGAGGTGGAATGACCATTCCATTCTACCTCCATTCCTGCGTACAAAACTAGCCCTTAGTGTAGTAATAGCTTGGTAAATGATTATAGAAACTCTACAAATGTCATTTTTTAACATAAAATTTGAGCGTTAGAATAATATGACAATGAGGATGTCATGTAATTACAACGATCATGCTATGAGTTCTGAAAAACAAGTGTGTGTTTGTGCGCGCGTGCGTGCGTGTGTGTGTAAAATTAATTTTAAAGGTTCATTTTATGAATGAGTGCACACACAAAATTAAATAAAAAAAGGGTTTAAAGTAAACAAAAACTTATAAGGATTCTAACAAGGTTTTTGGTTTGGTTTGGTTAGGGTGCTCATCCTTTCTCCAAACACCTAAATGGCTCCTTTTGATCTTAAACTCTTCAATATACTTTCTCTTTGGATGGTATTAGATGATGATTTTAAGTATTCTCTTTAGAATGCTTCAATGGCTTGTAGAGATTTAATGAAATTTTTTGGCGATTTGGAGATGATATATGTGAGTGAGATAGCAATTGAGTGTATAATGAAGCATTATGAGATTATAGAATGTGTTTAGATGTCCCCCAAGAGAGAAACTGACTCCTATTTATAGAGATCGAAGCCTTGGGGGCTAAGAAATGCATTTTGTCCAGATTTTGTTATGGGTAACGTCTTAAGATGCGAAATATGAAATGTCAGTTTTTTTTTCCCACATCCTGTCTCAAGACGCAGAAAGTGGCAGTTCAGTTCTTTTTTTCCGAACCTCATCTCAAGACACGCAAAGTGGCATTGCAATTATTGTTGCCTTGAATCACGAAAAGTGGCATTTTAGTTCTCTTTTGAGCGAATCGTGCCGTGAATTACGAAAGGAGCCATTTTTTGCCCACGAAAGGTAAAATTACCATTTTACCCTTTCCTTGGAATTCCATTGACCATGCTTTGGGCTCGCATTACGTGATTGACCCTTGGTTCTTCGTAAGGTTTTGGGACCTTTTGGATGTAGTGATGATGTCCATTTTTTGATTAGACAATCAGATTGACCTATTTTTTCACATTAGGATTTGAAATGACTATTTTGCCCCTTTATTGGTTTGAATGATTAGGGTTGTGTTACAAACTCGGTTCTAGGCTTACCCTAAGATTTTTGGGTGTTTTGGACATGATAGTGAAGTCCGCTCATCAGTCTGACAATCAGATCTTCATGAGTGTCGAATCAAAGATTACGATCTCCTGTTAGATATTTCTAAAATTTTTTCAAAAGCAGGGTAGGGGCAAAATGGTGTGTCTACACATTAAATCCAAATATAAATTAGAATTAGCTAATTTTGAATTATCTAATGACTTTACAAAAATGAGAGAAGAAAATAGGGCTAGGTAGTTTCAAAACTAGTTCAAAGTGGTAATACCAAAATAAAAAATGAAAAACTACAATCTGTGTGTAAACATATATGTATGTGCATTTATTTGTAATATTATATCCATTCCAATATGAGAGAGAGAGGAGAAATAAACAAGATGAGAGAGAATTTTGTGAAATAGAGAGATGGGGAGATATACAAGGCCGACATAACTCTTAGGCGAATTAGGCGGTTGCCTAAAGCCCCAACCAATAGAAGGCCTCCAAATTATTTTATTTCCTTAATAAGAGTTCCTAAAATTTATTTTCTAATATTATTAGACTTCCTAATCATTTTGTTTCCTTATAGTGATAGGCCTCAACTAATGGTAAAAATTTAATAATAGGCCCAAATAATTTAATTCATTCTAAAACTTCTAATTTTTATCCTTATCTCAAAACTTTCCTCTTTTTTCTCTCTGTCACTCCTCATTTCACATTTTTTTTATCAATTGTTGAATATATACTTAACAAATAATTGTAAAAATTTAGGAATTATAAAACTTTCCATCTCTCCTATCAATTTTAATATTTTTTCCTTATTCCTCATGTTTTTTCTTCTCTCATTACAACAATTTTTTGTTATAATTAATAGAAAAATAACAAGAAATTTAGGTGAAAAATCAATAAATGAACAACCAAGCCATCTAAAAGAATTACTAGAAGATAATACAATAATGAAAGATAAATATATTAGTGACTTAGATTTATAATGATAATCAAACATGTGATAAGAAAATTCTTTGCGAATAACATGAAAAAGAATGAAAGAAAGTGAACCAAGTAAAAAAAAAATGAAGATCTTATTCAAAAATTATATTTTATTCCCACAAATATCTATGCACCAGAAAAATATTGTTAAAAATTAAAAGATTTATTAGTAAAAAATGGTCCAATTAAATATAATAATTTCAATAAGAATAATTTTTATATAAACATTATTAACAAATATTTGATATTAAAATATTATATGTTAAAGGGGTCACTCTTATATTTTTTGCCTAACGCCTCAAATTATGTTGAGCTGCCCCTAGAGATATATAATATGAATAATCAAATAATTGCAGTCATGAAGGAGTGTCGTCAGTGTTGTGGTCTTCGATTGGTGATTTTCAAATCATACTGTCATGCTGCAAGTGTCAGGGTCTTTAACTTGTCGTCAACTTCTTCATGAGATATGCAGAAAGTGTCTTTAGTTGAATATTTGCAGTTACAACTCACACATAGTTCATATACAAGAGAAACCTAATTAAGATGAGTTGTCGCTTGCCATGAGAGAGGGACTGAACTCTTCGAGAGATAAATTGAACTTTTTAGAGAGAGAAAGTTGAGGTGAGATGATTCTTTAGATGACGGTGTAAATATATTTTCACACAAATTTTAGTGGAAAAAAATGTCTTCACAGGGCAGAATCATCATTTTTGGCTTTAATTTTGGTGACAGTAGCATTGACTATCTTTAACCCTAATGAAAAATGACGATAGGGTCGATTTGTTACAAAAGTGTTAATTAGAGGGGAGGCAAATGAAAATTTGTAAAATTTAGGGTAGATTTTTGTAATTTACCTTATCTACATGAGGGATTTACCGTTTATTTTTTTTGTTCTTTTGGGTTTTAGAGTTAGATTTGGATTTAGATTTGGACGGAAAAAGGAATAGGAATAGGAGTAGGAATAGGATTTGTAATAGGAATCTTATCCCCTCTCTCTCTCACTATATATACAATATCTATCGGAGGAAAAGTATAGTTTCAAATTTTCAATTCTGCCATCGTATTAATTAGCTCTTCAATTTTAGGGTTTCATGGCTAGTAAGAACAGTTTTCACTACGACCGGGGTTTGGAGGAGAAGGTTGACCGGCAAGCGTATGAGAGATCAGATGCTAATTCAAAACCACCGCAAGGACAGTCATCGGATGCTTTTGTTTTGCAAGAAGGAAATTCGAAAGAGGATGTTGTTGGGTTTGATGAGGAGGATCAAAAAGTGAAGTGGGATGCAATGAGGAAGAGCATATATTGGTCAGTGAAGCGGGTAAACACAAAGGATATTGGGATGGCAGTGAAGGAGCTATTTGCTGAGAATAATCTGATCCGAGGACGGGGTCTTTTTTGTCGGTGCTTGATGGAATACCAGATGGCGTCTCCGCTTCACACAGAGCTGTTTGCTGCGCTGGTTGCCGTCGTAAATTCCAAGTTTCCGGAGGTGGGTCATCTTCTATTGAGAAGGATTCTTGTGCAGATAAAGACAGCGTATGAGCAGAATGACAAGGTAAGTTGTGCGATTCTTTCCTTCTCTTTTATTAGTTCAACCTTTTGCTGATTTGGGTTTGCTTCTGATTGTTCAAATTATTTTTTGGTATTGACAGCGACAATTATCAGTAGCTCTTAAGTTCTTAGCACATCTTGTGAACCAGAAAGTGGCTAACGGGCATGTGGCTTTGGAACTTCTCACGCTTCTGCTGAACAACTATACTAATGACAGTGTTGAACAAGCTTTTTACTTTGTCAAGGAATGCGGGTCAAGACTTCAACACCTATGCCCCCAAGGCTTGCGTGGTGAGTTAGTTTGCCATTAGTATTGTATTGTGCTGTGTTTCTAATTGTCTATTCATTTTTTATTATTATTATTATTATTATATATTTTTTTTGGGGAATTATGCTTTCCTGTTAGATTGTTTGTTTTCTTTGACTTGTTCTCCAATGCATTGAACAATTAGATTATTTTCACTCATCCTCCCCCTTTCCGTTATGGCTGTTTTATCCCTGATCTTACTGCTTGAAAAGCAAATTGAATTCATATCCAAACATAAAAATAAAATCTTTCTTAAAAATTCCCGTTTGTTTCTAACACATTTGTCAAATCATATCTTCCCACTGCCTCAACAAATCCATCTTTTGTAAAAAAAATTCCCCGGGTGAGTAAACAGAAAGTAAAAGAATCTTTTTTTTTGGGGCTTAAATTATGATTCATAAGTTCATTATTTTCTACTTCCACCTGTAGTTTTCTTCTTTTTAGTTATCTCCTTGAACCATAAGCGTTTCAGTTTCGATATGGGAAGAACTCTGTTAAATGGTCTAATCCAAAAGTCTCTTTTTTGCAACACAAAACCCATCCGAATCATTACTTTTACGATCTGTTACTTGGAGTTCTATAAATAAGTGAAGTACCTTTTGGGTACACCAGTCTTGTCTCTTGGGTATAAGTACAGAATATGTTCCCAACATGTTTGCTCAGACATGCAACTGGTGACAATATCCAATATTCAAGTGTATTCACATAAAACTGTCTTATTATGTTCCTTTTGTAACACTTTTATGTTAATAAAAGTGTCAAATGTCGTTGTAGACAGTTTTGGTGATGCACGTTGGTATAAAGAGCATTTGATGATACAATCAATTGTTCAAGTTGTGGGACCCACAAGAAGATGATCTGGCTCTTGCCTCTTGGTCTTAGTTAGTAGTATTAGTATTATGTGGGCTAATCTTGAGGGTTGTTGGAATGTGGAAGGTTTTTTGGTATTTTACTATTAGTAGCATTAATTTTTTTAGTTGCTGTATTTTTTTTTCAAATTTAGGGAGTTTTTTCTGGGTTTCAGAAAAAGGAATTTGAGTGTTTACATATAATTATAATCTGTAGAATAAATTCTGAGAAGTAGTTAATTTTGTTTTAGGGTTTTACAATGCTTATAGACAGGCATAATTGGTTAAAAAATAAGGGCAGCCTTCAAAAAATCACATAATTCAGAATTAATTAGAGAAGCTTAAATTCTGAGAAGTTGTTAATTTCGTTTTAGGGCCTTACAATAAATTTTGAGAAGCTTTTGCTCTCGTACCGGTACTTTATTTTTGGTTACACAAAATATGTGGTTCCCCATGTCTTTGAAGAGATATCAAAAGTCTGATTACATTGCTTGGGTTATATAGATTGGAATGCTAACTTCGTAATGCCTTGGTTATGTATACATGGTCGAGATTTTCTCAACCGGCATTTAGGTACTTTAAGAGATGCTTATTAATTGTTTTAAGCATGTGCCATGGTGCATCTTTTGGTAACCAATTGTATGGGCCTGTTTGGTGATTTGGGTATAAAATTTATCAAAACTTAGTTGTGCAGGATATTCTGGAAAAATATTTTTGTTTTTATCAAGAAATTCACATTGGTATTACTTGTGAAGAAGTTAATAATAGACTTTCAACAAACCATTGTGAAGACTTATCAGCGATGACTCTCTCTCTCTCCCTAGGTTTGTATATCATTTATGATGTGCGGCGACTCTCTCTCTCTCTCCCTCCCTCTTTGGGTTTGTATATCATTTATGATATTTTTAATTGATTATACAGCTGCTACCTTAATGAAATTGCCCTTATACACGAATTGTTTGCGGTTAGTATATATGTTTATATTAACAGATGGAGATTTTAAAGAATTGCTTTAGTTGTTGCATGTCATTTGACTACATTAGAGGTTTTTTTACTTCTGAGTACTTGGTGATTTAGAGCTCTTGTAAACAAGGATTTATCCGTTTGGCGTTACTAATGGATATGCTTTATTCATTAAACATGAAAAAATATATTGGTTGCGAGTTTTTTCCCATTACCTTGTGCTTATGGTTTAAAACTAAAGCTTTTTATTTCTTTTCAAATTTCATTTTATCTATTTGTTGTTTTCATTTGTAGTTCGATTATTACAAAGCTTCGCTCCATAAGTGTGCATAATGTATAACTAGAGAAGTGTAATCAGCAATCCATGTAGCTCACAGTGAGTTCCACGTTATGAATTAGTCGCAGAGTAGGTGAACGCATAGGTTCTACATGAGCGTTCAGGCAATTGCTTCTCATAGGCACTTTTTACAATTTTGTTGTTTAATTTTAATTTTGCAAATTAACAAAATGGCATTTATTTATTGTGCTTCAGTGAAGAATGGATTGCCTAGAGACATAAAAGTGCGTCTACCCGTCTATCGCATGCTAAATTGTTGTAGCTGCAATTATAATGGGTAATGGGTTGATATGTATAATCGTTGCTGTGCATTTTCTGATATGTAATTAAAAAGGATGACAGATAAATAATGATGGGATAAATGACAGTATTATGCTCATTTTCAGGTTTTGGCTTTGGACTTCTCATAGACTCAATTGTTCATGGCAATACATAGTCCAATATTGTATAGTTTCCAGGTTGGAAAAAGATGATGTGAAAAATGCTTTTGAATTGGCTATATGTTAGCATCAAACCTTTTGAAAATGTCTGTTTATTCCATTTCTTATAAAATGTTACGTGTTTTACTGTTTTTAGTTACCCATCATTGTTTCTATAATTCCCATAAACTTTTTGATTTTATTTTTTTATTTTTATTTCTAATTTGCCGTTTTAAGATAATCAAATTTTACGACACTTCAACCCTCTCTACATATCTTAAAATTCAGAATTTCCCACACACTACCTCTGTACTTTAATTCATGTAACATAATGACTCGCACAAGTTCACCCCCATATAATGAAATGAAACAATTTCATTCAAGGCTATTTGTCGAAGTTAGTCAAAAATTGATTCCATTAGCTCATTTTAGTTATACACTGGCTGGAATGGTAATGAAGTATCATTTGAAGTCTTATTTTTGAGCATATCCAAAACTTGCAATACGAATCTTTGATCCTCAATATTTCTGGGCCTCTCATATATAGGTTTTGGATGCTGATTATAGGACCCTGTTCTTATCGACAACGCCCATACATTAAACAATGTTTATATCTCATTGCATATTTAAAGAATGAGTTACTGCCATTGCAACTATGGCTTTTGTGTATAAGTAACCACAATTAGATTTGGGTATTGTTGAATGGTGTAGAAGCTGCTCTGTGTTGCTTCTGACCAGAAATCCTGTTTCCTCTTTTTATTTTCAAGCCCTTTTTTTAAAAGGTATAAAGAGTCAATCATCTACTATATGATTTATTTTATACTATATATTTGTTTTCTACTGCTTCAAACTTTTGGTTTATACTATTCTCCAGTTTACCTATCATCAGTTTTACACTCTAATGGTATACATTTGTATGCATACACGGCCTCCAGCCTCACTCATGTCCCCTTCTTTGCTTGATTTCTTTTAGACAATGTATTGATGTTTATCAATTTATACAGGTATTTTGGAACGTTTTCGTGGAATTCTTCATGAGGGAGTAATAGGTAAACGGGTTCAGTTCTTGATTGAAGGTCTAATGGCAATAACAAAAGCAAAGTTTCAGGTTCTCCCTCTCTCTCTCTCTTCCTTTTTTATTTTTTATCTGTTGAGTTTTAGCTTCTATTCATATTTAGCACTCAAGAATGATAAGTACTTGAATGGCTTCATGTGAATACATATGCAGGGTTGCCCAGCTGTTCGTCCAGTGCTGGACCTTGTTAAGCAAAAAGATCAATTAACCCATCAAATATCTCTTGTGGAAGAGATCAATCCAGAAGTTGCTTTAGGTATGTCTTAATAAAAAATTTCTGATAAGCAATTTGCTTGTTTTTCTTTGATTTATATTATATTGTTATGTTTTTATTTTCTGCATCAGATATTTTCAAGCCAGATCCTCAGTTCTTAAAGAATGAGGAGCATTATAAGGAGTTGAAGAAGACCATAATTGATGAGGAGTTTGATGATGAAGGAGATTTAAATACAGGGTCAAACTATGAAGATGGTGAAGAGTCTGATGAAGAGGAAGCGGAAAAAATGAAAATCAAAGATGAGACAGAGTTATCTATACATCTTCGGAGTAAAATTTGTCTTGCAGTTACAAGTAGTGTTAATTATGATGAGATTGGTCATGATCTATTAAACATGAAACTAGAGCCTGGTCAGCAGGTGCGTAATATGAACTCTGCCTTCAGTTCCTGTCTTTTTTTTGGTATTAAATCTGCAGTTCTTTTTAATTCTTTTCCAGAGTTTTGTAAATTGCTACCAAATATTTATTGTCATTTATTCTTTTGGATAGCAAAAAGAGCAACCAAGAAAGGTAGAAATGCATTTAGACAGACCATAGAACTTTAATATTTATGCATGTCTAACCAGTGTGGTAACAGTGATAATGAATGTGGAATTATAAAAATCAGCAATCAGCAAGATTACTGATACCTATGGAGTATTAGATGACAGTCCAGATTGACTTGGTTTCAAGTCTCCCCTTGATATCAAATAGTTTCTTCACCTCTTTGCTTTTTGGAAGACGGTATAGACCCAGAAGAAATTGTAGAATATATAAATAAAAAGGAGACAAAAAATCAACACCTAAGACATCTTTAGCATTTGTCTAAAAGTCATAAACGCGTTTTTAAATTCCTGCAAGGCTATTGTAGTGTTGCATATCAGTGGTTATTTTCCTATTGCACTCGGTTAGTTAGGGTTTGTGTGATATTGTGAGAACCAGAAGTTGTTTGTTGACGGCTTGTATGGTGTGCCCTCTTCTTTATTCTCTGTGTAACCCTACATTGTACTTCCATATACGACTGCAAATGGACTGTGGCAGGATCTGACCATGATAAAAGAATCTAGCAAAAAGGCCTTTTTACTCGTTGAACCCTATGCATTGCTGCTTATGCAAGCTATGTAGGAACGAACGCACACAATATTCGGCCAAACATTTCCCTCATCTTGCCCCCCAGTTCATAGTCATAACCACCCATATTGCCAAGCCCCCCGGGCTGTTGATAACCTAAGTGATTTCATTAAGCATTTTGGTTTTGGGCAACTGGCGGCTCGGAGGATATCAAAATCAAAACCTTGAATTAAAATTATAAATTATCAACTTCAATGAGTAATAATTACGCAGTCCACATTGAAGAACTTGTGAATATATGTATCAAGTTATGTGTTGGTCCACTTGTTTCCTTTGATAAATAGTCGAGGGGTTATTAGCAATCTGTAACTAAGGAGGAGATATCAAGTGATCAGTATACCCTATGTTACATGGTCTCGGATATGTGTGTCGGGGGTATTGGGATGTATCCATACATCAGACGTGTCAAATTCCCAAACAGGACATGTGGACATGGCTAAATATTCATTTTATTAGATATATTCTTTTATTTTTTTAAAATAAAACAATGTTTTTATGTGACATAGTGACCAATATAGGCATTTCACTCTTATGAAGTAATAACAAAATTATTGGATAAGTTTTTTGGTGCATGTCCAACCAAAAGTGTCGGACACATCACACATGTATACCCATGTTTGAGTAGTGTGTGTTAGACATGGGTAAATCATCAATTGTACTGATATTCAATACTTTTAGACGAGTTTAAATTATGGGTATTTAGATTTTGGTTTAATGGAGATGGGTGTGTGAAGAAAAAATTCCATTTGTATATATATATGTGTGTTTGAATGCATATATACATATATGTGTGCGCGTTTATGTGAATGAAAGATAAAACTGACGGTAGAGAGAGAATGTTGGAGGAAGCATTCTGTCTACCAAGAGAGTCAGTTGTGTAAGAATGATGATCTAGAGAGAGAAGTTCAGTGAGAGAGAAGGGTATTTTCGGGTTTTAATAACAAAATTTGGTCAAACATGACGGTCAACCTTCATTTTTTAACGGGAGGGGGGTATTTGCACATAATTTCCAAATGTTGGGGAGTTATATGCATGTATATAAACAGAGGGGTGTTTTTTGCACATTTTTTGTATAGTGGGGTTTTTTTTTTGCACTTTACCCTTAATTAAAAAACCTATTGCTAATTGGCAAACTTGCTAGATCCTTCAGAAGAGTCTGATGTGTGGACTCATAGGTCATGGTCACATTTTTCTCTCAAGAGTGCTTTGGCATCACTTTTATGTTATTGTCATTTTCCCCAGTTTTTTACTCTCTTTGTTGTACAAGGAACTGATTATTTCTAGATTTATCCTTATCTCATGCATATAGGTTGTACATTCTATATAAATCAATAGAAACTTTACTCTCCAACAAAATTGGGGAAAAAAGTTCTTAAAAGTCCATCAGAGAAGGTTTTATCGCCTATTTGTTTAATTCTATTTGACAGAATGCTTGTGGTTGAGTAATCCAAAGTAACATGGATCTCATTTATGGCATTTTTTAGAGTCTCCATTGACAACTGTTGCTTAAGTCCACTTGAGGTCTAGCATTGTTGTTCTTGTCCATTCTCCTTATAAAATAAAGGAAGATCAATTCCATAAGAATTTAACAAAGAAGATCAAAGTTTCTAATACTATTCTAAGTACGTTTTTGTTATGATTTGAAGTTGAATTCTGCTGTTATGGAATTGCACTTTGTGTCATCAGCTTTTCCCCCTCTGTGTTTGTTTCTCTTTATGCTTGCATTTAATTCTTCAATATTGCACTTTTGTTATCTTGGGGCAATTTATAAATAACTTGGACAGCTACTGAGTTTTTTTATCTGGGTTATGCAGATGGCACTATGTATTATGATATTGGAATGTTGCATTGAAGAGGAAGCCTACAATCCGTACTATGGCCTTTTAGGGCAGTGGTTTTCTGTGGTCAACGAGGTCTACCGGGAAAATTTTGAGAAATGCTTTGTCCAGCATTATTTTACGATTCATCTGCTTGAGATAAATAGGATGCATAATGTGGCGTGCTTTTTTGCCCATTTACTTGCCACCGAAGCTCTTTCTTGGCATATTTTATCCTGTATACGTCTAACTATAGATGAAGCCACACCTTTTATCCGTAACTTTCTCGGGGCTCTCTTCGAGGTAACTTTATAATGTATTTTTCCTCTCTATATTTTTTATTTTGGACAAATAACTCACACACTTGTGTTCTTGTGGGGGCAAAAAATAGTACCATTATATGATCCTTTGTGGTTAACTCTCGTCTTCCAATGGATCTAAAAATTGGAACTCTCCCCCTTTTCTTTCAAGTAATGTTTTTGACGTTCCTTGAGGATGTCATGTGGTACCTCTAATTTTATGATATAGCCACTGATTCAGCTATTATTTTTTGCCCTTCTCTTGGGAGTTTTGTAGTCCTATATTTTTTATTTGTAATACCATCAATTCTGTTTCTGAAACCTTTTGAGATTTCTTTTTGGTTTCTTGTACAGAGACTCTTGGAGCACCTTGGCCATGGCGATCTGCATATGCTGCTTACTGATCCTAACATGGAGGAGTCATTTGAGGGGATGTTCCCAAAGGATGATCCCATGCACACACTGTTTTCTATCAAGTTCTTTACATGTATGGGGCTTGGCGACATCACAGAACACTTGGAAGAATACCTGGACAATGTGCCAATATAATTATTTATGTAAGAATTGTCGTTCTGCGGAGTCGAATACATCTAGTTTTGATGGGTCAGATTCAGTCTCGAAAGTTGAAGAAGTGAAGTCGAATACATCTAGTTTTGATGGGTCAGATTCAGTCGAAAGTTGAAGAACTGACTGATGGTGGACACTGGAAGAGGAGAGGCTAAGGGCCGGTTGGTTTGTCATTCAGCTAGTTTTTTGTTTTCAGCCAGAAAATTGTACAAAAATTTGTCCGGCACCATTGAAGAATAAATAAAAAAATTTGAAGATAATTTACTTTTAAATAAAATGATAAATACAAAAGCTTAATTTTAATTAATAATATTTTCAACATCTTTCTCTTTAAAACATTCTTAGAACTTCCTAATAATGTGACATCATGCATGTCGGGCATCTGTCTATGGCGTGTTATGTTTTGTTGGTAGCTTGTTATGTTATGTTTGCATCGTGTTTGAAAATTATGAAAAAATAAAAAAAATTGGATATATCTTGTAGGTGCAACATGTGTTGGTGCTCAACACAAATTCTCATGCAGAACTTGATCTTTGGCAATTTCTGTTTTTGGGGTTGTACAAGGACAACCATTTAGACAATATCCAAATACAAGACAGAATACATTGACTCACCCACATCCACCTGATACCCCGTCAAACTTGAACTACAAAATGAAACAATAATTAATTCGAACCTCGATCCATACAATAATTTCACAGACACACACAAACAGAGTCTCGGGAGAAGGGTTCATACTTGAAAAGTTGACAATTCAAAATCTTCACATTGAAGCATTAGTAGTTTCCTGCTGGATTATACACCTTAGTAGGTTCTCAAAACAAGCAAGCAAGTATATAGAGCAATGCTGCAACAAGCAAGCATATAGAGCAATGCTGCAATAAAAAAAAAAATTCCTCTTTCCTTCTCTTGATAATAATTGTGAAAAAGCCAGCAGTGAACAAAAAAGGTAATAACATTCTCAACTAAAAGTCTGATTTAGAACCCAAACAACATGGGTAACTTGAGGGTTACTATAATAATCTTTGATCTCAGTCCTGTCCATCCTGAAAACAACAGTGTAAAACACACATAAATTAACAAATAAAAAATATGTACGAGAAATGTAAAGTAAAAACAAAGGATTTCAACAAATTTTAACCACCATGCAGCAATCAGCTTATTGAAGATATTGAACATCCTTGGGGTGTTTTTAGATACTCTGTTCTTAGTTTCCTTTTCTTTTGGTCGGAGGGTTCCTTTTGTACTTCTTCGGAGTCCCTTTTGTCTTTTGCAGATAGCTTAAGACTTTGACTTTTGCGTTGTACTTGGGATGCGTCCCTTGTTTGGCGCCTTTCTATGAAATTTTTACTTACCAAAAAAAAAAAATGTAGTTGATGCATATACATATAAAAGGATTTATGAGCATTGATTTACCCAGTCCTATGAGAGAAAGCACTTCTCAAATTTTCAGTCGCTCATCTTTCTTTTCTGTTGTTTCACTTTAGTTTTTCCTTTCTGATCTTCTTTTCCATTTCTTCACTACCTCCTATTACCCAATCATATCTGATAAATTCCTTGCTCAAAACAACGGAGTTTTCCTTTAGATCGCAAAAAATTATAATTGAGGGGTGCGTCATATATTGGTGGTTAGCAGCACTATTTTTGGAATAAGGTTCAAGGATTTTCTAATACAGCCAACCTCATGCTTTCCATCTAAAATTGGAGCCCAAAGTGAAAAACGCTAGTTGGGTTGGTCTTGACTCAGTTCAAATAGTTATCGTTAAGCGAGGTGATATCCCTTATTCATTTGTTGTATTCAACAGTTACTCGTATCCAGCTGCAGATTTGCATTTCTGATCAGAACACAATTTAAAAGGCCTAAAGCAAATTCTTTGGCAAGCATAGATTTTTCTTCTCATCAATATCTGCAGCAACTTAACAACACAGTGACAGTACGAGCTTTAGCCGCATTGCTATCGAGGTCGAGTTCTAATTTGCATACTTTCATCTAAAGCTTGGGGACTTTTGGAGATAGGCCTTATGATTATGAATAGGGATGGCAATTTACCCCACCCCATTTAAAAGAGTTATCGGGGTCCGTTAAAGGTTTTTGGGTGGGACCCCCCACCACCCTCTTCTTCTTCGCCTTCCGCCTCCTGTTGCCATTCCTACTTATGAGAGACAAGGATACGGTGCAATTTTTTCACAGAAGTGATTGTCTAAATCAGCCAAGTGAGGATTACAATTCAGGTGAACGAAATCTAAAACAATACTCCAGGGGACTTCAAACCATTGATGTAATCTAACAATGTTTAGAAGTCAAGGAAGAGCATTAAGGGGCCTCAGTTTGGTAGTTGCAACAGTTTGGAAACATACATTGCTTTCTGGCTTTCTATATATGCAATTAGAAAAACGAGGGGGGGAGGGGTGTTGGGTGCCCACGGACAGCATCGATCCAAGAGTGTTTCAAATGGCCATGGTGCTGTCTTGAGTGTTGTGCCTTGCCCCTTGCCCCTAATTTTACTGTGATTGAATACAATTCAGAATGATTACATAGCTCTATTTGTTGTATGATGATGGGAGATACTCATTTTGCTCTTTTACTCTGTTGTTCCCATATAAACGCTTTCCAATCTACGCCCCTAAGCCAGAGAAACTCAAAGAGAAAGATGATCAACCAAATAGATATGCTTGAGCAGCACAGTTGTCACGTACATGCAAACAAATAACCTAATCCCCTTTCTTGACACAAAATTAGGCTTTTTTCCTCAACTTTACGCAAAGCAGATTATCAAAAACACTATTCTTCCATTCTATTCAGTCCACTAAGCTTTTTGAAGAATTGAATCCCTATGTCTTCATGGTCAAGGCCAACTTGCCACCATTAAAACAAGTATGGTACGCACTCAAGGTACACAATCCCCAGAGGCTCACCAATTTAACTTTTAATGTTTTGGCATCTAGTGCCTCATTTAGAATCCAAAGTAAATCTAGAGCATTTTTGAGTTAACCTTTCAAATACGTCAGGTTATTTTGCTAAGTTCACTTTCCTCCATTTGATACAAAAACTCACATGCACAGCCTATTAGGGCAACATAGATTTTCTTTTATGTCCATTCCTAGTAGGGCCGCTGTGAAGGCCACCATTTAACCAAATAATAGTTTGAGCCGCCTTTTTTTTCTTTTTAAACACCTTGAGCCGCTTTGCATACCTTAGGCTCACAAAGTCATTTTTGTATTTACTTAATAAACCCAACACTATGCAACTTCTGCACCTCATTCTTGATTTGCACCTAAAGAACCTTGATACAACCTCCGTATAAACGATCTCAAGATGGGCAAGAAATTTATCACACTTGCTCAACACTATTATGAACTTTTCTGTACAGCATGGGAAAGGGGATGAAGCATAAGTCATGTTGCAACAGCTCAATAAGTTAGAGAAGCTCCTTGGTTACCGCCTCTGTACCACACAGATAGAGATGGCAGCAGGGCGGGTACGGCATGGGCAGTGGCGTACCCACAGAGTCCCGAGTGGGTACATTAGTACCCACTTGGTTTAAATTTTTTTTTTTTATATATACAGTAAACTTCAAAAGTCTTCTATATCTCTGCAGAGTAACAGTGGGTATGTACCCACTTGATTTTAAAATATTATATATATATATATATATATATATATATATATATATATATATATCTTATATAAACGTATCTGCAGAGGCAGCAAAGACCTACTTGATTTTATAATATATTTTTTATATATATAGTATATAAACTTTGGAAGCCTTCTAGGATTTGGTTCAACACTTTAGCCGTTCAAACTTCAGCCGCTTCAACTCCTTCTTCCATTTTCTCCATCTCTCTCTGTTTCCTCTACTCTGCAAGATTGCTCCTTCTTCCATTTTCTCCATTACCTGGACATTGACACTTGACAGTAAGTTCTTCATCTCTCAATCTCCATGTTATTGTTGCATTTACCAATTTATTATTTTAACTTATTATTTAAATGCATTTATTTTGTGTAACATGGTTGCTTAAAAATCTGAGGGAAAAATATGGTAAGTTGCATACAGCTTTTGGGGGTTAGTGGGCTTGCTAAAAGATTGGTTCAATCGAAGAAGCATCGCACGTATCCATTAGTATATTTGCTCGTGAAGTTGGCTCTACTCTTACCTGTTGCAACTGCTACGGTTGAAAGAGTATTTTCTGTAGTGAAAATAATCAAGACTCAACTACGCAATCGATTGGGAGATGACTTAATGAATGACTGTTTGGTGACATATATTGAGAAAGACGTATTTGAGACCATTGACAATGAAGATATTATTCAACGTTTTTAGAATATGAAGTCTCGAAGAGGATTGTTATAAACAATAGTTATAATATCATGTTATTTTGGTATTTTGTTGTGTAAAAGATATTAAATCTTTATATGTGCTATTTTATTTTGTCGTATTTTTAGTACTTGAAAAAAAAAATTACTTGAGCTCCTACGTTCGTACCCACTTGTTCAAAATCCTGGCTACGCCCCTAGGCACGGGTTTGCCTAAACCCGTCCCCGCCCCGCTGCCTTTCACACTATTTCCAAACCCACCGCGAGTTTGGAACATGACTAAATTTCAAAACCCATCCCGCCTCATTAGGAGAAACCCCACCCCATCCCCGCCCAGTTTAACATTTAAAAGGGGCGGGACGAGACGGGGCAAGGCGAGGCCCCTACCCACAAAATTGTAACCACATCAAACATCAACAAAAATTGATTTTTTCAAAAGATATGAGTCTAGTGGGTAGTACTAAGTTTGATACTATTAAATTCAAAATAGTATAACCCCTGTTTAAGAAGTAAAATGACAAGATTCCACAATTAAGTAGCCTATTACTGAAAACATATTTCATAACTAAATAACCTAGTAACAAGTTTGATCCAACAATTAAAGAAGTCTTAAAACAACCAAAAAATAAAATGAAAACATAAGTCTTAATAGAACCAAAAGTAAAATTATAATTTGTATATATACATATATATATATATATATATATATACACATATAAATATATTTATAATAATAAAATATATAGGCGGGGCGGGTTATTATAGAGTTCCGAACCCACCCCGTACCCGTGACGGATTTTGATTTTCTTTCCCAAATCTGTCCCTACAGAAAAATATGGCTCCCATACCAGTCCTATACATGGTGGGATGGGGCAAAAACCTGATGGGACAGACAAAATTGCCATCCTTACACACAAATGATAGCACACTGTTATCATCGACGAGTGGATACTTCTAAAGCGAAGCTAAAAGTTAATTGCTGCCTCTAACCGAAAGTTGGTTTTCCACCGTAAGAATATTATAATTTTAAATAGCATCCGTTATGAAAGGAACCTAGAAGCATGATAAGTGTTCAATACTATGCATTTGAACCCTCTTTATTGCATATGTTAGTCCCGTTATTATGTTTACCAAGGTACGTTTACGGTATTTTTGTGTTTGTGATGTATTGCAGGTTTTGTACCAAAAAGAGCAATGTTTGAGGCCATTTGCAGTTGAAGAGCAGAATTCAGAAATGAAGCTAAGGCATCTCAATCAATCGAGATGTTGATCTCGATCAATCGAGATCTCGATTGATCGAGACATGCATTTTGATTAATCGAAATCTCGATCAATCGAGATTCCAATCTCGATCAATCGAGATTCTGCAGACCCACTTGCCCACTTGCTCACCTGCTCTCCCACTTGCAACAAAATTCACCTTTTTGCATGACTTGGATGGATTTTCTGACTTGAAGAAGACACATGGAGATATTATTGATTTAGTTGGTATATATATTGCTATATATATATACATGGTGGGTCTCAAGGATGAAAAGTAGCCAAATATGCACAAAAGGAACCATTTCTCTCATATATCACATACCATTCATTAGAGACTTTCGAGAGAGGAGAAGGAGAAGCTAAACCAGACCTTGAAGCTTCATTTTCTCCATCAATGGAAGAGTGCAAAGCTGTCATGATCAACTAACTTCTCTACTAGGGTGTGGGTGAAACCCCTAACCATGTAAACTTGTTCATTTTTGTAGCATTATTTGAGATTCGTATTTAAATGTTGATTACTTAGTCTAGTGATGATGTACACTTATACATTTCTTATATATATTCATATGATGTTTTTATTCTTGTCTTAGAGTAGAATCCATCTTGTGAATGCACAACACTTGCATCTTCTACAAAAAGTGTAAGTGATGGCTAAGCAATGGTGTTTAATTGGAATGTGTTGTTCTTGCTTGTATAAACCATGCCAAGATGAGGTAGTTTGGATGCATTTAGGTTCACTTAGAGAGTAGGGTAATTAGTTAGGTTGAAGAACTATGCTTGTTGAAGATGGGTTATGATAGGTTGGAAAACACATTGATCTTTTGATATGTTATTGAGGTCACAAGTCTAATGACATTGTTAGACATTTAATTTTATAAATTCCAAGCTTGTTACATTTATGGACATGTGAATGGCTAGTGGTGGAAACCACCCCTACTTCTCTCTCCCAACTTACAACTCTTTAAATTTAGTGTTTTTACATTTCATGCAATAATTTTAAAACAAAAATAAAAACCTTATTTTTAGAATTAAAGTGGAATTAATCTCTCTTCAAGACAATTAACAACTAGTCCTCGTGGGATTGATACCCTCTATATAAAACCGTATCTACAAAGATTCGTGTTCTTGCGAGTGGTTAAATTATATTTTGAAAAAGGGCAAAAATAAGCTTACAATTACAATCAAGTTTAGCCACATCAAAGCGCATACACTAGAAATTTAAAATAACATCCATTATGCAAGAAACTAAGAAACACAAACACTTCTAAAGTGGAGTTGTACCCATTTTTGAACACGTGTTGGACACGGACACTTCTTAGACAATTTCGGACACGTCCAACACATTTTGGACATATCTATATTTAAAATGAGTTTCACAAATTCAGATACATGGCCAACACTTCTGGACACTAACGAATATGACTAATGAACCTTGTACATTAGATAAAACCTTACTTTAACTTGGAGAAAAAAGAAAAGAATATATGTTAAAAAAAATTCAAATTAAAGATTTATATAATTATTTTTAAAAAAATTGACCATATTAAAAAATAAAAGATGTAGAAAGGCTTCATCAAAGGAGCGGGCATAAGACTGGGAGATGACAAAAAAGTCACTGAATTAGCTGTACACACACACAGAGATATATATAAATCTAAACATACAGAAATTATATTTCCTCTGTAGACACAAGTGATTATGATTATATTATTTATAAATTAAAAAAATTAATCCAGTTATAAAACATTAGATTTTACCATGAAGTAATACTTATATAATATGATTCCATATATTAAAAAATATATTTCTATCATCATATACTAAGTGTTTCAATTCTTATATATATATATATATATATATATATATATATATATATATTCATGCCAACACTTCCATAACATGTTTTACTCGTTTCCTTAAATATTAACAACTATGATATACTACAAATAGGCTGAACAAACAAAAGTTTTGATTTTACTTGTTAAAAATAATAATAATAATATGACATGTAATGCTAATAATAATCATGAAACCTACCGGAGAAGCGGGGGACTCTGAAATCTTAGGAGGTGTTGAACTTCCTTTTGTAGATTCAGATATCGAGATTTTCTTTTCTCTTCTTCAATAGTAGTGGATGAGCTAAGGTCATCTTCCTTTATACTTCTAGAGGAATATTTTCTTCGGAGTCTTCCTTTGGAGTGTTGCCTTCTTCATCAATCTTCACATGAATGGATTTCACCATTTTCTTGGTTCTCAAATTCTAAAATCTGTAGGCTTTACTCTTTGTTGAATATCCCAAAAAGAAAGAGAATAATGCTGGAATGGGAATGGAATGAAGCTGGGAATGGAATGAGAATGAGAATAGAATGGAATGACCATTCTCATTCCAATGTTTGGCTGCAGATAGAGAATGATGTTGGTATTAAATGGTAATACATTCCAACATGTTATACTTTTCCATAAAACATAATCAGTTTTAAAAATGGGACATTTGGCCAACTTTAATTTAATTATCATGTAAAAAAAATTTAATTACCCATTCAATTAAAACTTTCTAAATCAAGATATAATCTGGTTTTTTATTCTAGTCAAGAGATTAATATAATCTTTTATACGAAAAAAATTAATACTTTATTAAAAATTGAAAGTGATGAAACAAAAACCTTCCTTTTCTTTCACAACTTAAAATATAGCAAGTTATATATATGGGCATGTGACATGTATATAATATACATATTATATATATATAGAGAGAGAGAAATTAATGCTAATTACTTATTATTTATTTATTTATATATATATATATATATATTTGGAAGTGAGTTGTAAAAGAGGGAGAGAAATTAATGAAGAGAGAAAAGATGATTTTAATAAGAAGTGAGAATAGAATGGACATTCTATGGCTCAAGAAGATGAATGATTTTGTTGGAATGAGCATTCTAAGGGAATGACTAGGAATAACCATTCCATTTCTAATGTAACACAACAAACAAGAGAAAGAGAATCAGAGGTGGAATGACCATTCCATTCCACCTACATTCCTGAGTACCAAACTAGCCTTTAGTGTAGTAATGATTTGGTAACTGATTATAGAAACTCTACAAAAGTCATTTTTTAGCATAAAATTTGAGCGTTATAATAATATGACAATGAATATGTCATTTAATTACAATGAGCATGCTATAAGTTTTGAAAAAGAGGTGTGTGTGCGTGCGCGCACGCGTATGTGTGAAATTAATTTTAAAGGTTCATTTTATGAATGAGTGCACACACAAAATTAAATAAAAAAGGGTTTAAAGTAAACAAAAACTTATAAGGATCTAATAAGGTTTTTGGTTAGGTTAGGGTGCTCATCCTTTCTCCAAACACCTAAATGGCTCCTTTTGATCTTGATCTCTTCAATATACATTCTCTTTGGATAGTATTAGATGATGATTTCAAGTATTCTCTTTAGAATGCTTCAATGGCTTATAGAGATTGAATGAAGTTTTGATGGCGGTTTGGAGATGATATATGAGAGTGAGATAACAATTGAGTGTACAATGAAGCATATATTATGAGATTATAAAATGTGTTTAGGTGTCCCCCAAGAGAGAAACCGACTCCTATTTATAGAGATCGAAGCCTTGGGGGCTGAGAAATGCATTGTGTCCAGATTTTTTTATGGGTCACGTCTTAAGATGCGAAATATGAAATGTCAGTTTTTTTTTTACCACATCTCAATATACATTCTCTTTGGATAGTATTAGATGATGATTTCAAGTATTCTCTTTAGAATGCTTCAATGGCTTATAGAGATTTAATGAAGTTTTGATGGCGGTTTGGAGATGATATATGAGAGTGAGATAACAATTGAGTGTACAATGAAGCATATATTATGAGATTATAAAATGTGTTTAGGTGTCCCCCAAGAGAGAAACCGACTCATATTTATAGAGATCGAAGCCTTGGGGGCTGAGAAATGCATTGTGTCCAGATTTTTTTATGGGTCACGTCTTAAGATGCGAAATATGAAATGTCAATTTTTTTTTTACCACATCCCGTCTCAAGATGCAGAAAGTGGCAGTTCAGTTCTTTTTTATCAAATCTCATCTCAAGACACGCAAAGTGGCATTTCAATTATTGTTGAACAATTGCGCCTTGAATCACGAAAAGTGGCATTTTAGTTCTCTTTTGAGCGAATCGTGCCGTGAATTACGAAAAGAGCCATTTTTTGCCCACGAAAGGTAAAATTACCGTTTTACCCTTTCCTTGGAATTCCATTGACCATGCTTTGGGCTCGTATTACGTGATTGACCCTTGGTTCTTCCTAAGGTTTTGGGACCTTCTGGATGTAGTGATGATGTCCATTTTTTTATTAGACAATCAGATTGGCCTATTTTTTCACATTAGGGTGTGAAATGACTATTTTGCGCCTTTATTAGTTTGAATGATTGGGGTTGTGTTACAAACTTAGTTCTAGGCTTACCCTAAGATTTTTGGGTGTTTTGGACATGATAATGAAGTCCGCTCATCAATCTAACAATCAGATCTTCATGAGTGTCGAATCAGAGATTACGATCTCCTGTTAGATATTTCTAGAAAATTTTCAAAAGCAGGGTAGGGGCAAAATGGTGTGTCTACACATTAAATCCAAATAGAAATTAGAATTAGCTAACTTTGAATTATCTAATGACTTTACGAAAATGAGAGAAGGAAATAGGGCTAGGTAGTTTCCAAACTAATTTAAAGTGGTAATACCAAAATAAAAAATGAAAAACTACAATCTATGTGTAAACATATATGTATGTGCATTTATATGTAATATTATATCCATTCCAATGTGAGAGTCTGAGAAAGAGAGGAGAAATAGACAAGACGAGAGAGAAATTTGTGCAATAAAGAGATGGGGAGATATATAAGGTCGACTCAACTCTTAGGCGAATTAGGCAGTTGCCTAAGGCCCCAACCAATAGAAGGCCTCTAAATTATTTTATTTCCTTAATAAGAGTTCCTAAAATTTATTTTCTAATATTATTAGACTTCCTAATCATTTTGTTTCCTTGTAGTGATAGGCCTAAACCAATGGTAAAAATTTAATAATAGGCCCAAATAATTTAATTCATTCTAAAACTTCTAATTTTTATCCTTATATCAAAACTTTCCTCTTTTTTCTCTCTGTCTCTCCTCATTTCACATTTTTTTTTATCAATTGTTCAATATTTACTTAACAAATAATTGTAAAATTTTAGGATTTATAAAACTTTCCATCTCTTCTATCAATTTTAATCTTTTTTCCTTATTCCTCATGTTTTCTCTTCTCTCATTACAACAATTTTTTGTTATAATTAATAGAAAAATAACAAGAAATTTAGGTGAAAAATCAATAAATGAACAACCAAGCCATCTAAAAGAATTACTAGAAGATAATACAATAATGAAAGATAAATATATTAGTGACTTAGATTTATAATGATAAACAAACGTGTGATAAGAAATTCTTTGTGAACAACATGAAAAAAGAATGAAAGAAACTGAACCAAGTAAAAAAAAAATGAAGATCTTATTCAAAAATTATTTTATTCCCACAAATATCTATGCACCGGAAAAATATTGTTAAAAATTAAAAGATTTATTAGTAGAAAATGGTCCAATTAAATATAATAATTTCAATAAGAATAATTTTTATACAAACATTATTAACTAATATTTGATATTAAAATATTATATGTTAAAGGGGTTACTCTTATATTTTTTGGCTAAGGCCTCAAATTATGTTGAGCCGCCCCTGTAGATATACAGTATAAAAAATCAAATAATTGCAGTCATTGAGGAGTGTCATCGGTGTTGTGGTCTCCGATTGGTGATTTTCAGATAATATTGTCGTGCTGCAAGTGTCAGGGTCTTTAACTTGTTGTCGGCTTCTTCATGAGATATGCAGAAAGGATCTTCAGTTGAATATTTGCAGTTACAACTCACACATAATACATATACAAGAGAAACCTAATTAAGATGAGTTGTCGCTTTCCATGAGAGAAGGAAATGAATTTTTAGAAAGAGAAAGTTAGGTGAGATAATTTTGTAAATGATGGTGTAAATATATTTTCACACAAATTTTAGTGGACAAAAATGTCTTCACAGGGCATGATCATCATTTTTGGCTTTAATTTTGATGACAGTAGCGTTGACTATCTTTAACCCTAATGAAGACTGACGACAGAGGTCAATTTGTTACAAAAGTGTTAATTAGAAGGGAGGCAAATGAAAATTTGTAAAATTTAGGGCAGATTTTTGTAATTTACCTTATCTACTTGAGGGATTTACCGTTTATTTTTTATGTTCTTTTGGGTTTTAGAGTAGGATTTGGATTTGGATTTAGATTTAGATTTGGACGGAAAAAGGAATAGGAACAGGAGTAGGAATAGGATTAGTAATAGGACTCTTATCCCCTCTCTCTCTCTCACTATATATACAATATTTATCGGAGGAAAAGTATAGTTTCAAAATTTCAATTCTGCCATCGTATTAATTAGCTCTTCAATTTTAGGGTTTCATGGCTAGTAAGTACAGTTTTCACTACGACCGGGGTTTGGAGGAGGTTGATCGGCAAGCGTACGAGAGAACAGATGATAATTCAAAACCACCGCAAGGACAGTCATCCGATGGTTTTGTTTTGCGAGAAGGAAATTCGAAAGAGGATGTTGTTGGATTTGATGAGGAGGATCAAAAAGTGAAGTGGGATGCAATGAGGAAGAGCATATATTGGTCAGTGAAGTGGGTATACACAAAGGATATTGGGATGGCAGTGAAGGAGCTATTTGCTGAGAATAATCTGATCCGAGGACGGGGACTTTTTTGTCGGTGCTTGATGGAATACCAGATGGCGTCTCCGCTTCACACAGAGCTGTTTGCTGCGCTGGTTGCCGTCGTAAATTCCAAGTTTCCGGAGGTGGGTCATCTTCTATTGAGAAGGATCCTTGTGCAGATAAAGACAGCGTATGAGCAGAATGACAAGGTAAGTTGTTGTGCGATTTTTTCCTTCTCTTTTATTAGTTCAACCTTTTACTGATTTGGGTTTGCTTCTGACTGTTCAAATTATTTTTTGGTATTGACAGCGACAATTATCAGTAGCTCTTAAGTTCTTAGCACATCTTGTGAACCAGAAAGTGGCTAACGGGCATGTGGCTTTGGAACTTCTCACGCTTCTGCTGGACAAGTGCACTAATGACAGTGTTGAACAAGCTTTTTACTTTGTCAAGGAATGCGGGTCAAGACTTCAACACCTATGCCCCCAAGGCTTGCGTGGTGAGTTAGTTTGCCATTAGTATTGTATTGTGCTGTGTTTCTAATTGTCTATTCATTATTTATTATTATTTATTTTTTTAGGGGAACTATGCTTTCCTGTTAGATTGTTTTCTTTGACTTGTTCTGGAATGCATTGAACAATTAGATTATTTTCACTCATCCTCCCACTTTCCGTTATGGCTGTTTTATCCCTGATCTTACTGCTTGAAAAGCAAATTGAATTCATATCCAAACATAAAAATGAAATCTTTCTTAAAAATTCCCGTTTGTTTCTAACACGTTTGTCAAATCATATCTTCCCACTGCCTCAACAAATCCATCTTTTGTAAAAAAAATTCCCCGGGTGAGTAAACAAAAAGTAAAAGAATCTTTTTTTTGGGGCTTAAATTATGATTCATAAGTTCATTATTTTCTACTTCCACCTGTAGTTTTCTTCTTTTTAGTTCTTGAACCATAAGCGTTTCAGTTTCGATATGGGAAGAACTCTGTTAAATGGTCTAATCCAAAAGTCTCTTTTTTGCAACACAAAACCCATCCAAATCATTACTTTTACGATCTGTTACTTGGAGTTCTATAAATAAGTGAAGTACCTTTTGGGTACACCAGTCTTGTCTCTTGGGTATAAGTACAGAATATGTTCCCAACATGTTTGCTCAGACATGCAACTGGTGACAATATCCAATATTCAAGTGTATTCACATAAAACTGTCTTATTATGTTCCTTTTGTAACACTTTTATGTTAATAAAATTGTCAAATGTCGTTGTAGACAGTTTTGGTGATGCACGTTGGTATAAAGAGCATTTGATGATACAATCAATTGTTCAAGTTGTGGGACCCACAAGAAGATGATCTGGCTCTTGACTCTTGGTCTTAGTTAGTAGTATTAGTATTATGTGGGCTAATCTTAAGGGTTGTTGGAATGTGGAAGGTTTTTTGGTATTTTACTATTAGTAGCATTAATTTTTTTAGTTGCTGTATTTTTTTTTCAAATTTAGGGAGTTTTTTCTGGGTTTCAGAAAAAGGAATTTGAGTGTTTACATATAATTATAATCTGTAGAATAAATTCTGAGAAGTAGTTAATTTTGTTTTAGGGTTTTACAATGCTTATAGACAGGCATAATTGGTTAAAAAATAAGGGCAGCCTTCAAAAAATCACATAATTCAGAATTAATTAGAGAAGCTTAAATTCTGAGAAGTTGTTAATTTCGTTTTAGGGCCTTACAATAAATTTTGAGAAGCTTTTGCTCTCGTACCGGTACTTTATTTTTGGTTACACAAAATATGTGGTTCCCCATGTCTTTGAAGAGATATCAAAAGTCTGATTACATTGCTTGGGTTATATAGATTGGAATGCTAACTTCGTAATGCCTTGGTTATGTATACATGGTCGAGATTTTCTCAACCGGCATTTAGGTACTTTAAGAGATGCTTATTAATTGTTTTAAGCATGTGCCATGGTGCATCTTTTGGTAACCAATTGTATGGGCCTGTTTGGTGATTTGGGTATAAAATTTATCAAAACTTAGTTGTGCAGGATATTCTGGAAAAATATTTTTGTTTTTATCAAGAAATTCACATTGGTATTACTTGTGAAGAAGTTAATAATAGACTTTCAACAAACCATTGTGAAGACTTATCAGCGATGACTCTCTCTCTCTCCCTAGGTTTGTATATCATTTATGATGTGCGGCGACTCTCTCTCTCTCTCCCTCTTTGGGTTTGTATATCATTTATGATATTTTTAATTGATTATACAGCTGCTACCTTAATGAAATTGCCCTTATACACGAATTGTTTGCGGTTAGTATAAATGTTTATATTAACAGATGGAGATTTTAAAGAATTGCTTTAGTTGTTGCATGTCATTTGACTACATTAGAGGTTTTTGTACTTCTGAGTACTTGGTGATTTAGAGCTCTTGTAAACAAGGATTTATCCGTTTGGCGTTACTAATGGATATGCTTTATTCATTAAACATGAAAAAATATATTGGTTGCGAGTTTTTCCCATTACCTTGTGCTTATGGTTTAAAACTAAAGCTTTTTATTTCTTTTCAAATTTCATTTTATCTATTTGTTGTTTTCATTTGTAGTTCGATTATTACAAAGCTTCGCTCCATAAGTGTGCATAATGTATGACTAGAGAAGTGTAATCAGCAATCCATGTAGCTCACAGTGAGTTCCACGTTATGAATTAGTCGCAGAGTAGGTGAACGCATAGGTTCTACATGAGCGTTCAGGCAATTGCTTCTCATAGGCACTTTTTACAATTTTGTTGTTTAATTTTAATTTTGCAAATTAACAAAATGGCATTTATTTATTGTGCTTCAGTGAAGAATGGATTGCTTAGAGACATAAAAGTGCGTCTACCCGTCTATCGCATGCTAAATTGTTGTAGCTGCAACTATAATGGGTTGATATGTATAATCGTTGCTATGCATTTTCTGATATGTAATTAAAAAGGATGACAGATAAATAATGATGGGATAAATGACAGTATTATGCTCATTTTCAGGTTTTGGCTTTGGACTTCTCATAGACTCAATTGTTCATGGCAATACATAGTCCAATATTGTATAGTTTCCAGGTTGGAAAAAGATGATGTGAAAAATGCTTTTGAATTGGCTATATGTTAGCATCAAACCTTTTGAAAATGTCTGTTTATTCCATTTCTTATAAAATGTTACGTGTTTTACTGTTTTTAGTTACCCATCATTGTTTCTATAATTCCCATAAACTTTTTGATTTTATTTTTTTATTTTTATTTCTAATTTGCCGTTTTAAGATAATCTAATTTTACTATACTTCAACCCTCTCTACATATCTTAAAATTCAGAATTTCCCACACACTACCTCTGTACTTTAATTCATGTAACATAATGACTCGCACAAGTTCACCCCCAAATAATGAAATGAAACAATTTCATTCAAGGCTATTTGTCGAAGTTAGTCAAAAATTGATTCCATTAGCTCATTTTAGTTATACACTGGCTGGAATGGTAATGAAGTATCATTTGAAGTCTTATTCTTTAGCATATCCAAAACTTGCAATATGAATCTTTGATCCTCAATATTTCTGGGCCTCTCATATATAGGTTTTGGATGCTGATTATAGGACCCTGTTCTTATCGACAACTCCCATACATTAAACAATGTTTATATCTCATTGCATATTTAAAGAATGAGTTACTGCCATTGCAACTATGGCTTTTGTGTATAAGTAACCACAATTAGATTTGGGTATTGTTGAATGGTGTAGAAGCTGCTCTGTGTTGCTTCTGACCAGAAATCCTGTTTCCTCTTTTTATTTTCAAGCCCTTTTTTTAAAAGGTATAAAGAGTCAATCATCTACTTTATGATTTATTTTATACTATATATTTGTTTTCTACTGCTTCAAACTTTTGGTTTATACTATTCTCCAGTTTACCTATCATCAGTTTTACACTCTAATGGTATACATTTGTATGCATACACAGCCTCCGGCCTCACTCATGTCCCCTTCTTTGCTTGATTTCTTTTAGACAATGTATTGATGTTTATCAATTTATACAGGTATTTTGGAACGTTTTCATGGAATTCTTCATGAGGGAGTAATAGGTAAACGGGTTCAGTTCTTGATTGAAGGTCTAATGACAATAACAAAAGCAAAGTTTCAGGTTCTCCCTTTCTCTCTCTCTCTTCCTTTTTTATTTTTTATTTGTTGAGTTTTAGCTTCTATTCATATTTAGCACTCAAGAATGATAAGTACTTGAATGGCTTCATGTGAATACATATGCAGGGTTGCCCAGCTGTTCATCCAGTGCTGGATCTTGTTAAGCAAAAAGATCAATTAACCCATCAAATATCTCTTGTGGAAGAGATCAATCCAGAAGTTGCTTTAGGTATGTCTTAATAAATATTTTCTGATAAGCAATTTGCTTGTTTTTCTTTGATTTATATTATATTGTTATGTTTTTATTTTCTGCATCAGATATTTTCAAGCCAGATCCTCAGTTCTTAAAGAATGAGGAGCATTATAAGGAGTTGAAGAAGACCATAATTGATGAGGAGTTTGATGATGAAGGAGATTTAAATACAGGGTCAAACTATGAAGATGGTGAAGAGTCTGATGAAGAGGAAGCGGAAAAAATGAAAATCAAAGATGAGACAGAGTTATCTATACATCTTCGGAGTAAAATTTGTCTTGCAGTTACAAGTAGTGTTAATTATGATGAGATTGGTCATGAGCTATTAAACATGAAACTAGAGCCTGGTCAGCAGGTGCGTAATATGAACTCTGCCTTCAGTTCCTGTCTTTTTTTTGGTATTAAATCTGCAGTTCTTTTTAATTCTTTTCCAGAATATTGTAAATTGCTACCAAATATTTATTGTCATTTATTCTTTTGGATAGCAAAAAGAGCAACCAAGAAAGGTAGAAATGCATTTAGACAGACCATAGAACTTTAATATTTATGCATGTCTAACCAGTGTGGTAACAGTGATAATGAATGTGGAATTATAAAAATCAGCAATCAGCAAGATTACTGATACCTATGGAGTATTAGATGACAGTCCAGATTGACTTGGTTTCAAGTCTCCCCTTGATATCTAATAGTTTCTTCAACTCTTTGCTTTTTGGAAGACGGTATAGACCCAGAAGAAATTGTAGAATATATAAATAAAAAGGAGACAAAAAATCAACACCTAAGACATCTTTAGCATTTGTCTAAAAGTCGTAAACGCGTTTTTAAATTCCTGCAAGGCTATTGTAGTGTTGCATATCCGTGGTTATTTTCCTATTGCACTCGGTTAGTTAGGGTTTGTGTGATATTGTGAGAACCAGAAGTTGTTTGTTGACGGCTTGTATGGTGTGCCCTCTTCTTTATTCTCTGTGTAACCCTACATTGTACTTCCATATACGACTGCAAATGGACTGTGGCAGGATCTGACCATGATAAAAGAATCTAGCAAAAAGGCCTTTTTACTCGTTGAACCCTATGCATTGCTGCTTATGCAAGCTATGTAGGAACGAACGCACACAATATTCGGCCAAACATTTCCCTCATCTTGCCCCCCAGTTCATAGTCATAACCACCCATATTGCCAAGCCCCGGGGGCTGTTGATAACCTAGGTGATTTCATTAAGCATTTTGGTTTTGGGCAACTGGCGGCTCGGAGGATATCGAAATCAAAACCTTGAATTAAAATTATAAATTGTCAACTTCAATGAGTAATAATTACGCAGTCCACATTGAAGAACTTGTGAATATATGTATCAAGTTATGTGTTGGTCCACTTGTTTCCTTTGATAAATCGTCGAGGGGTTATTAGCAATCTGTAACTAAGGAGGAGATATGAAGTGATCAGTATACCCTATGTTACATGGTCTCGGATACGTGTGTCGGGGGTATTGGGATGTATCCATACATCAGACATGTCAAATTCCCAAACAGGACATGTGGACATGGCTAAATATTCATTTTATTAGATATATTCTTTTATTTTTTTAAAATAAAACAATGTTTTTATGTGACATAGTGACCAATATAGGCATTTCACTCTTATGAAGTAATAACAAAATTATTGGATAAGTTTTTTGGTGCATGTCCAACCAAAAGTGTCGGACACATCACACATGTATACCCGTGTCTGAGTAGTGTGTGTTAGACATGGGTAAATCATCAATTGTACTGATATTCAATACTTTTAGACGAGTTTAAATTATGGGTATTTAGATTTTGGTTTAATGGAGATGGGTGTGTGAAGAAAAAATTCCATTTGTATATATATATGTGTGTTTGAATGCATATATACATATATGTGTGCGCGTTTATGTGAATGAAAGATAAAACTGACGGTAGAGAGAGAATGTTGGAGGAAGCATTCTGTCTACCAAGAGAGTCAGTTGTGTAAGAAAGATGATCTAGAGAGAGAAGTTCAGTGAGAGAGAAGGGTATTTTCGGGTTTTAATAACAAAATTTGGTCAAACATGACGGTCAACCTTCATTTTTTAACGGGAGGGGGGTATTTGCACATAATTTCCAAATGTTGGGGAGTTATATGCGCGTATATAAACAGAGGGGTGTTTTTTGCACATTTTTTGTATAGTGGGGTTTTTTTTTTTGCACTTTACCCTTAATTAAAAAACCTATTGCTAATTGGCGAACTTGCTAGATCCTTCAGAAGAGTCTGATGTGTGGACTCATAGGTCATGGTCACATTTTTCTCTCAAGAGTGCTTTGGCATCACTTTTATGTTATTGTCATTTTCCCCAGTTTTTTACTCTCTTTGTTGTACAAGGAACTGATTATTTCTAGATTTATCCTTATCTCATGCATATAGGTTGTACATTCTATATAAATCAATAGAAACTTTACTCTCCAACAAAATTGGGGAAAAAAGTACTTAAAAGTCCATCAGAGAAGGTTTTATCGCCTATTTGTTTAATTCTATATGACAGAATGCTTGTGGTTGAGTAATCCAAAGTAACATGGATCTCATTTATGGCATTTTTTAGAGTCTCCATTGACAACTGTTGCTTAAGTCCACTTGAGGTCTAGCATTGTTGTTCTTGTCCATTCTCCTTATAAATAAAAGGAAGATCAATTCCATAAGAATTTAACAAAGAAGATCAAAGTTTCTAATACTATTCTAAGTGCGTTTTTGTTATGATTTGAAGTTGAATTCTGCTGTTATGGAATTGCACTTTGTGTCATCTGCTTTTCCCCCTCTGTGTTTGTTTCTCTTTTTGCTTGCATTTAATTCTTCAATATTGCACTTTTGTTATCTTGGGGCAATTTATAAATAACTTGGACAGCTACTGAGTTTTTTTATCTGGGTTATGCAGATGGCACTATGTATTATGATATTGGAATGTTGCATTGAAGAGGAAGCCTACAACCCGTACTATGGCCTTTTAGGGCAGTGGTTTTCTGTGGTCAACGAGGTCTACCGGGAAAATTTTGAGAAATGCTTTGTCCAGCATTATTTTACGATTCATCTGCTTGAGATAAATAAGATGCATAATGTGGCGTGCTTTTTTGCCCATTTACTTGCCACCAAAGCTCTTTCTTGGCATATTTTATCCTGTATACGTCTAACTATAGAAGAAGCCACTCCTTTTATCCGTAACTTTCTCAGGGCTCTCTTCGAGGTAACTTTATGGGGGTTTAATGTATTTTTCCTCTCTCTATTTTTTATTTTGGACAAATAACTCACACACGTAACTTGTGTCCTTGTGGGGGCAAAAAATAGTACCATTATAGATCCTTTGTGGTTAACTCTCGTCTTCCAATGGATCTAAAAATTGGAACTCTCCCCCTTTTCTTTCAAGTAATGTTTTTGACTTTCCTTGAGGATGTCATGTGGTACCTCTAATTTTATGATATAGCCACTGATTCAGCTATTATTTTTTGCCTTCTCTTGGGAGTTTCGTAGTCCTATATTTTTTATTTGTAATGCCATCAATTCTGTTTCTGAAACCTTTTGAGATTTCTTTTTGGTTTCTTGTACAGAGACTCTTGGAGCACCTTGGCCAATGCGATCTGCATATGCTGCTTACTGATCCTAACATGGAGGAGTCATTTGAGGGGATGTTCCCAAAGGATGATCCCATGCACACACTGTTTTCTATCAAGTTCTTTACATGTATGGGGCTTGGCGACCTCACAGAACACTTGCAAGAATACCTGGACAATGTGCCAATATAATTATTTATGTAAGAATTGTCGTTCTGCGGAGTCGAATACATCTAGTTTTGATGGGTCAGATTCAGTCTCGAAAGTTGAAGAAGTGAAGTCGAATACATCTAGTTTTGATGGGTCAGATTCAGTCGAAAGTTGAAGAACTGACTGATGGTGGACACTGGAAGAGGAGAGGCTAAGGGCCTGGTTGGTTTGTCATTCAGCTAGTTTTTTGTTTTCAGCCAGAAAATTGTACAAAAATTTGTCCGGCACCATTGAAGAATAAATAAAAAAATTTGAAGATAATTCATTTTTAAATAAAATGATAAATACAAAAGCTTAATCTTAATTAATAATATTTTCAACATCTCTCTCTTTAAAACATTCTTAAAACTTCCTAGTAATGTGACATCATGCATGTCGGACACTTATCCATGGTGTGTTTATGTTTTGTCGGTAGCTTATTATTATGTTTGCATCGTGTTTGGAAATTATGAAAAAATAAAAAAATTGGATATATCTTGTAGGTTCAACATGTGTTGGTGCTCAACACAGATTCTCATGCAGAACTAGATCTTTGGCAACTTCTGTTTTTGGGGGTGAACAAGGACAACCATTTAGACAATATCCAAATATAAGAGAGAGTACATTGACTCACCCACATCCACCTGATACACCGTCAAACTTGAACTACAAAATGAAACAATAATTAATTCGAAACTCGATCCATACAATAATTTCACACACACACAAACAGAGTCTCGGGAGAAGGGTTCATACTTGAAAAGTTGACAATTCAAAATCTTCACATTGAAGCATTAGTAGTTTCTTGCTGGATTATACACCTTAGTAGGTTCTCATAACAAGCAAGCAAGTATATAGAGCAATGCTGCAACAAGCAAGCATATAGAGCAATGCTGCAATAAAAAAAAAATATTCCTCTTTCCTTCTCTTGTAAAATAGAGATACAAAGCAAAAGGCAAAAGAGTTTATAAGAACCTTGCAGTACATTTGAGCTGGAGGATTAAACATCCCAACAATCTTGGTAATAATTGTGAAAAAGCCAGCAGTGAACAAAAAAGGGAATAACATTCTCAACTAAAAGTCTGATTTAGAACCCAAACAACTTGGGGGTTTACTTCAATAATCTTTGATCTCAGTCCTGTCCATCCTGAAAACAAGTGTAAAACACACATAAATTAACAAATAAAAAATATGTACGAGAAATGTAAAGTAAAAACAAAGGATTTCAACAAATTTTAACCACCATGCAGCAATCAGCTTGTTACCTAAATCTGAGGGCAACAAACGCAACACTGTACTTGCACTACTTTATTAACCAAAAATTACCAGTACGAGAAGCATAATGGAGAGATGACATGAAAACAACAGTGGAAATCATGACTCAATTGAAAGAAAAGGAAAAAGAAAAAAAGAACTTCAAACAAACTGTTTGGATCTGGCTTAAAGACCAAACATAACCTTAAACTAGGCGTTGTTTGATAAAACTGAAAATCAAGTACTAAATATTTTATGAGCTGAATTTTAAGTGCTGAAATTTTGAGTGCTAATAATGATGTTTTTTAATACTTTCTTTTTTTTAATTTAAAGTGTTCAGTGTTCTCACTTGAAAATTTACTCCATTTTAAGTGGGCACTTAACTCTTTTAAGTGGTATCCTTATTGCTTTATCAAAGACAATTAAATAAGAGCTGAATGTATCCAGAACTAAGTGCTGAATAGGGTTATCAACAACACATTAATATGTTGCAACAAGCCAACAACTAGAAATATTAAATAAATAGCATAAAGACCATAATTCAACTGAAATCTCCACATGGTTGCAGATAAATAGAAATTTTCAAAATTATCATTAAAACCCCTCTTGAAAAAAGATAAATTCATTAAAACATACTGCAGCGTTTTGGAAAATATGGGACACTATTAACGAGTTTTTACAGAAATCTCAGAGATTTTCCCAAGGTAAGGAAAGCAGATTTCCTGAAAGCATGCTTGAGATACATCATGCTGACTTCAAAGTTACAAAGGGGTTCACCTAGATTAAAGCAATCAATATCATGGCTTTGATTTCTCAAAAAATACATACATACATACATATATATATGCCATCACATGGTATGGTGGCAAGAATTAAAGCATGGCTGATTGCCATACCAGACGTAATTGTCATTCTTGAGGTGGTGTTTACTTTATTTTATTTTATATATATATATACTTTCCGTATTCATGTGGTGGTCCAAATAACAATTAAAAGATATAGTCAATCTCATAAGACGGAGGCACATGCTAAATGTGAGTTAACAAACAAAGAATCTCTAATACATAATAATATCTCAAGGAAACAATGTAGTTCCAAATTTATGAGTTAGATATACAAAAGGAACTCTTACTTGTCAGAGAAAATAAAAACAACACTCCTGAATAATATTTAGAAGACTATGAATGTAAACATACAAGAAACTCAATATGATAATTGATAGTATATAAAAGACATCCATGTGGATTATTAGTCACAGAACATTCATTTACACAATTAAAAGCTAAACTATAAAATTACCAACCAACTTTTAATGAATCCAGGCTCCATGCTAAAAAAACATGCCTCGTAGTTTTTGATCATCCATTTATATAGTTTTCCTTTTCTAAAATGACCATTAATTTTCGTACTCTGCATCAAATCATGGTTATATTCGATGGATCATATTCTTTAATCTTATCGTATATTTAAAGGAACTCATGAGCTAATGGTTGACCACTTACATCAATTGTTTTATGATAATATAATATATGTTTAAAAATCTATATGATTGTTGCTTTTTATTGTTGAATATTTTAATGGTATTTGTAAGTTTCTGGAATGATCATTGGTGTGGTGATAGACCATTTGGGATGCTTTATCCAATACTTGCCAGAATTGTGTTGGATAGATAGATTATGGCCGCTTAGTGCTATCAGCTTGATGGCGGACGTCTGGTTTAGGATATTGAGTTTGAGAGACTTTTGCAAGATAAGGAGGTGGAGGAGATGGCGGAGTTTTTGGCCTTTCTTTACGAACACGCCTGTCCTGGGGTAGGGTGCGATGAGCTGGTATAGACCGGATCGAGCTATGGGAGATTTGAGGTTCGGTCATTTTATCGGAGTTTGGTGAAGTCTCATGGGCCTTCCTTTCCTTGGAAAGGAATCTGTCGTTCTAGAGCTCCTTTGAAGATGGCTTTCTTTGTGTGGACGACGTCCATGGGGACGATTCTGACTATGGATAATCTAAGAAAGAGATGACACATCTTGACAAATTGGTGCTGTATGTGCAAGCGGGCGGAGGAAACTATTAATCATCTTCTTCTTCATTGCCCTAGAGCGAGGGGGGGATGGGATTTACTTTGTGCTATTTTTGGAGTTCAGTGGGTCATGCCTAAGTCAGTGGCGCGCTGCATTACAGCTTGGAATGGTTTTCGGGTGCGGCGTGACATTAGACATTCTTGGAGGGTTGCCTCTCATTGCTTATGGTGGGCTTTATGGAATGAGCGGAACAAGAGATCTTTTGAAGATATTGAACATCCTTGGGGTGTTTTTAGATACTCTTTTCTTAGTTTCCTTTTCTTTTGGTTGAAGGGTTCCTTTTGTACTTCTTCGGAGTCCCTTTTGTCTTTTGTAGATAGCTTAAGACTTTGACTTTTGCGTTGTGCTTGGGACGCGTCTCCCGTTTGGGCGCCTTTCTATGAAATTTTTACTTACGAAAAAAAAAAAATGTAGTTGATGCATATACATATAAAAAGGATTTATGAGCATGATTTACCAAGTCCTATGAGAGAAAGCACTTCTCAAATTTTTTCAGTCGCTCATCTTTCTTTTCTGCTGTTTCACTTTAGCTTTTCCTTTCTGATCTTCTTTTCCATTTATTCACTACCTCCTATTTCCCAATCATATCAGATAAATTCCTTGCTCAAAACAATGGAGTTTTCCTTAAGATCGCAGAAAATTATAATTGAGGGGTGCGTCATATATCGGTGGTTAGCAGCACCACTTTTGGAATAAGGTTCAAGGATTTTCTCATACAGCCAGCCTCATGCTTTCCATCTAAAATTGGAGCCCAAAGTGAAAAACGCTAGTTGGGTTGGTCCTGACTCAGTTCAAATAGTCATCGTTAAGCGAGGTGATATCCCTTATTCATTTGTCGTGTTCAACAGTCACTCATATCCAGCTGCAGATTTGCATTTCTGATCAGAACACAATTTAAAAGGCCTAAAGCAAATTCTTTGGCAAGCATAGATTCTTCTTCCCATCAATATCTGCAGCAACTTAACAACACAGTGACAATAAGAGCTTAGCCGCATTGCTATCGAGGTCGAGTTCTAATTTGCATACTGTCATCTAAAGCTTGGGGACGTTTGGAGATAGGCCTTATGATTACGAATAGGGATGGCAATTTACCTTGCCCCGTTTAAAAGAGTTATTGGGGTCCGTTAAAGGTTTTTGGGTGGGGATGGGGTTTATTGGCAAAAACCCGCACGAGTGTGAGGCGAAAATGGGGGAAGGTCACCCTGCCCTATTTATAATGCAAAAATATTATTTTACCCCTATTTTTGGAAGAATATTAATGTTTATTTCACTAATTTGGTACAATTGTGTAATTTTGAAAGAATGTTTATTTAGTTTATGTTTTAAAAAATTGAGTGGAAAATTTAGGGGAAAGAATTTGAGTTGAAATTTAAATGTGTGTGTGTGGGGGGGGGGGGGGGGGGGGGGGGGGGGTGGAGTTTGAAGGGAAACCCCCCCCCCCACCCCCTCCCTCCGGTTGCCATTCCTACTTACAAGAGACTATTCCAGAGACAAGGATACTGCAATTTTTTCACAGAACTGGTTGTCTGAATCAGCCAAGTGAGGATTACAATTCAAGGTGAACAAAATCTAAAACAATACTCCAGGGACTTCAAACCATTGATGTAATCTAATAATGTTTAGAAGTCAAGGAAGAGCATTAAGGGGCCTCAGTTTGGTAGTTGCAACAGTTTGAAAACATACATTGCTTTCTGGCTTTCTATATATTCAATTAGAAAAACAAGGGGGGGAGGGGTGTTGGGTGCCCACGGACAGCATCAATCCAAGAGTGTTTCAAATGGCCATGGTGCTGTCTTGAGCGTTGTGCCTTGCCCCTAATTTTACTGTGATTGAATACAATTCAGAATGATTACATAGCTCCATTGGTTGTATGATGTTGGGAGATACTCATTTTGCTCTTTTATTCTGCTGTTCCAATATAAACGCTTTCCAATCTACGCCCCTAAGCCAGAGAAACTCAAAGAGAAAGATGATCTGCTTGAGCAGCACAGTTGTCACGTACATGCAAACAAATAACCTAATCTCCTTTCTTGACAGAAAAATAGGCTTTGTTCCACAACTTTACGCAAAGCAGATTATCAAAAACACTATTCTTCCATTCTATTCAATCCACTAAGCTTTTTGATGAATTGAATCCCTATGTCTTCATGGTCAAGGCCAACTTGCCACCATTAAAACAAGCATGGTACGCACTCAAGGTACACAATTCCCAGAGGCTCACCAATTTAACTTTTAATGTCAGGGCATCAAGTGCCTCATTTAGAATCCAAAGCAAATCTAGAGCATTTTCGAGTTAACCTTTCAAATACGTCAGGTTATTTTGCTAAGTTCACTTTCTTCCATTTGATACAAACATTCACATGCACAGCCTATTAGGGTAACATAGATTTTCTTTTATGTCCATTCCTAGTAGGGCCGCTGTGAAGGCCACCATTTAACCAAATAATAGTTTGAGCCGCCTTTTTTTTCTTTTTAAACACCTTGAGCCGCTTTACATACCTTAGGCTCACAAAGTCATTTTTGTATTTACTTAAAAAACCCATTACTATGCAACTTCTGCACCTCATTCTTGATTTACACCTAAAGAACCTTGATACAACCTCCGTATAAGCGATCTCAAGATGGGCAAGAAATTTATCACACTTGCTCAACACTATTATGAACTTTTTTCTGTACAGCATGGGAATGGGGATGAAGCATAAGTCATGTCGCAACAGCTCAATAAGTTAGAGAAGCTCCTTGGTCACAGCCTCTAACCCAAATAAGTGATTTAGGCACTTGAATGCTAAAATTGAGGGAAGGTGGTCTCCCCGAAAGTTGCATACGAGTGTCCTTGGGTACCACACAGATGATAACACACTGTTATCATCGACGAGTGGATACTTCTAAAGCGAAGCTGAAAGTTAATTGCTGCCTCTAACCGAAAGTTGGTTTTCCACCATAAGAATATTATAATTTTAAATAGCATCCATTATGAAAGGAACCTAGAAGCACATACACTATAAATTTAAAATAGCATCCATTATGCAAGAAACTAAGAAACACAAACACTTCTAAAGTGGAGTTGTACCCGTTTTTGAACACGTGTTGGACACGGACACTTCTTAGACAATTTCGGACACGTCCAACACATTCTGGACACATCGATATTTAAAATGAGTTTCACAAATTCAGATACATGGCCAACACTTCTGGACACTCACAAATACGACTAATGAACCTTGTACATTAGATAAAACCTTGCTTTAGCTTGGAGAAAAAAGAAAAGAATGTGTTAAAAAAATTCAAATTAAAGATTTATATAATTTTAAAAAAAAAAGATTGACCATATTAAAAAATAAAAGATGTAGAAAGGCTTCATCAAAGGAGCGGGCATAAGACTGGGAGACGACAAAGAAGTCACTGAATTAGCCGTACACACACACACAGAGATATATATAAATCTAAGCACAGAAATATTATATTTCCTCTGTAGACACAAGTGATTATGATTATATTATTTATAAATTAAAAAAATTAATCCAGTCATGAAAAATTAGATTTTACCATGAAGTAATACTTATATAATATGATTCTATATATTAAAAAATATATTTCTATCATCATATACTAAGTGTTTCAATACTTATATATATATATATATATTCATTCCAACACTTCCATAACATGTTTTACTCGTTTCCTTAAATATTAACAACAACTATGATATACTACAAAGAGGCTGAACAAACAAAAGTTTTGATTTTACTTGTTAAAAACAATAATAATATGACATGTAATGCTAATAATAATCATGAAACCTACCGGAGAAGCGGGAGACTCTGAAATCTTAGGAGGTGTTGAATGCAGAGGCTGAACAAACAAAAGTTATGCTTTTACTTGTTAAAAATAATAATAATATGACATGCAATGCTAACAATAATCATGAAACCTACCGGAGAAGCAGGAGATTCTGAAATCTTAGGAGGTGTTGATTGCACAGGAGATCCATAAAATTTGTAAGAACACTCCATGTATGCAGCTCCAATTCCCAGGCCAGCACCAAAAGCTACTGATGCCCAGCGTGTCACAGGACTCCCTGCCATGACAAATCAGAATAGATTGATTATTATGAAAACAGTGATCTGCCAGGACGACAAGTGTTATAGAATCCGAGTGACTCTAAAATGCAGAGGCATAGATCTTATGATATTACTGTTTAGCTGAGCCACAGGATTAGCAAATTTGTTTTCCACGTATGCAGATAATAAGCCAGGCAAAACAGACCATAGCCTGAAAAACACATGAATTAACGCTTCTTTTACGGTGTCAAAGAACAGTCACAGCTTGCTTCCTCCACCAAATCTTAAGTAAAAACATAATATTACTTGAAATGATCATTCACATGGGAAAAAATAATCTTTACCAGTAATGTGTAACCAGTAGAAAACCTAATTAATTTTGGTAGTCAGAGAATAGCTTCGCCATAGATAAGATGAACCATGAATTTGTCGCATATATGGTAGTGTGAAAAAAGGAGAAAACTGAAAATTTACAATTAGAAAGACTGATACGACATTGCTATACTGCATCCTATACTGCATTCATTAATGATCAACTTTCTAGTTAACATAGAATTGGCATCTAAGCAACAGTGCAGGTAAAAGAAATGTGTCTAGGAATAACCGAGTAGTGTTGACACCTTATAGGCAAAAAGGTCCTCTTTAGAAATGTCGGGCTTCTTAAGCTAAGAGAAAACAATTAGCTTCAAGCAATCTATCCAAGTAACACACCTCATAACCTGTGTTACCCGGACTCGCCGGCACCGGCCAGAGTGTCCATGTCAACACGGACACCGACGCGGGATACATGTCAGACTCTTTATTTTGGTACCCGACACGGCTGATGATGAAGACATGGTTGATGCTTGTGTGGGCTGCCATTGACGAGATTAGGAAAATGTTGGTTCAGTCAAAAATGGCGCCTTTGAAACGTTGAAGACAAACTTTGTTGCACGCGCTGGCTTTGCCATTTTTTTCCCATGGCCGAAAGTGTGTTTCACGCGTTTGTTTATGTCTTGTATGGTTCAAGATCCTCCCTTTAGTTTTTAATGGTTCAAGAAAATGCTAGGTGTATGTTAAAAGATAAAACTGTTTGCTTTTTATGATAGTGGGTTACAGTTGTATCACACTCATGGAGACTGTTTGCTTTAAAGACGGTGGGTTACAGCTGTACACTCACTTTAAATTTCTTTTTTCGAAAAGTAATGCAATTATATTAAAATTTGTAAATGGACAAGTGGGCCAAAGCTTAAAAATAAAAGCGGCTATTGTAGCCCAAATTACAGGCATAAAAACCACTGTTGGGTAAGAATCAAGCCTAAAACTCTAGCATAACAAGCCCAATGGTGAGACCCATTAATTTATATTGGCCAAGTGGGTTACATCTGTTTAACAATTCACACTTCTCCCATATTAAAGTATATTGTATTTACGTTGGATTTACATATATTATATTTATTTTGTATTTTATATTGAGTTACAGTATGGAGGTCGCACCTTGGTGCGATGGCAAGTGCCTTCGTCCAAAAGCGATAGGTCTTGGGTTAGAGACTTGGAAGCAGCCTCTCCAAAAATGGGAGTAAGGCTAGCCGACATCTACCTATCCCAGACCCCGCTCAAGTGAGAGCCTTGTGCACTGGGTACGACCTTTTATATTGAGTTATATTATTTTATATTTAGGATATAATTGAATTACTTGACAATTTTACCTACATATTTCTATAAATATTGTATTAATCAATATTTTGTATAAGGTGTCCAAGTACCCGTGTTTGATTTATGGACACTTTAAATCCGTGTCATATAAGTTGATAGATTGACGAATCTGACCCTTAGACACGCACCCGTGTCCGATACCCATAGAGTCCAGGTAACATAAAGCTAGGGTACTTTGTATTTATAATTATTGTAAAAGGAACTGGTGCTTCCCCTTTTGATCATGAATGTTGGGCTTCACTTCTTCTGAATGACAATTTTTAATCTCCAAAGAAAGATCTTCCTTTTGACCTATTGACTTGCCCTTCTGACTCTAGCCAAGAAGGTTTCCACAAGCTATTTTATTCTTGCTTTGAAGCTAACATCTCACACTCGGAGAGCGAACAAATTCGATGTAAGCAAACAACCAATCTTTTCTATTAGTGAGCTAGGAAGGAAAACAACCAATCTTTTGATTGATTTATAATGAATAAAAAGACTTCCTTTTTTAGGTTTGAGTTTTCTTGCTTTTCCAAGAGATCAATGATTACTTTCACATAGGAGGTAGTGTTTAATTCGTCTATGAGGCAGGTTCAGCGATGAGGCAGATTCGGCGATGAGGCAGGTTACCCGCATATCTAAAAAATGAAAGACTCAACTGCTCTGAAACATTTTCCAAAGAAGTGAGTTAGGTTATACGGCTATGACCTTTGCCTAGCTTGTAAATTCTTGGTGTAATATTTTGCTATCTAGCGACCACCTTTTACAAAATGTGTAAGTGAGGTGGTTTGCCCGTTGGGTTCGGTAGCCCATTCTTTTACTGCGGGTTGGGTTCCACTTACGCTAGTGAAAAAAGGAAAAGGCGTCTGATTTCATACAGAACTAGTAGGAGGGCCGATAGTAGGAAGGTATATAGGTCTTAGAAGACCCCTTCAGGTTCGTTCGGGAACAATCAAAAGGAAAACGATAACAAATACCAATAGGGCAATATTCTCCTCAACATCAGAAAGTGAATCCGAATCACTCTAGTGGGGAGTAGCAGGGACTAGAAGGTAGGACTTATTGCCACACACAAAGGAACTACCTAAGGGCGGACCTTATATATATCATTCCTAGTTAGGAATGTAGGGTAGGGGAAGCAGAATGCCTTATGCAGCTAGGAGTGCAGGAAGGGTAGACGGTTTTGCACCGAACGTTCTGTTCTGTTCTAAAATGGAATCTAAGACTGAGAGCAAGGAACCTCATCTTACCGTTTCCTTCACGCTCCATTTGGTCGAGCTACTACGTTCCTTGTTCCATTATAAAGAGTTAATGTTGTTCTTGTTGGATTTCCTCTTCTCTTATTTGTCCTTTTCAGGATGGATTTCTTAGTCCTTTTCAGGGATTTAGAAGAAGCTTACTTGTTAGAGTAAGGGAAAGAAAGGGCTGCTTTTCCTTCTTTCTGATAGGATGCGGCGGGAAGTAGTAGCCTATGAAAATAGCTACTCTTCCTTGTTCTATGATAGGAATCCCAGTAAAGCTAGCAGATGAAATCCTAAACATGATAGGGAACACAAGTAGGTCCTTGCTACATTTATTAAGGAGAGTTCCTCTTCTTTAATAGTTTCCGAATGCCTTTCCGTCACTAAATCAGCTATTCTTCCTCTTTCGACGAGCAAGGATGCGGAGACCCTCCTTATGCCCCTTCACTGCAGGCGCTGGTCTTGAGATGCTGTTTTGATTTGCCTACGAAGCAACTTGTACCTTTCCAAGGACCAGCTTACTTACTTCCCACGATCGATTATGCTCCTTCACACTTGCTTTTCTGTATCTTCCTATATATGGAATGGGAGAAGGAGAGGCGCCCTACTGAGATGGGGATCGGATGCTGCAATTGGATGAAATGTAATGCCTGCTTAAACTCTGTAATTTTTAGATGAAGTGAAATGATATATTTGTTTGTCGATTTGCTTTTTATGAGTAAGAGTAATATAATAGAAAAATAAGTGTAGAGGGAATGCAACCCATGTATGTCAATCCTGTGTTGATAGAACGTTAACACAAAGTTGATTGACAAATGCATTACAAAATTTGTTATGAGCTATGTTACCCAGACTCGGGTACAGGTGTCAGACACGAGTGCGTGTCTAAGGGGCAAATTCGTCAATCTATCAAATTATCAGACACAGGGAAACAGATATAAAGTGTCCAAAAATCAAACACGGGTACTTGGACACCTTGTACAAAATATTGACTAATATAATATTTCTAGAAATATGTAGGTAAAATTATCAAGTAATTCAATTATATCCTAAATAATGTAACTCAATATAAAATACAAAATAAATACAATATATGTAAATCCAACGTAAATACAATATACTTCAATATAGTAGAAGTATGAATTGTTATTTAGCTGTAACCCACTTGGCCAATATAAATTAATGGGTCTCACCATTGGGCTTGTTGTGCCAGAGTTTTGGGCTTGATTCTAACCCAATAGTGGTTTTTATGCCTGTAATTTGGGCTATAGTAGCCTCTTTTATTTTTAGGCTTTGGCCCACTTGTCCATTTACAAATTTTAATATAATTGCATTACTTTTCGAAAAAAGAAAAAGAAATTTAAAGTGAGTCTACAGCTGTAACTCACCGTCTTTAAAGCAAACAGTCTCCATGAGTGTATTACAGATGTAACCCACTATCATAAAAAGAAAATAGTTTTATCTTTTAACATACACCTAGCATTATCTTGAACCATTAAAAACTAAAGAGAGGATCTTGAACCATTAAAATTACAAGACATTAACAAATGTGTGAAACACACTTTCGGCCATGGAAATTTTTTTGGCAAAACCAAAGCGTGCAACAAAGTTCGTCTTCAACATTTCAAAGACGCCGTTTTCGACTGAACCAACACTTTCCTAAGCTCATCAATGGCAGCCCACACAAGCATCAACCATGTCTTCATCATTAGCCGTGTCCGGTACCAAAATAAAGAGTCCGACACATATCCTGCGTCGGTCTCCATGTCGTGTTGACACGGACACTCTGGCCAACGCCGGCGAGTCTGGGTAACACAACTCTAGCTTCAATAACCAAAATTTTAATCCACATGTCCAGTAATTTTATTTACTAGCAATGCAAACATATAAGAGCATTGTTAAACCTGAAGCAGTCTTATAATTTTTTCTTTTGTATAAGTAAAGCAATTTGATACTATTTGAAAACTCATATTTCCTCATCCAAATGTTCTGAGTTGTCCATTATCACCTTGAATTAATTTGAATTATCCACTTGACAACCCTTTCTTTTTTCCTGAAAAGAAAACCAACAACTATTCTATCATATGCTTCTTCAACATTGATAACACCATATGGTCATGTGCTTCTACATTGACAACACCATATGGTGTTCATTTTCTGTTCAAATTTTCCATCAACTGCCTGTAAAGAGAACACAGCTAATATGTCTTATTTCCCAGGGGCAAAAGCAAACTAATTTCCTAATCCTCTTATAACATTTTTAGCATCTTTCAATTTGCCCTTTCCTAAATTCTTAATATGACTCATAAATTTCATATTATAATAATTGGCACACTCTTTAATTCACTTTCATTGTCATAAGATACCTAACTGTAGTCTCGTTGAAGCTAAAAGAAAAAATCAATAGTTGCCAACATAAACCCATTTAGACACAACAAATGTTAAAAGTAAAATTAAGTGAATAGTATTGTTTTCCCAAAAATAAATTCTATAACATCACTTTCAACTAAAGATTATTTATATTGTTTTAAGAACCCTTTTAACTTAATTAAGACACAGTTCAAACATCTCATAAAATATATACTGTATGCTTGAAACACCAAACTGACATACCAGTGCCACCACAATTATCTAATACCCTAATGATCGCAATTCATAATGCATGATGCAGAAATGATACCACTTTCGTTCCTTCCCTATATATTGCCTTTTGCTCTGTTACTCAAGGCAGCATCAGAAATGATCAATGTAAAAACTAATAGGAGATGAGTTTCAAGCAGAAAGGGCCCAATAACCATAACACATCCAAGAGGTGAATAAAGTAATGATATGCCCTGAAATGATTAATTAGTATGAAACACCAATTGCAATCCAAATGTAAATAGAAATCGTGTGCAAAATGTTAAATTTCATGAATACAGTTAAATGAAAAGATAACAAATCTGGTATTTAAGCTCCTCACATTCAAATTTCTTATTAAATAATCTGTAAGCTTTACAAGTGTTACTCCATCCCACCATGTCTAGGTAAGTGAATATTTCGTAGTCCAAACCTGCTCCTATTCCATATACCTCAGCTATAAACACTGTCAATCGTTATGATTTCTAAATAGGGAAGTATTTCAGCTTGCAAAATGATAAGCTAAAAGGACTGTGATGCTCACTGGTCCACACCTATATATTTGGGCTCTTGTCCTCGATCATAAGACGATTGCAATGAAAGGTGATCACCACTAGAGAAAAATCGCAGTTTGATGACGAGTGAAAGGAGACCAACAACATAAAACAAGAGGTTTTTAAGCATGTGATGCTCCAAGAATTGGTCATTGTTGTATCTCTTTGTTCTTTCACTTTCAAACAATTCAACCAACAAAATTAAACCAATACCCAATTCGTAAACCACTATAATGTATCAAAATATGAAAACACCCAAGCAAATATAATCCTGCAACAACGATGGAACAACATACCCTTTTTGGTTGATAACAAAACGCAGAATAGAAAAGCTAAATTACGTATCTGAAATGTTAGATTAACCCATTTCTTATAATAACTAAAACAACAAGGAATACATAATTCTGATTTTTCCTCACACTCCATTTTCCGCATTTTTCTCCGTAACCAAACAGAGGGATAATAAAATGAATACAGAAAATATAAACGAAGAGGAAAGAAAAGGGAACTCACTGAAGAGGAGGAGACCCCCAAAAGCTCCAGCGAAGGAGGAGTAAACGAATCGACGGACACCCAGATCGAGGCATGCGTCCCACTTGGCATTGAGATCGAACTGTGGAGGGATTGGTTTGTTCTCACCCATTTTCAGATTGAAAAAAACAAACCCTTTCTTTGTTTTTGTGCCTTCTCTTTCTTTGATCTTGTTCTTCGGCTTTCTTCGATTCTCTCTCTCAGACTCGCTAGCGAGGGTTTCGTGTTGTCTGTTTATCTGTGTGGTGGATTGAAGCGTGAGTGATTCAATTCCGTACGAGTTTGGTGCTATTTGGGCCTAGACATTTTTGGCTGGGCTTGTGACTATGGGCAAGACCATAAGATATGTGGCCCGGTATATTTTTAAATGGGTTGGATCTTGAGAAATCTATATCTATATCTATATTTATATTTATATCTATGCTATATACATCTAATTTTTATATATGCTTAAATACCTTTTCAACCTAAATAATAAATAAATAATAAAATTGTTCAAAAGTTACTTTCTTAATTACAAACACCTCATATAAAAATAAAATTACAAACACCTCTTTTATTATTACTTTATATATTTTACATAACAAAATTGCCCACAAAATCCAAGAGTTGCTATAAAAAAAACAATGAAGAGTTACCTTCTTAATTACAAAAACCTGGTTTACCTTTTATATATATATATATATATGATCTCTTGCTTCACACTGTTTGTTTGTTTATTTATTTATTTATATTTTTGTTTTGTTTGATTGCAAATATTTTGTAAGAACAAAAGAAAAGATCAATACTTGGATTATTTACTCAAATATTTGTTATACTTCTTTTTAGTTTTACGATGTATACTCGGCAGTCAAATGGATCACTGGGATTCCCATCAAATAACTTTGTTGGGATTAACAAAACTGATTGGTCCGCATGTTCCCTCTTGAAATGTTGGATGCTTTTTTGGGTTGGAGTGTTTGATAAGTTTTTTTTTTAATTGTGTTGTAGATGTATATGTATATGCTAGCAATATGTAATGTATGACAGAATTCTCGACCATACTTATTTTTACTCGACGAAATACATATCAAACGATCCAATAAATAAAATTCAGTAACTTCTTCAACCGAATTCTATCGTCTAGAGCTTCAAAAATGTATTTTTTAGTTTTATAGGAGACTTATTAAATATTTTAATAGTCTCAAAAGTGTATTTTTTAGCTTTAAAAGGGACTTATTGAATATTTTAATAATTTTATTAGTGGACCAAACGAAGTCAGATTTGGTTAAAATTTCATATTTAGTAGTTTTTTATTATTATGTTTCTTATTTAATTTTTTTAAAATTATTAAAAAAATGTTTTGGTAGTTTCCTTCTGCTACTCCCAATTTTATTTTTATTTTTAGGTTTGCTTTTTCTAATAGGTTTAGGTTTCTCTATTATATATATGCATGTACGGGCAATTGCAAAAAATTTTCATTCAATTATCAATAATACATCAATTTCTCTTTAACTTGTGTTTACAATTTATTCTAATTTTATAAATTTAAAATTGTTCTTATTCCGTGCGAACCTTCAGAACTTTCGCTCCCTCAACATGTATGCTTAAATTTGTAATATGCCTCTTCCAATTACAAGTTTAAGTGGTGCTACAATTTTTTTTATTTTATTGTCCACATGTTCTGCCTTTATATACACTTGAATTGCCACTTAAGAAATTTGTTTTTAGCTTCTCTATTAGAGAGCTTGTCTGCAATTATGTAATATACTTAGAAAAGAAGACATTTTTGTTTACTTGAATTCTTGTATTTGATTTTTATGTTTCTGCTTTTGTCATTTAGAGTCTTCAACAATGATAATTTTACCATTTTTCAGTATAAAATGTCACTGGTCATTCTGCTTTACATATTTTTTAGATTTTGTGTTGAGCATATTTCAAGAAGTTGTCTTTCCCTTCTTACATGTTCGTGCAAAGAATGAGAGGTGTTATTATTATTAATATTATTATTTTAGTATTAAAAGTGTATAAGTTTTCTACTTTTTATATACACTTTAATACCTATTTCAATCTAATAAAAAAAATTAAGAGTTGCCTTCTTAATTAAAGACACCTCTTTTGATTTTGATTTTGATTTTAATTTCTAAAATAAATATTTGATATATTTTACAACAAAAAAAAAAAAAACAATTGCGTTTTTAAATTCAAACACCTCTCATTATACATACTTATCTATCTATAGATATATCTATTATCTTAATATCAATAGTATTGTTATTTTTCATAAACATTTTAAAAGTAACTATATTATTTTATATTAATTAAAATAGATTTTTTTCACACTCCAATCACTTGTGACTAACAAAGACTTTTATAGTTAGTTCGGTTGGATGGATGGAAAAATTGATAGAAGGAAGAGGGAGAGAGATGGATGAGGTATCCCTAAGGAAGGGAAGGTGTTACTCTCACTTTTTGTTTAGGGATGGAAAAATGGATAGAAGGATAGGGGAAGGGATAGATGAGGGAAGGGAATGTGTTTCTATCACTTTTTGTTTGGTTGAATGGAATGGATAATAGAAAGGATGAATGGAAGGGATAGTAAAAATAATGCATAGAGGGTTAACCTTTTTGTTTGATTGAAAGGAAACAAATGAGATATTTCATTTTTTTTTTTACCAATATACCTTCATTATAGATAATTATAAAAAAAAATCGATATTCATTCCAAATTATTCAACAACACTGAGATCCTCAAACGAACAAGTGTGTTAAACATATGCCCTACATAGCATCAACAAACCCAATAAGCCATGTGTTAGATTGAAGTTATTAAACATAAAGTGAGCGTTAAAAAAAAGAAATTGAAACATCTCAATTTTAAAATAGAAGGTTAATCAACCAACAATTGGTATAAACAAATGGGTCTTGAAGATTAATCAAAATTTAATAAGTGCAGTAAGAATTTTAAATGGTGTAGAATATTTTTAGATTTGCTAAAGTCATAATTGGGTACAATTTTTGGCAAAACTGAAGAATAATAGGTCTGTCATATGTTAGGTCTCCGTCTTACTTTATTGTTTCTTAATATTAATTTCAAGGGTATTAAAATAGACATTTTACTATTTTTTTTCAATAAATAAATTATTTGCAAGAATGAAACTCATTAGTGCACATGTTTACTCAAGACACATTCATCACAAATTTTGAATTTGCATGCAAAACGATCAAGCAATTGTTGTTTAACGTAGTAGGATTTAACAAACAATTTTTTTTGGAAAGCTTAAAATTGGAATTATATATTTGTAAATAATTAATCTATCTTTCCCTCTTCTCTTCCGCCCAATTTTGGACAGATAAAAAAAGTCAAAGGAATGAAAGATGTTTCATCCCTCCATGTTTCCTTCTTCTCTTCCCTTCCTTCCAACCAAACACGAAAAAATTCTTCTATTTCTTCTCTTTTCCATCCTTCCTCAATCTTTCATTCCAACCAAACAGAGCAAAAAACGATCCCTCCTTGCTTCCTCTCTTTATTACCTTCCCTCCAACCAAACATGAGACATAGTATCTATCCCCCTCTCATCCATTCATCCTCAATCCTTCCTTCCAATCAAACATATCATTAATAAGTAATGGATAAGGATAGTGTTGGTCTCTTCCATAATGTTTAATACTTCGTTTGGTAAGAAGGAAGAAAATTGGATGGAAGGGAAAGTAGGGATGGATGAGACATCCCTAAGATTGTGTTATTTCCTCTTTTGTTTGGTTGGATGGAAGAGAAAAGAAGAAGATAATACTTCATTTTATTTGTTAGGAGAGCAGAGAAGAGAAATAAAGAAAGTTTCGTAATTTAAAACATTTATAATAGCCTTACTTTTCTTTCCTCATGTCTTCCGTCCAAATTTAGAGAGATGAAAATTTGTGAAAGAGGAATGATGACTCATTCATCCTCTTTTATCTTTCCTCCTTGCATCATCTCTACCAAACGGAAAAAAATTGCACCTTCCCTCCTATCTTCCATCCACCCCTCTTCTTTCCTTCCTACCAAACAAAGCATAAATGAATAATTGACACATCACATTTGGAGTAGTAACTTTTTAATTAATCTAATATTACTAATCCTTTTTTCCTTTAGAACACAAGGTTGTGTCTTTTAAAAAGGCATCTCTATATATAACATGGGAAACAATTGAAAGCATATATCATTCATATTACATTTAAGTATTGTGTTTCAACCCTCCTCCACAAAAAAAATGCTTAAAAAAATAATCTTTATGATCTAAAATAACTCTCTCTATCTACGATTAAACGATTACGATTCACACATAAATTCACATACATATCCACTTATATTCACACCTAAAATGTCATTATTCTTTTTATAGGGACATAGGTACAGACAATACACTAGCTCTATATATATAACATGATATGTGGGCGGGAAGACGCCATTCCTGAATTCTAGGAATTAGTCGGGGCAAAGCTGTGGATGCTCTGATTAATTTGGAAAAAAAAATCATTGGTTTTTTTTTTGTGTGTCATAGATCATAAATCATGTTTATGTACTTGCTGATTATGAAGAATATGAGTCACTAGAGTTCTAGGTTTGGTCTTTTTGATGATTAAATTTTGAAAATTATTCGTGATTTAATCGGTGGGCAAGCAATCTTGCAAGGAATAATAAATGAGAATGAATTGTTATAATAATTTCATGATAATTTTAGAAGAGTATAAAATACAAAAAGATATGCATGATTGCGAACGAAATGAGGAGATTCAGCATAGTGTTACTGTCTTTTCATATACATGTTTTAACACACTAACTTGTATTATAACACATGATTAAAATAACAATATTATAGTATTTATTTTTGTGATGGCATTATTTTGATTTTATTTTCCCATCATGTCAATCTTATTTTGTCATGTATTTATTTTGTCATGACTTAAAAGATGTAGAATAATTTTATGATTAAAATTTGAGAAATGTCACTTGATTTGATCCTCTAGTGACTTCAATTCTAGTGACAATTTTTTATATATGAAAAAAACAATGTAACAATTATAATAATATTCTTGCATGGCTTTGATATATAATGGAACGAATTTGAAGTAAAATCAACTAAAATAGTGCTTGATCATGTGATTTTATAAGACAATGATAAATTAAATGTCCTTAAAATTGAGATTTTATAAAATAATAATAATATTTTTTTAATTTATTTTTTTACCCAATTGCATAAAAAGCCTATCCCAAATAGAGACTTCGTAAATGTGAAAAGATTTTATTTTATTTTTTCATATATATATATATATATGATTTTCAATATACAAGTTTAACACTCACACTATGACCAATTTAATTAGGAAACCGACATAAGTCAAAGTTAGAAAAGTAGAATTATTTAATATTTATTGTATCTCTTTTCATTTTTTTTAATTATTATTTTTTGTTAATTATTTGATTAAATAATATTAATTTAATTTTTTTTAAAATTATATCTTGATTTTATAACTAATGGATTCATTTTTTTTAACAGAATAACTCTAACACACCCAGGACTTCCTCTGAATTTAGTTAAGTTCTTCAAAATTTTGATAATATAGTAATTTTTCACTTGTTAATTTATACATGTTAAATAAATAAATAAATGACCGTGTAGAAATTTGTGGAGTGTTCTAGGATGAGTGAGATGGAAAATTCTGAATATTGGAGACCAATAAAATTTTAGGAGGGTATAGAGCGTCGTTGGTAGATATGAAAATACTTTGGTGAATAGTTATAGAGGCTAAATCTTACGGCCGGTTTGGAAACCGTTTATGTTTAGTGTTTATATAAATCGTGTTTATATTACGTTTTTGTTTATCCATAAACATGAGTATTGTTTAATAACGGAAAAACATTTGACTTATTTTAAAAATCATAAACAAAAAAACATGTTTGTTAACCTTAAACAAATTTTTACTTTTTAAATCAATACAATAAATTACATAAAAAGTCAAGTTCATGCTACAACAAATCTATACATCAATAAGAAATATACATAAAAAAGAAATAAATAATATTGGGTTACATATATATCTACACACTGCAAATTATACTGTAAAATTAGAATGACTCGCAACCCAAAAGGCCCCAACAAGTAGGGTTCCACACGATTCGATTTCTTACGGTTATTGAGAAAACTAAAACCAGAATTATTCCCAACGGTTCCTTAATTTTGAAACTGAAATTGTTAAGTTTAGTTCAATTCGGTTATTATAGGAGTTGTATTTAACCTTATAATAATTATAATAATTCCATTGTTTAAAGTTTTTTTACATAACAAAATGTTATTATAACTATTACAATGATTTTATAATAGTTATATAAACAGAAAATCATTATAGGAGTTTTATAACTATATATCTATACTATTATTAAAAGTACAAGTTATTTCAAATAATTCACTTTTATAATAATTCTTCAACTAATACACTCCCATCACTACTCTAACTCTCAACTCCTCATTATATCACTTTTATAATAATTCTTTAACTAATACATTCCCATCACTACTCTAACTCTCAACTCCTCATAACATCACTTTTATAATAATTCTTCGACTAATACATTCGCATCTCTACTCTAAGTTTCTAATTCTCAACTCCTCATAACATCACTTTTATAATAATTCTTCAACTAATACACTCATATCTCCACTCTAACTCTCAACTCCCCTAACTCTTTTCATCAATTAAATTGCATGTAAAAATCAAATTTTTTCATAATTTTTTTGCTCAATTTTTTTTACGTGTTAACCCGAATGAACTTCAATTTAACATCACTATATGCTCCATGATTTGATTTATATTATTATAATTGCACGACTCTCTCCGGATCCGCAATAACATGAGGCTTCATGCAATGGGTTTGCCCATGCATGATTCCTATTACCTGGAAATGAAGTTTTAGAGAAAGGTAATGCATAATTCCTATAGAGAAGCTAGATTTAGGTGTTGCTTTTCAGATTAATTAGCTAGCTCGTTGGAACTTGGATTACTCTGGAGAAATGAAAATCTTATGGGACTAACAAAACTCGATCCTATATCAAACAGATTTTTAAATTGCTCAGTTTGGTTTAAGGCCCAATCATTAATTTGTATATCAATAGTTTTTCTTCAACTCAGTGGTCGAATAGTTATAGCTCAATATACAAGCATTTGGATTCTTCAGCTTTTTGACTCATTGTTGAAATTTTTGTCCACTAATATCTATTTTGTGCGTGTTTATTTTGTGAACATGTACTGAAATATTTTTCAGGTCTGTGCCATTAATTGTCCGATTTCTCATGGTTTCCGAGTTATTATATCTCTTATTAAATATAGAATTTAAATGGTTTTCATCACTTGCTATAGGGGATTCTGGTTAGGAATAAAATTAGCCTGTTGAACATTTATTATGCCTGTTTTACCTTTCAAAATTAGATGTATGTGCTGAAGTGGTAGAGTCACTCCTTAGTTCATTAATCAACACTGTTTTTATTATGTGATATGGTATTTTTGCATGTTCCACATGCTTTGATTGCTTTTGTCCGTAGAATGGATTTATGTAGTTTTTAATGCTTAGAACAATCTATATGTATATATATATTTCTTTTGATGAGACCCAAAAAAAAAAAACATAATAAAAAAAATTATAGAAGGTAAAAAAGAGTTTAACTTTATAGTATAAAGGATAGTTGTGGTATTATAAAATAAGGGATGATGTATTAATTAGTTTATGGACCTTCTTGTCATTTTCTTTAAAAGAAGAAAGTAAGTAGAATGCAATTGTAGAAAAGGGGAGAGCGAATATCGCCTCCCATTTCATAATTCCATTTACCAACTTAATGTCCTTGAAATTAAAAAGAATTTGTGCATGCAAAGAAAACCCATAAATTGGTGATTTTTGAAAAAAATAAAAAATGTTTTTTCAATATTATTCGATTTCACCTTTGGCAAATTTTTACTAATTTGTCCTAATTTTGCAAATAAAGGCTAAGGGAGAAAGGAGGCTAGGGTTCTTGTGTTTTTTTTTTCTCTGTTTCTGTTATATGGTCTGTATCCCTTTTTTAAAAAATCTATATACATCACGGGCGATGCACGTGGTTAAAAATGAATTTATATAAAGGAGACGATATTCACCCTCCCCTTTTGAATGCACTCCAATATTAAAGGAAAATACTCATCTAACTCTAACTTTATAAATAAATAATTACTTTTTTCAAATACCACAATTACCCTTTCATTTATGGTATGATTTTTTCATCCCATCTCTTTCTAATTAACGTTTTTGGTCTCCCGCTTTCTTAACCTCTCCTTTTCCGTTGGGCTTCCAACCTCTCAAAACTCTCTTTTTCTGCCTTGTATCTATTATCTCTTGTATGGCTTATCAAATTTTTTTATGTAACAATGAAATATCTCACAAATGAAGAAATGTCCTAGTTGAGCAAAATAATTGATCTTATTAGCATGGAAAGTATTGAAGAACTATCAAATCTTCATGAAACATTCAACTCCTTCGATGCTAATGGTGATAGTAACTTTTTCTTTTATTTTTCTTTTTCTGTTGTATACTTTGAGTTTAGTTTTTGATTTTTTTTTCTTTTTGTTTTTTAAGAATTAATTTGAAATGCCTTTGAATCTTGAAATTTAGCTTTTTGATAATAAAAACCCTAACTGTTTTGACAATAAAAGCACAAGAACGATGAACTTATGAAAAGAACAAAAAATAAATAAATAAAAGGTAAGTATAATATACAACTATGACATAAAAATTTTCTAACCCTTTGCACACATCACATTACAGTAGTAATTGTTTGTTAGTTTAGTGAAAGTAGATTTAGGGGAAAAAGAAAATTATGCACATGCTTTAGTAGTGAAAAGGGTAGTTATGGTATTATAAGATAAAGGAGGATGAATTAATGAGCTTTGGGACTTTCTTGTCATTTACTTCAAAAGAAAAAAAACAAAGTGGAGTGCAATCGTTCAAAAGAGGAGTGCGAATATCGCCTCCCTTTATATAATCAAATTAAGAAACTATGATCCAATAATAAGAAAATAAAATTACTATTCTAACAACTCTAATATTATTTAAGTGAATTTATAATTAGTTGTTGCTTTACTTTTGAAAATTCTTAACATACTTATTAGAAAAAAAAAAAAAAAACTAACCATGGTCAAATGGAACATGCAGTGGTGTTTATTTGTAATTTAACATTTTTAGAAATGATGCACATTTTCATTTATTAATCTTTTTAATTCATTTTTAATTTTTTTTAATCTTTCAAGGGACACAAATTCAGGCTGCTTTATTCAATAAGGTAGTCACCAAATTCAGTGATTCACTCTCGCTTCACAAAACGTACATAATTTCTAATGGCAGTGTGAGTAGGGTTGTGAGTAGGGTGAATCCTAGATATAAGAATGTGTACGAGGACTATGAACTAAAGTTTATTAAAGATACCTTAATTGAAGTTGATGACCTAGAACTTGTAAGTTTAGAAAAAATGAAATATAATTTTGTGGACTTCAAGGAGCTAAACAAATACATTAACTCTTTACTCTCTCTATTCATACTTTCTCTTATATATAAATATTAATAATAATTATTTTTTTAGATACTTTGGAAATGGTTATTGAGGTATCTCCTCCTGTGAACATATCTAAAAAGTATTCTAAAATGCAAAACATCATTATAATGGATATGACGTACATTCTTACAATATTACATAAATACTCATAATTGCCAAAATAAATTATTAAACTAATTATTCTTTAATGCAGATCAAACACAACTACTTTGACATTATGGGGGCGATCTTGCTGATAATGAAGGAAACATGCTCACGCAACTAATAAACGAAAGACCTATAATCATAGTTACGCATGTGGCAGTTAGTACATACAAAGGTAACATTAAAATTATTTACTTTATATTATTAAAATTATTTACTTTATATTTTTTGCTATATCTATGAGAACATACAACAAAAACAATGTTATATCTATGGTTTGGCTTTTAATTAAACACAACGAGGATCTACATTACAAATTAATAATATGGATATTGAAAGTGTTAAAACATTACGACATTAGTTCGTTATTTCTTTCTTTTTTCTTTTTTTAAATCTCACTTTTTTTATATATATATTGTCAATTCATATATATATAAACACTTATAATTGGTAGTCTTAATAGTAATAAAAATTTAATATCATGCATGGACATGTTTAAAGAAAACGTAACTGACAAATATATAAATGCTATCATTTTAAGTTCAAAATATCAATTATTTAAAGAGGCTGAAAAACTACGTCTCAAAGACATAATTGGTAAATCTGCAATTGCATTTAAGGTATTAAATTACTATTCTTTTTTATATTCATTTAATATTTTTTTATTAAATCAAATGATCATAATTAATTTATATGTTTATTAAATCAAATTATCATAATTAAATTATATGTTAAAAGTTATATTTTGTCACTTAACATGCAAAAAACACATTACTTTTTTTAAGTATGAATTGAAGAAATTCAAAATCCAAGCGCCCCATGGTATAATGCATGTAAGAAATGCAAAAAGAAAGTTGAAGTACAAAATGATCAATGATTTAATTTGTAAAAATTGCATGCATGTAAGCAATGCAAAAAGAAAATCAAACTACAAAAGGATAGATTGACTTATAAAAATTGCAGTGACGCAAAATGCTTCCGAAGGTATTATTATATCTTTTAAACATTCTTAATTTTTTAAATGGTCTTAGAATATTACAAATATATGATTATCTATCATTATATATTAATGAAGTATGTACTCAGTTATGCAGATTAATGATGCAATTTCGAATGATAGATGTAAAAGAAGTAGCATATATAACAATAATTACAGTTAAAGGGTGAGATAAAAAATTTTCCTATCACAAAAGTTACAAATAAAAAAATAACTCATTTAAATTTATCAATATTTTTAAAGTAAATTTGTTCTTTTTGTAAGATGATGAGATGAATGAATTCTATAGTAAAGTGATAAGTTGCAAAGGAAAATCATTCTTTTTCATGCTGAAGATAAATAATAGTAAAAATGAATAGATTATGAATCGTTTTATGCCACTAATTGTTAAAGAAGTTTCATTCTAGGATGAATCATCTGAAGAATTACTGAGGATACAAAAAAGATAAAGCGTTACAAGTTTTCAAAAGAAAATCAATAGATAATTTAAGAATTGCTAAAATAGTAATTTTTACTTTCTTATGGTTTATCTTTAATTTTTCACAACAGTAAGTAAAATGTAAAAGGATCAATAGATAGTTTAAGAATTGCTAGAATAATAATTTTACTTTATGTCAATGATATATTTTTTATGGTATATATTTTTATTTAATGTTCTTTTAGGTGATATATATATATATATATATATATATATATATATATATATATTCAACTATTCCGGTTCTAAGGCTTGGAACCGAAATTGTAGTGAATGGTTCCTAAACTTTTGAGCCAGAACCGGAACTGTAGTGAACGGTTCAGTTCGGTTCCGTTCAGTTACAGTTCTTTATGGTTTCACTGGTTCTTTGTGCACCCCTACCAATAAAACAAAATATATATAACTATGGAAAAGTTGAAAGTTTTCCAATTTGTATGGAGTGAGAAGAAGGATTTGGAGGGCATACTCTTGCTCTTGAACTTCTTATGCTACTACTTTCTTTTTCATTTTTTTTTTCAAGACTGAAAATGAATGAATAATACGAGTACAAAATATCAGTCTTGTTTCTTTGACAAGGAGATGGTTGAGACTTCTTTATTTATTTTCCTCAAATAAGGTTTTTTTTTTTAGCATGGGTACTCTTAAGTAACTATTTCTTATTATTAAGTATATTAGTAATTATTCATATTATACCCAATATTTTTTTCTCAAGACAATTAATACTCTTTAATTCTGTCCACACTTAATAATTCTAATATTTTTATCGTTGTATCAAGCAATAGCCTTTTATAAGTTTTTATCTTTTTATTTTCTCACTTTTATTTTCAAATTTTAATTAAAATAATATAATCACCATTTTAGATAAATTTTTTTTTAATAAACATAAATACTAAAACATCATTTTGGTGTTTAGGAATTGAAGGTTTAGTTACAATGTTGTTTTAAAAGTGTTTTGACAATTTATAAATAGAAAAAAAATTATCAAACATGTTTATCCTAAATATTTGTTTTATAAACAATAAACACTAAAAGTAAATGATTAGCAAATAGATCCTTAGTCATTGATTATAATATATATATGATGAAGATTACAACTTCCTATCACAATATTAAGCAAAACCAAAAAACAAACAATAAAGTAGTTAATAGAAATGTCAAGAATAATCGAGAAATGTTTAACGCCTTATAAGCAAAAAGTTCCTCTTAAATTTCAAGTTTCTTAAGATAAGATTAAACAATTAGTATCAAGCAATCTATTTAAGCAATACAGCTCATAACAAATTATTAAAAAATAACACATCTCAAACAAATTATAACAAATTTTATAAGCATTTCTCAATCAACTTTGTGTTAACTTTTTACTAGACTTGTCAATGGACCGAATTTTGATCCGAATCTGAGCCAATAATTAGAATATAAATTGAACATTCAATTTGATAATCCGTTAACTAAACAAATCGGATATGAATTATGGTCGATCCGATTTGATAATAATCCGATCCGAAATAATTTAATATATAATTTATTTTAAATATATTATCTCATATTCCTTCTTATTTTTCTTTCTCTCTATTTTGTCTTTCTTTATATATATATTTTCAATGAAAAGTTATATATTTACATTTCTACTACTTTTTTCTTTATATTTTATTTTTCTTTCCTATTTTTTTCCTACTCATTATTTGTTAATCTCTTTTGAAATTATTTTTAAAAAAAAAAATTATATTTTTACGAATTGGGTTATCGGATCGAATATTCCATTAATAACAAATCGGATATCAATTTAATTATATATAATCTATCATGTTATCGAATTGAATTGCCTATATTCCTGATCAGATTTGGATCAAATCAGACTTAATCCGAACAGAATTCAATTCGTTTCGGGTTTACTTTTTACACACGAGTTGTATTCTCTCATGCTCTTACTTTTCTATTATATTATTCTCTCATAAAAAGTAAACAGATAAACAAATATATCATTTTGCTTCACCTAAAATTTACAATTACCGAAGTTATTTGTTTTCGTCCAGTTGTTTGACTTCTGACATTAGCTTTTGCTTGGTCTCATCCGTTATCATCTTAAATTATCTACTTCACAACCCTTTCTTTTTTCCAGAAAATATAACCATCAACTATGGTTATATGCTTCCCCCCACTGTATTTATTTTTTATTTTTTATTATATATTCATATTTTTATTAAAATTCTAATATTGCTCCCACTAAATTTCTAAAATTGCTTTAAATAAATCATTTATAATACTTCATTGTATAAACTTGTCGCCACTAAAGTTTTAGATCATTAAAAAAGAATAATCAATTCTTTCTCTTAGCAGAGTCACGTTCACTTAAATTTTTTATTATTTTAGTTTTGTATGTATCTTTTAATAATTGTATAAATGCCCCTACAAAATTATAAAAATATCTTCGGTCTTAAAATTTGACACAAAAACAAGAAAGAGAAGAAAGAATTATGTTTACGCATATTCATTTCATTTAATAGCTTTGTATTTCTTGTTTGTAATTTCTTTTTATACAAGAAAACATATCATATTGGAGACACATTTAATTATAAATATTAAGAGAAGTATGTTTAATGACATTAAAAATGAGATACAACATTTTTCAAAAGGTCCACAACTCATGAATATAATTATAAAGTATAATGAATAAAAATATCATCAATTAACATTTACATATTTGTATTTATTATTTTGGTTATTTTTTTTTTTTAATCGATGTTATTAATATTCAACGTTGCCTCCACTAAAAATAATTCTGGTCCTTGACATTGACAACACCATATCGTGTTCATTTTCTGTTCAAACTCTCCATCAATTGCTTGTAAGGGTGACACATCTAATTTGGCATATTTCGCAGAGCAAAAGCAAACTACTTTTCATCAACTGATTGTGTTTCTTTTTTGCCCAAAACTAAAAAAGAAGATTGTGGTTTCTTTTAGCTGGGATATTTGGGGCTGAACATTTTTGGCTGGACCTGTGAAAATGTGCAAGCACATAAGAGGTAAGAGGTTGTATTCGAGTCCCGATGAGACTCAAAAATGGGTTACTTTAGTAAATTTTTTTTTTTTTTTTGTCGTCTTAAGTAAACCAAATGAAAAAAAAGAAGAAAAAAAAAAATATATATATATATAGAGAGAGAGTAATAAGACAACGCTAATCAAATTTAGTTGCAAGGGATGGAGAAAATAGCATATAATAAGTTAATGGAGAGAGAATTACCACCATATGCGGGTATGAAGTTTTTTTTTTTTTTTTTTTTTATCGACGAAGCAATGATTAGTTGGTTAGGTGTTAGACATTAGTTGGGGGATGGGGAGAATCGAACATACGCGGGCTGCACAAATGTGCAAAGCTCCTATCCACTGGGCCACAATGCCATGCCTTGGGTACGAAGTTAAGTTGTCAAAAGGTCTCTCTATACATAATTGTGAGTAATTTTAAAAGTACGAATAGTCTACTACTGTTGTATTCGGGTCGGACACCTTTTGAATACGTGTAAAATTTTTTGTAGAAGTGTCTTGTCATTTTTTTTTTATAATATTTTTCAGATACTCCTTGGACACTTTATAACAATGATGTATATTCAAGTATTTCAAAAAGAAATTATATGCTACTAAGTTATGATTAAAAATCTAAACTAAATATATATAGAGGACTAAATAAGTCTGGTTCTTTAATCTATTTTAATCTATTTGTCTTTAAGTTTGTTTGATTCTTAATTATTTGATAATAAATTAAAGTATTTATGTAATGTAGTCTTTTTTTTGTTAAATAATTAATAAATATTAATATATTATATTATTATTTTATAGTCGTATTCTTGCCGTGTCGGTGTCCTATTTTTTTTAGAATTTCTCATATCGTCATGTCCGTGTCGTGTCTTACCCATGTCCTTAATAAAGATTTAATCAACCCAATTTTGATAATGAACGAACTAACTCTAATCCCCAATTACCAATCAGATACCTCTTTTTTTCTGAAACTTTAATAATAGAAAATGTTGAAAATACTTTTGATGATTCATTCGTTGGCATTCATATTATGTTATTATACCCAATTTATACCTCCCAACATCATTTATCAATGCGATTCTTTTCAAGTACAAGGAGCTAAGATTGAGACCTTAATAATAATAAATTTTTTATGAAATACTTTTGATGATTCATTCATGGTCCTCTGTTGCCTTGACTAACAGAAAATTGATATATTAATAATTAATTTATCATGAACTTTTGATGATTCCTTCTTAGGCTTTTAGATAATTTTGATATATCACAAGTTGTGAATACTATCAAGTCCAATGAATTGCACAAGATTAAAATGCAAGCATTCCCTTATCTGAGAGTTGTATCAAATTATTAGCAAGTTACACCAAGTATATTGATCTAATATACATTGGTTATCGTGAATTTATTTTGTATAGTTTGCTAATAACTATTTTGTTGAAATTCCAAAAGTGTTAAAGTTTGAGGATGCGCATAGACAAAGGTTTGACAGAACAAAAGATTGAAAATATTCAAATATATATTTTTTTTTGGTAATTATCTTTTTTAACATGTAAGGATTTATTTTGGAAATTTAAATGTGAGAGAGAGTGTGGTTTTATGATTTTTGAAAAGGAGAAAGGTGAGTTTGGAACGTGGTCATTAGATTAAATATAACGGCTATCATAAAAATGTGGATAAAATCTCTTGCTCACTAGTGAGCAAGAGATCACTACTGATACTTACATTATTAGGGTTTTGAAAACCAGTAGAGAAACATATAGAAGAGATTTTGATGCATAAATTATATAGAGATTAAAAAGATTGTCTAGGCATTATTATTTTTGTTAATCACTCATGCTTGGAGAGTTCATCTAAATGTGAGTGTGATGCATTATTACTTTTAAGAATTTAAAAAGAATAACTCTTCAAGAATAACAAAGCATTGAATCCCAAAATTTATTCATCAAATAAAAATTGGTCATTGGGATGATGTATTACGTGATAATAAACAATCATTAAATGAAAAAGCAAAACATTATGGATCGAGTTCATTGATCAAACAACAACAAAACTGGAGAAATGTGTCTGGTGTTGGACTGGATTAGAGGTAAATCAACGCAATCAATTCTTTAGGATAAGAATCTTAAACATTAAGGTTGTACTCTCTTCAGTCATAGTGAATTCATTTGCGTGTAGACAATTTTCCCCGTGATTTTTCTCCATTAGAGTTGTTGTCACAGGGGTGAAATTGAACACCGAATTTTTGCCGCTGTGATGGTACTAGGACAGCCCTTGTTTTACACTGCCTAGTCTCAGCCAACACCCTTGATATTTAGAACATACACCAAGGATCACTCCCACACACCCAAAGAAGGTTATGCAAGAATAAAAATAGCAACACGCAGCAATTACAGAAACCTTACGGTTTCCAACCTTATATTATTATATTAACAAAACAATACAAGGAACTCTTGTCTAAGATTGTAGCAAAACAGACAATGGCACTTCGATGCCAACCCTTCCAAAGTCTATAACTCTCACTTGTATTACACTTCAGACCTTCTGTCTCTCTCAAACTAGCAGCCCACACAACTATATATAGGCATCTCTCAAAACTACCTATAACTACCCATTTTGTTGGTGGATGACACCCCCATCCACCTAGGGTTATGTTGGCATTTCAGATTATGCCACCTTGCATGGGTGGTTTGCTAAATTTCCCACTAATCCACCATGTTAGCACATGTGTAGGAAGTGTCAACAATTACCTCCAACCGACTTAGCCCACTAAGTCATGTGCCCATGTTTGCACATATGTAGGAAATGCCAACAACTACCTCCAACCAACAGAGCCCACTAAGCCATCAACTCATATCTGCACATATGTAGGAAGTGCCACCAACCACCTCCACCCGACTGAGTCCACTAAGCCATCAACTCATGTCTGCACATATGTAGGAAGTGCCACCAACCACTTCCAACCGACTGAGCCTGAAATGCCTTGGACCAATGTCATGCCATGAGTAAACTGAGTAATGTCTTGTGCCTCCGCACACACAAGGACTTTATTTGAATGTCAATGCCAAGCTTTGTCTGTGTCTTGGCTTGTGAACATGCATTGCGCCACGCCTACATATTTTGTCTGCTAAGTGCCACCGCTTTTGGTGTGGTGCACATCCACGCCAAGTCATGTTACCAAACTTTGACTTAATTATAAAACTGCCACTGTGCCGTCCTGAGCATCCTGACAGCAGCCACGAGCATCCCAGTGCATGTCATGGCATTAGTGGGGACTCCCGATTTAGTTGTTGACCCAAAATAGGCTAACAGTTGTCTATGTTAATTTTATGTATTAATGTGATTGTTTTACTTTGATCAAGATTGCTTTGATAATCTTTTCGTGTTTAAAGAATCAATCATATGCAACAAATAAGAACATAAATATTAAGGGATTCAAATTAAAAAATGGCATAATTAAAACTGAATTCAAAATTCAATTTTATATGATTAGTGTTTTGAAATTTTTTACAAAACCTATTCACCCCCTGTAAGTCTAATTGGACTTTGCGTATACTCTCACATTAGAGCGTAGGGCTGCAATCATGCACTTATTAGTATTTATAGAATAACGAAGTAAGATCATAATAATTAAAAAAATGTTAAATGAGTGACAAAAACGTAATTTAGTACCTATAGTTAAAAAAAAAAGTTGCATAAATTATCATGATACTAAATTAGTGAGTTATACTATGAATTTTTTAAAAAAAGTGACAATTACTAAGATATAATATAATAATTTCAAAATATTATTTTTAACTTTTGCTAAGGAGATCAACAATGAAAGATATTTATTTATTGAGGAAACTAAGATATAGGAAGTAGAAGAAAGAAAATTCTTGATATCATTATTATTTTAATATGTTTGTAGAAAGCCCATGATAAGGTCTCAAGAGATACAATATGTATGGTACAATGGTTCTTAGAAAAGAAAATTGTCACAAGTAAATATATTGATATGATAAAGAATATGTATGATAGAACTATGATTACAAATTTACACTAGTAAAAATGTATTGCACGTAGTTCAAAAAAATTGTGAATAAATAGATATTTTATGACTAAATAATAAAACTAAATGACAAGGACAAGAAAAAAAAGTAAACAATAATAAAATGAATTGAGTATGATAATTACTAAATGTTGCTCAAACAATGACTCAACAGAGGGGTGAATTGAGTCTTTAAACAAGCTTAGAAGATTTTCTGATTTTGCTCTAACAGTGCATATAAAAGATTAAGTAGTTAAAGCAAAAGCAATAGTGATAAAAAAAAGTGAATGTAACAGTGTTTGTTATGCACATAGAGTATAGTGAATATAACAGTGCTTCGTGTGCCAACAGAGTATAGCGAATGTAGTAGTTGTAGGCACAATATAGAGAATGCAAAACTCAAAAGACAGGGAGATAGAGTTAAAAAGATGCAAACTCTAGAACACCAAGATTTACCAGGTTTAACCCCCACACTTATGTCCTCGCCTTGAGAGCACCTCTCAAGGATTTAAAAATCTACTATCATACTCTCTTTCATAGGTGGAGAAGAAATCTTTACAACTTCCCTTCTTGAGTGGAAAGTAACCTTTACAAGGTTCCTTTTCACAGGCGAAGAACAACTGTTGCATAGCTCTACGAGCTTGCCACTCTTTGCAAAGTAAGCACCTTACTTAGGCTTTAAAGGCTTTATGATAATCTTTTAAATATAGATATGAGTTTGAGTACAACAGAGTATGTCCCTCAATGGACTGATATACAAATCAAAGCACTCTTTCTAGAGTAATAGATGAAACAAATGAATGATAGCTCAACTCTATAAATATGTACCAAATATCTCTAAGATATATAAGTGAAGTAAAAGATCTCAAAATTTTCAAAAAGATTTTTCAAATTGAGTGAAAAAGAAGAGTATTCACAAAATATGTATAGTGCTCTCTTACTCAAAATGGAAAGGGACCCTTTATTTATAGCCTCGTTGAAAATATGTCCGTTGGAGTAAGTTAGGAGGTCGTTTGGAAATGGGTTTACAAAAGTAGAGAATCATCAAGATGCCTTGAGCTTTCATGTAGACGTCTTTTCCTCTTATAAAGCTATCGACATTTCCCTATTTCGAATTCCTCAAGATGCTTAGAGTCTTGTTGCAGATTTACTTTTTGCTTAAGACGTCTACATAAAAACCTTATGACGTCTTGCCCATAAGAACATATAAAATCTGCTTTGAAATTCAACACACTCAAGTAGAGTATCAAATATTCACATTAGTAGATTATTGTTATCAAAATTACAAATTTACCTTTGGTATGAAATGTAGAGACCGGGTCCAATTTTGACCATTTTCCTTTTTATTCCATTTATTGTCAATGATGTTACATGTGTTTTAAGTATGAAATGCATGTTTGGAGACTTGTTTAGAGGTCCGAAAATATTTTTGAGGCATTTGACTCATTTTGAGATTTTCAGGTCAACAGGACCTGGGGCACGTGTCGGGTGGGCTTGGAAAATTGAATATTTTTTTAAAATATATTATTTTTGATTTTAGACCAAATTAAATGTTAAAAGAGTTAAGGATGTGATTTTGGAATCGTAGCCGCTTTCAAAATCGAGAACGGAAGTTAGGAGGGTACCTAAAGTGGCTTAGGGGCATTTTGGTCTTTTTACACCTAAAGTGATATAAATATCGAGTGGCTCGGATGTTTTCTTCATTCTTTCTTGACCAAATAGCCGGACATTGTTCTCTCTCTCTCTTCCTCTTGAGTTTTTTTTCTTTTGATATTTTGGAAGCTTTAAGCTTGGAATTGTAGGTTGCCAAATGAGAACAAACTGTTCACGGGTTAAGGGCTTTGGTTTGAACCAAACCTCAGTTGTCATTAATCGTAATGAGGGTTACGATTAATTGAAGGGCAAGGTTCAATTAATCACACTGAGCAGCAACTGTGTTTTTATAAAGGGACTTAAGTACGTGTATGTTTCAACAAAGGACTCACATGTTGGAATTGAATTACTTATGTATACATGTACACATTTTAGGTATGAATATGGTTAAGCTTCCGCTGAGTTGTGAGAATGTTGATTGAGAATGGAACCCAAGTATTCCATTTAGGAAACTTAAGGTAAGTTGGTTAAGCTTCCGTAAGTTAGTCTCAGTGGTCCGGATTGGAACTGAAAGTGAGAAATGTTACTGCCATGGCTGTCTGGGTCGTGTGATGGTGATCAGGCGATCATGACACTTCACAACCACTACAAGACTTAGGCTTTTTAGGAACAGTCCAAAAAATCATCACTAATAACCCTATTTTTGGACACGGTTAACTTGGATCGTCTCTAATGACCTTACTTATTAGGGATGGTAATTTTGGACCATTCCAAAAAGTCCAAAAATTATAGCCACTATGTATAATAGTTTGGCAGGATTGCAAACAGTGATTCTTTTTATTATTTTATTTTGCCAAAACACCTATACTACGTCATTTTGACCATTTTTAGACTCCCTCGATCTATAATCACACACATACCATCAATACTTCTATTTCATCACCAGATCTCTCTCTCTTTGCCATCATCGCTCATCAGATTCTAAGGACTTCGTACTTCGTATTTCATCACCATCAATACTTTTATTCAACACTTGTTTCTCTTCTCCAAATCCAGTAGGTCGTTCCATGTTAGATTTATTCTGTTAACCAAATTGATCTGTTACCTTCTTTCATTCAACACTTGTTTCTCTTCTCCAAATCCACCAAGTTGTTCAATACTAGATTTATTCACCAAATCCATAAGCTGAAGGTACAATAATTTCAGTTTAAGGTTTTTTTGCAATACAGATCATTAATTTGATATTTGGTATCATATATTTTTATTTTATATTACATCTAATTAGGCATTGGGGTTTCAATCCAACGAGGTCTAATTATGTCCAATTAGGGTTTTGGGTTCCATAAATTTGGGGATTTTGTCAATTACGGATTACGGGTTTGGTCTACTTAGCTCTAATTTGGGTTTGGAGTTCACTCAATTTGAGAATTTTGCTAATTAGGGCTTCTACCCTCTAATGAACATAACCTTGTTGGTTTTGATTAGTTCAACATAATTATGTGATTATGGGTTCCATGGATTGATTGGATTTCACTTTGTGTCCATGGCATGGCACAACTTGAAGCATGTACCAGGATTTATTGAAAAGGCAGAGCAGCTGAAAGCAAAGGGTGTAGATGAAATACTATTGATTAGTGGTATTTTCTAACTCCTTTCTGTATGCTCATATTAATCTTTGTATGATTATTTTTCGACTTTATATATATATATATTATAACCCCATTTTAGTATTTATTTTATAATGATAAAACATGAATGTTTAGGGGGTGGGGTGTTTGTACCTGGCCTATGGAAATTATATAACTCCATTCTATTTCAATAATTCTTTTTCATGTGTTTTATATTGTTTATCCATGCACCGTCTGCTTTAATAAAACCACTTTCTGTATTAAGAAGTTGGAGTAAGAACTTCAATTATGGAGCACTATTTTGTGTTTAATATAACATTTGCAATGTTTCAGCTGCTTGGTTTTGTTGGTCCAATTATTATATATAAATTCTAATAAAGTAACGATTTTTTTAAGTAGGTAACTTACAATACTTTTGGGATTGTTCATATATGAAAGATTCCTTGGCATCAAAATTATACTAGCTAGGAATATATTTCTATTATTATTCTTTGCCTAAAATCCAAGAGATCATATCAACTCAAAATATAATACGACACTGTTTGAGAATGATTTCAAGATTAGTCAAATTAAAATTTACATCTCTGTTCATTTTAATTACTTTTAGCATTTCTTATTCATTATGTTCGTAATAGTGGTAACCAATTTAATCAAAATATAAATTCTCATTTCAATTAATTTGGGGTTTCGGTCCAAGTAGATCTAATTATGTTCATTCTTGGATATGTCCTTAGAATCTTTAAAGCTTCAATGAGCTTTGGATGCTAGGTCTAAGAAAATCATAGAATTTTGTACGAATTCCACTGTCCAATTATTGATATTTTAATATGGAGTTATGGGCTTGCATAGCATACTTTATAGTGTGTTTTTGCCAGGTTTCCAAGTAAAGAAATTCATTTTTTTTTTGAATACCATTACTCTAATTTTTTTTGTCACTATCATTACTCTATAATTAATATTTTCACTCTGTTATTTTTTTGGAAGGTGATTAATATTTTTATTCTTTGTCTAGGTCCAAAATTGTTGGGCCTTCATGAATTTGATGGTCATGAGGGGATAGAGTCAAAATTTAACAAAGATGATTTCTACCTAGGCGGGTCTCTTTGAGAATCCAAGCTTGATATTATTCTCTTAGAAATAGTGGATAGTCATAGGACCATTAGATGCATGGAGGAGAATGCTCAAGGAATTGCTCAAATTTTTGCAGGGATATGTCTCTGTTAACATAGTTGTATATTTATAGTTATAAGATTGCATACAATAAAATACTTTTTGGTACTTGAACATGTATAACTTAATATAAAAGACATCAAACTATAGAGAAGGGTTTTAGTTACACCTGGTTCTACACAAAATTTTTGATCATTGATTAGTTGGGTTGGGTTCTTTAAAAATTAATAAAAAAAAAATTACTTTCTAGGATGTCTTTTCTTTCTTACTTGATGGACTTCCTCTCTAGTAGTAGCGGATTTATCTTGTGTAAAGAGATGATACAACATATGGTAGTTGTTTATTTTAGGTTAGTTATATGAACAAAATCAACAAATTATTTCCTTTTTGCATTCTAGAGCAAACTCAATTTCAAATCAACGAAAATGAAAAAAATAAATAAGTGGACTAGATCTTATTAAGGTAAAAGCAGTCTAACATTGCACTTGTTACTTCATATATATATATATATATATATATATATATATATTATGCTAACAGTGGAAAGATACATCGTTGTTATATTATGCAAGTTGGATTTGTATTTTATTTTAACTTGTATTGAATATTCAATTATAAAGAAAATATTTGGAGTGGATGCATATGCTAATGAAAAGGATTTTAAGCGAATGGACAGGGACTATCTAAGAGTTTGAGGAAATATAGATGTAGTTTGAAGAACCAATTTGATGAGCATCTTTTGGTTGATAATGCACACCGACATCCTAAAGATGACATTGATATTGATATTTGGCAAGTCTTGTGTGATAGGTGGATTTCAGAGGAATTTTAGGTTCTTAACTACGTGCTTTTGATTATTTACCTTTTGACTATTTACTTAAATAATTAAATGTCATATATTGATTTTACTTGCTAATTGAATTTCTTCACTTGTTTTTGTATTACTGTTTGAATTACTACATAGGAAATAAGTGCTAAAAATAAAGAAAATCGATCAAAGAACACAATTCCACATGTTTCTGGATCGATGTCCTACATTAGACACTTTCATGGTTACGTACGTAAAATGTTGAATAATAATTATAGATTTTTAATTTACTATCTATTCAAACCATATATCGTTCAATGTTAACTATTAGTCTATATTACAGCGTAAAGCAAAGCAAAACCAAGCAGATAAGGAAGTTGAGGAAATTGGAATTCATCAGCCTAGTCTTACAATCAGCACCTACAAGGACACGCACTTTAGAGAAAATTTTGACTGGGTAAATGAGAAAGCTAAAAGGAACTATGTAAGTTAATTATGACACTGTTTTAATCATTAATGTTACTAATTCTTGTTTTATTTTTTGTTATTTCTTTTATTTTATATATTTTTAATTTTATCTAGACTTAAAATATGTTATTTTAATACAAGATGACATGATGGAAAAGTTCTTAAAAGTTTCTCTCAAATCTGATGGTATCAGCAGTCCAAATGATGTCGAGATAATGCTGGAGCAACTAGGAGGTGTTAGGAAGGGATATCCTTGTGGCCTTGGGAATGGGTACATTATTTCGAGTCATCAATGTGTATCCTCATATTTTGAAGAGTCCCCTAGAAGGACGGCAAAAATAGCAGAGGAAAAAAGTAAAAAATGGTAGAGGAACTAGCAAATGTGCGGCAACAGTTGGAGGAACTAGTGACCGTGCGGGAACAGTTGCAAAAAATTACCAAAGTGTAGGAATTGATGATTGTGCAACAATAACAACTTCCACCATGGTTCCACCATTATCAGCAAGCATCAGATTCTGAACAGGAGCATGCACCACCAAAGTATCCCCAACCGCCACCATGGTGGCAGTATCAACATCCACCACCATGGTTCCAGTTTTCTCAGCAGCCCCAATCAACACCAACACTAACGACGTCAAAGTCAGCCCCAACACCAACACCCCATTCAGCACAAACACCACGTTAATTATGGATATGCTTTTGTAGGTTTTACTTTGTTCTATCTTGGATCTATATTGTTCAATGCATGCTTGTTTTATTTCAAGACAAATTTGTTTGTTTTATGTTCTGTTTTGTTATCTTGGATGTTGAATTAGCTTATACTAACTTATTGGTTTTATTTTTAAAAAGTTTGAAGGTATTGTTATGTAATTTATGCAATATTTATTTAATATTGTCATATATATAATTTATTTTAAATTTTTATATTAATATATTTTTTATATTGCTACTAGCTTAAGAAATGTAAATTAACAAATCAAGCAAATTATAAAAACAGAAATTAAGCAAAATATATAAATTAAAAAAAAATTACTTGTGGTATTAGGGACAGTCTAAATGTAGGTGTTAGAGACAGGACATACCATCCCGAATACGCATGCGTATTAGTGACAGTTCTTGACCGTCACTAATAGTCCTGTTATTAGTAATGGTCCAAACTGTCGCTAATACACCACCTTTTTGTGACGGCGTATTAGTGATAGTTCTTGATTGTCACTAATAGTCCAGTTATTAGTGACAGTCAAACCATCGCTAATACACCACTTTTTTGTGACAGTAAAACTTGAGCATCACTAATGACCTTTCGCGATGCTACTTTTTGTGATGGTTTGATTTGAGTATTGGTGACGGTTTAATGACTTTTAGCCATGCATTTGACTATCCCAAAAGTACCATTTTCTTGTAGTGAACCCAGAGTTCGGACTCGGACTGGGGGAGTTCTGGCAGTATGAATTTCGGAGTATGACACAACAAAATGTGATTTTGATAAAGTGAAGCTTGGACGATTTCTAAAGTTTTGGCTAGAAAATTTTTAATCTTGAGGTAGGGGTGTTTCTTCTTTTTTAGTCATCGATTTATAAATTATTGGTGAGATTGAGAGGGTTTGGTTGAGTCTAGCATGCTTGGGAGGGTAGTATGGTTATGTATGATTTTTTCCTCTTTCATTATGATTAAGTGTATATTATAGTTGTTTATATTTGTGATATATGATGGTTGTGAACTTATAAATGTAATATGCATGGATTGCGAGCATATGATTAAGTTATGTGAATTTGTATACATGTACGAGATATATGTATAATGTTGATATATAGGTGTTTATGTGACATGTGAGAATATAATATATGCTAGAATTGATATAAAGTATGAGTATGTGTTGAAGAGCATGAAAAATATAGTATATGTGATATATTGCCTAATGTGCATATATATATATTGGAGTTTTTTCCAAGTGAGCCATACATGGGTTCGAAGTTATCCAATTAACTATATTATGGAAGTGGTAAAAATGTCCACTATGGCATGACCATCGGAGTTGTCCCATCATACTGAGACTAATGCCTAGAAATTAGAGTAGTTCAAAATCATGTGACCGTAGGAGTTGTCCAATCACAATGACAAGTCTAAAAATGGCAAAAAATGTATGATTATCGGAGTTGCCCAATCAAACGAGTGTTGTCTGAGTTGTCTAACACTACATAACTGTCAGAGTTGACCAATCATGTATAAGTATCGGATTATAACCGAAAAAGATATAAATCTATAAATGCTTATGTGTTTAACTGTCAAGTATGATGAATGTGTTAAATGTATATATGAATTACATTGAACATGTCATGTAGAGTCGGTGTCCCTACTGAGCTAGTTGTTTGCTCACCTCTCTCCCCCAAACTTTTTTACAAAAAAGGCACCGGTGGTGGATGAGACTTGTCACACCCCAATTTTTGATACTCGAAAACTGAGGGTGATTATGTAATAAATCACACTCCCAATCATACTTCCTCTTTGGTATCATGTTTGATATCGTCATATTTCATTTAATCATCTCACATTATCATCGCGGAACATACATCATACCCATAATCTCATAAATTATAACTCAAGGCATTCAATAATGCATATAAAGCTCTCATTCAGGTTTCGGTCGACTGGTGGATACCCATTGGTCGACTGAAACCTAGGTAATTCATCAGCTGAGTGGTCATCAGCTTCTGTCAATTGAAAGGTAGTTTCGGTCGACTGAAGGATCTTTCGGTCGATTGATGAAATGTTTTGGTTGATCGAAACAGGTACCTGGAGACCCTGTAGAAGCAAATTCTCGATATCTCACACTTTCGGTCTACTGATAGGGGTATCAGTCAACTGAAACTCCCCAGATCCTGTTTTCATCTATTTTAAATCCTCAATTTGACCTCCTTAAGGTTCATGCTTCAAAAGATGATTTTATATACAATTTTTCCATCATTCAATACTCATTATGCATAATTGAAAATCATATTTATCATATATGCAACTCTTATCCAATCTCATGCACCTTTATATCCATCGTCCTCCATTAATATCCATACATACATAGAATTTAAAGAAAAACTAACTCATCATGCTCATTATCTAGCATTCGACATATTCTTACAAATTCTCAAGTAAGAAGAAACAACGTAATAGGTTTAAGTTTTCATACACTTGTCAAATGCAATAAGTCCACATTCCGGACGTGCCAAATAACTAAATAACTCAAAAAGAGGGTTCAATGACCCCATGTCCATCTCATGGATGATCACCCTCAAGAACTTCTTTGCCATGTCCTGAAAATATTAATGTAAGGAGATAAGCAAGTTCAACGCCTCAAAGTAGTATGTTGTGCAATCCATTCAAGTCCACATTTCATATAATTGCATAAAGGCAATTCAACGTGTATAATCATGCTACGTGTCATGCCTCCTAGCATTCTAGTCAATTTACAATGTTCATTTTTATGACATACTCATCAAATACATTTGGCAACCATAAAGTTCACAACATGCTTCATTGCACAAATCATCATATGTATAACATATGACATAATCAAATTTATTCATAATTTTACTTAATCCACATAAGTCACATTATCTCACATAATTCAACATAAGGTCACATTGTACACTTAAAAAATCAATGACGTTCTCAGAATTGGTATCACACTCACACACATCCCAGATATGTGCCAAAGCCCCATATCCCATTTTTTAGTTATTTTAGGGCTACTAACCCACCAGTAACCAATCCTCTTGCGCAAGTTCGAGGTCTTAAAACCTCCGGGGATATACTCTACATCTACTTTTCACATGAACCATATCTGAGTCCCACACTCACTCACATAAACATATCACGTTTTGCATATACATTCACAACTCTTAGTGCATTATATCCAATTTATGTCCTATGTCCATTCTAGTATGTCATGCAATAATTCATAATGACTCAAGTATACATTCAATTCTCAAAGTCAAGATTTTTAATAAATTCACCAAAAACTCACATATGCAATCTATATATCAATTTGCACAATAAAGCAATTCATGCATTCAATAACATCTATCAACCATTTCCAATTCAATAAGACATATATCATCAATTTAAATCAACAATGAATCTACAAAATCTTATATCATTATATGTAACACAAATAAATCAATTTTATGCTAAAAACATGAAATTAGACTTGAAATGTAAGACACAACACACATCGCCTACCTCAATAGCTATTGTTTCAAGTTATTCCTTACTTCACTCAAAAAATTAACTTTCTTGGATATCTATTCCAGATTAATCAAACTCGAGCCCTCATCGCGTAAATCATTTCTTCCTTCTTCAACAAACTCAAATTCCCACCCAAAATCGCTCTAAATTGATGAACAAGGGAAGAAGAAGTCGCTATATATGAATATATATCTAATGTTTCTCATGGCTGAGCGAAAAAGATAATAGGGCTAGGTGCTCTCCTTTGCTATTTATAGAAAAAAAATGCCCTACACATATTTACAATAATGCCATTACTTTTTCTTAAACCTTATCGGATTCATTCTTGGAGTTTCGTAACTCTGATTGACACGAAATTCATTCTGTAACACGTAAAATATTTTATTTAAGCTAATCTTCAAATTTGGAGTCATTCAGATAATTTTGGATTTTCTGGGCCCACGGGGCCCACGCCCTTGGGTTGACCGGACCCGAAAAAGTCAACTTTGCTCAAAAGCTCTAAAAACTTTTCAAAACCTTAGATATGTTATCTAAACATGTATTTCACATTTAAAACACACAAATAATCATTTAAAACATTAATATGACAATTAAAAGAAAATGATGAAAAATTGGGCAAAAGTGGTCACCGTTCTTACAGAACTTGAGTAACTATGTGGAGCACTTGGTAGCATTTTTGAGTTATTTTTGATATTGTACATGTTTATGTCCATGCCAGCTTGTGGCATGAGATTGCTTTTAAAGTTATGAAAATGTATAATTGTGAGAGAATATTTCTTTTATATGTATGGAATTGTATATTTCAAATCCATGGTGGATGTATTGAGCACCTTGAGAAATTGTGTATGAAAGTAAGTTTTTGGATCATATTGATATGAGATATGGAATTGACACTTATGAGGCTTAATTTTTTAGATTTTGTTGCGTTTTATCCATATTGTGGGATAGTATATGTATATATAAAACTATAAAATGCATTTGGACTTGAATTATACATGTTTGAGCATTCTAGGGGGGATTTCGGTTATCTGGTGGGACTATATCAACCGACCGAAAGTGTGAGATCCCGAGAGATTATAAATTGGAACCTACATGTACCTTTTTTGATCGACCAGATGAGGGTTTCAGCCAACTGAAAGAAAGTTTTCAACTGACCGATACCACTCACTAATCGATCGACCAAACTGGAATTGAATTTCAGTATGTTGGCTAACTTAAGGTCAGTTGAACCTAGGTTTTAGCTGACCAAAACTGGGCTAGTTTAGAATTTCATAAATATTGGATTGAGAATGGACACGTATGGATGCATAAATCAAGTGGGGTCCATTAGATAGACTAGAGGTGTGTATACGCATATGTAATCGTATGTGTATGATTAGCTTCCACAATTTTATATGTTTTAGTCATTTATTGGAAGTTGAATGAGCAGATTCACATTTGGCATTCGGGTACGAAATGGGGATCCTAGTGACTCGAATTTTTGGATGCGATAGATTGGTATCTAAGTGTAATTATCGGTGAAATGCATTGACATTTAGCCCAATCACCCCCATTTCCCATGCTCTTCTGGGTGTTAAAAAATGGGGCATAACAGAATGGTATTAGATCTTAACTGAGTTTGAATACCTGAGGACAAAGGGTGAGAATTTGATTATGTGTTTATTTGAGGTTAAGAATTTGGACTTAAGGTTTATAAATTGTTATGTGGAATATGATTTTATGTTTACGCCCTTATAACATGCTAATTATGGAATGAATTAGCATCACGTTGTGCAAGCATGGTGAGAGTTATATGACTAATATATACTTGGTGTTAAGTTTTCCTTGTATTGTATATGGCAAGATGCCACTAAAGAGATCAAGAGGTAGAGGTGCTCACGTTACACAAGAAATCGTGGATGAAGCCCAATTTATGAGAGATATGACAGAAACTATGATACAAATTATGAGAGAAACTCGTGAGAAGGAAGTTCAAGCTCAACCATGAGGTGACTTGAATTGTATGATGACGGCAATGAAGAAGTACATTAAGTACAAACCACCTACTTATACAGGCGGGTTTGATCCACTAGTGGCTAAAGAGTGGGTAGACCAAACTTTGAAACTTTTAGTTGCCTTACAAATTGATGTGGACCTTAAGGTCTACATAACTACACTCACTTGCAAGGTGAAGTGGATATATAGTGGAGTTCAGTGAATAACACTTGAGATGTGGAAATGATAGAGTGAGACACTTTCAAAGATATTTTCTTTGGGAGGTGTTTTCCCCCAACAATGAAAGATAGACTCAAATAAAAGTTTATAGATTTTGTGTAATGAGATATGGGCATAATGGAGTACAAGACCAAGGTCACATCTTTAGATCGTTTTGCACCAGAGATGGTTAGGCTTGAAAGTCTATGCTAAGGTTGTTGATAAAACCTTAGTAGTGGAAGAAGATGACAGAGAGGCTTAGATAATAAAGGATTCTAAGAGTTAAGATAGAAGTGTTGGAGCACTTACGGGTAGTCAGGCAAGGAAGAGGCAGATGGGTAATACTTTAGTTTCTCAGGGGTAGCAATCTTGTTTCATACCCTCAGTGCCTTTGCCTACAGGATTTTCACAGTTTACTATGGTATGCTATCATTGCCAGCAGTTGGGTCATTATAGTTATGAGTGCCCATAGAGGTAGGCTGTATCTATGTTGGTAGCATAGTGAGGGGAGCGAGTATACTTCCATTGTTGCTAGTTTGGATATGTTAGAGCAAATTATCCGCAAAGACAGAGTGTGCATAGTGGGACTAGATTTCAGCAGTGTCGTGCTTTTACACTGACCTAGATAGAGGATATACAAGACCGTTAGTGGTCAAAAGTGTTTTCCTAGTTTCTAGCTCATGGGCTAGCGTGTTGATAGATTCGGTGCATCTTATTCATTCATATCTGTTGCATTTGCAGGTGTCTTGGGGTTGAATGTGTCATCACTGGAGTCACCATTGTCCATTGATATGCTTGTTGGGGGTAGTGTTTTTTGGTCTTGCGAGATAGAGGATACTGGACATCGGCTAGTGTTTGACTTTGTGTTGCTAGATATGACTAGTTTTGATGTCATTCTAGGTATGGATTGGTTGTCTATGTTTATAACCACGATCCATTATTTTTGTAGGATTATTTATTTTTGTGGGAGAACGTGGTGATTTTTATATACCATTATTACATAGTTCTGGTGTTTGGAACATGATTGGATGTTTCTTGGCTAGCTTGATAGTCGAGGAAGATGAGGTTATGACTTGTGGAGGGTTTCCACTTGTGGTTTGTGATTTCCTAGATGTGTTTCTAGGAGACTTGAAAGAGTTACCTCTGAGGTGGAAAATAATGTTCAGTATTGATCTTGCTCCTGGTACCGCACCTATCTTTATGGTACCGTACCGTATGGCACCACCAGAGTTGAAGGAGTTGGAAGATCAAGTACATGAATTGTTAGACAAGGAATTTGTACTGCCTAATTTATCATTTTGGGGAGCTCCGATCTTATTTGCTAAGAAAAATGACAAATCTTTGCAGTTGTGTATAGACTATCGAAAGTTGAACCAAGCAACGATCAAGAACAAGTATCATTTGTCAAGGATATATGACTTGTTTGATCAACTCAAGGGTTCAAGGTGCTTTTCAAAGATCAAATTGAGGTTGGGGTATTTCCAATTGAGGGTAAGGGATGAAAACATTCTGAAAACTATTTTTCAGACTAGATATGGACACTATGAGTTTCTAGTGATGCCATTTGGTTTGATGAACGCACCAGCAGCATTCATGGACTTAATAAACTGAGTATTTGGTGTTTACTTGGATAGATTCATGGTGGTGTTTGTGGAAGATATTCTCTTGTACTCATCCTCTATGGAGGAACATGAGATTCATTTGAGGACAGTGTTACAAAATTTGAGGGAGCACCATTTATATGCCAAGTATGAAAAATGTAAATTTTGGCTAATAGAAGTGTAGTTCCTTGGACATGTAGTGTCAGAAGGAGGAGTTTCCGTGGATCCTTCTAAGGTTAAAGTGGTGATGACTTGGGAAAGGCCGAAGAACGTATTTGAAATACGTAGTTTCTTAGGATTAATCGGGTATTACTGAAGGTTTTTGAAAGACTTTTTGAGGATAGTGGTGCCTATGACTAGACTTACTCGTAAAAGAGTTAAATTTGTTTGGAATGATATTTGTGAGCATGCTTTCATGCAATTGAAGGGTAGGTTAACTTTTGCACCTATCTTGATAATTCCTTAATGTGGTTTGGGATATGTAATCTACTGTGATGCTTCACATGATGGGTGGGGATGTGTATTGCCCGGAAAGTTGTTGCATATGGTTCCCGATAGTTGAAGACACATAAGCATAATTACCCAACTCATGACATGGAGTTAGCGGCGATAATCTTTGCATTGAAAATGTGGAGGCATTACTTATATGGGGAAAAGTTTGAGATTTTCTTCGATCATAAGAGCTTAAAATACCTTTTCACACAAAATGACTTGAATATGAGACAACAAAGGTGGGTGGAGTACACGGAGGATTATAACTTTGATCTTCAACATCACCCAGGAAAGGCTAATATGGTAGCCAATTCCTTGAGTAGGAAATCACATGGTACCTTGGCAAACATTGCCATCCGTGAGTGAAAAATGATGGAAGACATCTCATAAATGGAATTATACTTTAGTGAGGGTGGTGAACTGACAACTTTGTTCACTCTTATTGCTTAGATGACTCTAGTGAGTAGAGTGATAAGGGAGTAGGGACACGATAGTGAGATAGAGGATATTCGCACTCGAATTTCGGGTGACGAAGTGGTGGAAAATTGGACAATTCATTCCAATGGAGGTTTGAGGTTCAAAGGAAAAATGGTTGTAGCATTGGTTTATAGGGATGAGGTTCTTAGAGAGTTTCAGTGCTCTAGACTAGTAGTGCATCCCGATGGTACCAAGATGTATCACAATTTGCGTAGACGGTATTGGTAGAAAGGTATAAAGAAGGATGTTGCACAGTTTGTGGCAAGGTGCCTCACTTTTTAACAAGTGAAGGTCAAACATCAGAGACTAACAAGTTTGTTGCAACCATTAACGGTAGCTATGTGGAAGTGGGAACACGTCACTATAGATTCTGTGACAGGATTACTGAGGTCGAGGAAAAGCCACGATGCAGTTTGGGTAATTGTGGATAGATTGACTAAGGTGACCATTTTCTCCCTGTTTGGGTAACTGATGATGTAGATACTCTTAGTCGGTTGTATATTGATCAAATTCTATGACTACACGGAGTGCCAGTTTCCATCGTATTCGATAGAGACCCATGATTTACATCACAATTTTAGCAGAGTTTTCATATAACACTTGATACAGACTTTCATTTTAGTATGACTTTTCATCCTCAGATGGATGGTTAGTAAGAGCGTACTATATAGATTTTGGAAGATATGCTTCGGGCGTGTGTGCTTGATTTTTGTGGTAGTTAAAAGGATCATCTTTCATTGGTGGAGTTCACATATAATAATAGTTATCAAGCTAGTATTGGGATGACTCCATTTGAGGCATTATATGGTAGGCCTTGTAGGCCACCTATTTGTTGGACAGAGGTTGGTGAGACAGTAGCTTTGGGGCCAAATATAGTCTGAGAGACTACGAAAAAGATTAAAGTGATAAGACAGTAGTTGCTTACTGTTCAGAGTCATCAAAAGAGTTATGACGATAGAAGGCGACAACCTTTAGTATTTGAAGTGGAAGACCATGTATTCCTTAAAGTCTCACCACGGAAGGGTTTAATGAGATTTGGGCATAGTGGCAAGCTATCGCCACAATTTATTGGTCCTTTTAAGATTTTGGATCGTATGGATGAAGTTACATATCGCTTGGCATTACCACCTCAAATGTTAACTGTGCACAATACTTTTCATGTTTCCATGTTAAGAAAGTATGAATCGAATCCTTCATATATGTTAGATTGAATATATCTTGAGGTGGAGGAAGATGTATCTTACGAAGAGAAACCAATTCAGATTTTGGACTCTAGGGAGCAAATGCTTCGGGGCAAGACCATTCCATTAGTTAAAGTGCTTTGAAAACATCATGGAGTTGAGGAGGCTACATGGGAACGGGAATAAGAAGTTCGCTTGAATTACCCTTGAGTTGTTTACCACTTAAGGTATGTTTCTAATTTCGAGGATGAAATTTCTTGAAGGTGGGGAGGTTGTAGAGACCGGGTCCAATTTTGACCACTTTCCTTTTTATTTCATTTATTGCCATATAAATGATGTGAAATGATGTTACATGTGTTTTAAGTATGAAATTCTTATTTGGGGACTTATTTAGAGGTCTGGAAATATTTTTGAGGCATTTGGCTCATTTTGAGATTTTCGGGTCAGCGGGGTCCAGGCATGTGTCGGGTGGGCTCGAAAAATTGAATATTTTTTTGAGAAATCTTATTTTTAGTTTTAAACCAAATTAAATATTAAAAGAGTTAATGAAGTGATTTCAGAACCGTAGCCGCTTTCAAAATCAAGAACGGAGGTTGAGAGGGTACGTTAAGTGAATTAGAGGCATTTTGGCTTTTTTACGCCCAAAATGATAAAAATATCAAGTGGCTGGGATATTTTCTTCATTCTCCCTTGACCAAACTGCCAGACATTGTTCTCTCTCTCTTCCTCTTAAGTTCTTTTTCTTCTTTTGACATTTTGGAAACTTTAAGCTTGGAATTGGAGGTTGCCAAAGGAGAACAAAGTGTTTTATGGTTTAAGGGCTTTGGGTTGAATTGAACAAAGTGTAATTTTAACAAACTGAAGCTTGGAGATTTTTAGGGTTTTGGCTAGAAAAGCTTCAATCTTGAGGTAGGGGTGTTTCTTCTTTTTTAGTCATTGATTTATAGATTATTGGTGAGATTGAGAAGGTTTGGTTGAGTCTAGCATGCTTGGGAGGGTGGTATGGTTATGTATGATTTTTTCCCTCTTTCATTATGATTAAATGTATGCTATAACTGTTTATATTTGTGATATATGATGGTTATGAACTTGTACATGTAATATGTGTGGATTATAATCATATGACTAAGTTATGTGAATTTGTATACATGTACGAGATATATGTATAATGTGGACATATAGGTGTTTATATGTGGCATGTGAAAACATGAGATATACTAAGATTGATATAAAGCATGAGTATGTGTAGAAGAGCAAAAAAAAATATAGTATATGTGATATGTTGCCTAATGTGCATATATATATCAAAGTTTTGTTCAAGTGAGCCATACATTGGGTTCGAAGTTGTCTAAACATGTTATAGAAGTGGTAAATTTGTTCCTTATGGTATGACTGTTGGAGTCATCCCATCATACTGAGGCTAATGCCTAAAAATTAAAGTAGTTCAAAATCATGTGACCGTCGGAGTTGTCCAATCACCATGGCAAGTCCAAAAATTGTCAAGAATGTATGATTGTCGAAGTTGCCCAATCATACGAGTGTTGTCTGAGTTGTCCAATATTACATGATCGTCGGAGTTGACCAATCATGTATAAGTATCAGATTATAACCGAAAAAGATGTAAATCTATAAATGCTTATGTGTTTAATTGTCAAGCATGATGAATGTGTTAAATGCATATATGAATTACATTAAATTAGTTTGACATGCAAGCATTGAACATTTCATGTAGAGTAATGATATCATGATTGCATATCATGTAGGTGGGTGCCAGGTCAATGCCTAGGTGGGTTGGAGCATTCCTACTAAGCTAGTTGTTTGCTCATCCCCCCCCCCCAAAACATTTTTATAGATAAGGCACCGACGGTGGATGGGACTTGAGTAGCTATGTGGAGCACTTGGTAGCATTTTTGAGTTATTTTGGATATTGTACATGTTTCTATCCATACCGGATTGTGGAATGAGATTACTTTTGAAGTTATGGAAATGTATAATTATGAGAGAACATTTCTTTTATATGTATGGAATTGTATATTTAGAATCCATGATGGATGTATTGAGAACCTTGAGAAATTGTGTATGAAAAGTAAATTTTTGGATCATATTGATGTGAGATATGGAATTGACACTTATGAGGCTCAAATGTATGAATTTTGTGAGTTTTATCCATATTGTGGGATAATATATGTATGCATGAAGTTATGGAATGCATTTGGACTTGAGTTATACATGTTTAGGCATTTTAAAGGGGTTTCGGTCGCCTGGTGGGACTGTATCAGTCGACCGAAGTGTGATATCCCAATAGATTTTAAATTGGACTTTGCAGGGTACCTATTTCGGTCGACTGGAGGAGGGTTTCAGCCAGCCGAGAAAGAGCTTTTATCAGACTGAAACCACTCACCAGTTAACCGACTGAACTATAATTGAATTCTAGTATGTTGGCTAACTAGAGGTCAGTTGAACCTAGATTTTAGCTGACCAAAGGAAGTTTTTAGCCGATCAAAAGTGGGCTAGTTTGGAATTTCATAAATATTGGATTGGGAATGGACATGTATGGATGCCTTGACCAAGTGGGGCCCATTGGGAGATGAATAGTATATGCATATGTAATCGTATGTGTATGATTAGCTTCCCCGGTTGTATAAATTTTAGTCATTCATTGGAAGTTAAATGAGCGGATTCGCACTTGGGATTCGGGTAGAAAATGGGGACCCCGGTGACTTAGATTTTGGGGTGCGATAGATTGGTATCTGAGCCTAATTATCGGTGAAAGGCGTTGATGTTTAGCCTAATCACCCCCATTTTCCATGCCTTCTAGATGTTGGAAATCACGGCGTGACATGAAACTTTGGGTTCAATAATCTCTTCCTTTTTTATGATGAAAATCTATTGATATGTTTTATAAAGATATGAGGGATAGTGAATAAACATTCTATAATGCTCCTCTTGTTATTATGCATATTTTTTTTAAAAAAAATAACTTAGGGATTACTTCCCCTATTAAGTTCACAATATGCACTAATACCAATAATATTTCTACACATTCAAATAATCATTACTCCCCCTATATATATGCACTGTATCTATCATGATGAGACAAATATAACTCACAATATACAACAATGTGCATTGAGTAATGTAGGTACATGCAAACTAGTGTAACTAGTGGACAATAGTGTAAACAGAGCTTCTTATTAGTGCTTCAATAGTTAACAGAGTTAGCAAAATGTTCATAGTGTGTATGCACATGAAGGCAATATATAAATACATGAATATCAAAAATATTAAATCAACAAACAACATAAGCACATTAATATAATAAAAAAAAACATGCTCATAAGCATAAACAAACAAAAATGCAAACATTAATAAACACATAAACAAACACATACAAAAATAAACACATACAAAATAACACAAATGCATACAAGACATAAATACCAAACACATATTAATTAAAACATATCAAATATAACATATATTATAACTAATTAAAACACATCAAATATAACATATATTTCTCCCATTTGGCATCATCAAAATTGAGATGATAAGAGTAAGAGAAAACATACATAAAGACGCCACAGCATAACCACACACATATATTAAGATCAAAGAATTAGAATAAGTAAAAAATATATTAATCATCATAATTAAGCTACATAGTAAAAATGTAATAGAAGTATTAAAGTTGTGGCATAGGTTAAGTTACTGAACACTATGCTTGTTAAAATATTTCTATATTGGTTTATCTCGAATCTAGAAACAGAAGAGTTGAGAGGATTATAGGATGAGAGACAGTAAGAAATTTCTCAAGGAGGATGAGTTTTTGGTGTTGGGGTTGGTGGAGGATGACCTTTATAGCAATGTAATCTGTAAGACTTGATCCCTTCTATGTTTTCAACCTGGCTGGGAAGACTTCTATCAACTAATTCATAGTTTGATGGTCATTACCTCTCACATGATCCAATTCAGTTGCATGCTCAATCATACAAATTTCCACTACTTTTCCAGATTGTCTAAGCACTTTAAGAGTGCCAACTCCTTCTTGCAATTCCATCATTTCACCATGTAGTTGAGTAAATGCCTCAGTCTATCTAGCAACAATTTGTTGAATTGTTCCCATACCCTCTTTAAGTTGTTTGAGTAGCTTTGAGGATTATGAGGAAGAGTTGGGATCATGCGAGCCAAGAGTAATATTCTCAAGCCAGTTTATGTATTCTGGCTTTTCTTTAGGGTTGTCCTCTAACTGAGCTTGTTCCTTCTCTTGAGACTGAGTTGGTACATCATGTTTTTTCTCTTGAGATTGAGTTTGTTCTTACTCTTGAGACTGAGTAAACGAATTGACGGACACCCAGATCAAGACATGTGTCCCACTTGGCATTGAGATCAAACTGTGGAGGTCTTAGTTTGTTCCGAACCATTTTCAAATTGAAAAAAAAAAAAGAAGCTTTCTTTGTTTTTGTGTGGTGTATTTAAAAAATAACTCACAAGTGAATGAAGTTGAACCCTAAGGATTGATCTGAAAAAGTTTTTAAGAAAAAAAAATACAAATTCAAATAAATCTAAATCTAACTAGTTAACCAAGTTGATTATAGAATAAGTATGCAAGATTTAAATAAAGTTAATGAGATTTAAATCAATAAAAAAAATTACTAAGTTACCGGATTCCACCACCATTAAATCCATAAAATTTTAATTATTCATCTATCAATTCTAATTAAGAGTAGATATCCGAAAATCACTCCGCTACTTTAACAAGATTTGATCATTAATACTTACGTAAAAATATTTTTAAAATTAGATTTTTCTTCATTTAAAAAGTGTAAAATTCTAAGCATCCTATGAATTCAACTTATTTAAAAACATAAGATAAAAGATTTTTTCTTTTAAAGATTATAAAATCAATCTTATATTAATTATTTATTATTCCCAACTACCACTAATACATGATATACATGGCGAAAGAAACATAAATTAATTAATCATATGAAGCCAAAATCATAAACATCCAAACCACATATATGGGAATTAATAAGAAGAATAAGAAAATTTTATTTCATCAGTGGAGGTTTCGTCCTCAACCTTAGTTGAGGAGTATATCTACACATGATTAAAGAAAACTAATGTAACTAAATAAAACCCAAATTTCTTCCAACTGAGTGCTCTCTGTCTTCTTTTCCCCCTTTTCCCTTTTCCTTTTTTCTTTTCTTCTTTACTCCTCTTCTTATATATAATAATCTTTAAGGCTTTTTCAAAAGAAAGAAGAAAAGAACTTGTAGGAGAAAAAATCTGTCAAATTCCATTTTGGAAATTACGTCTGCTTCCAGCGAGACATGTTAATGGATCGGATCCGAATCTGATCCAGATATGAATTAAGTAGAAAATTCGATAACCCAATAATGATCTGAATTCGATAATCTGTTAACCTAACAAATCTGATATGAATTAGGGTTGATCTGATCTATTAATAATCTAATATGATTAAAATAATATATAAATATATTTATATTATATATATCATATATCACCATTAAATTTGTTTAGATGTAATGAAAAAAATAATCATATAATATTATATGTACAATAATGTGGTGTTTTCACCTACAGAATAAAAACTCTCTAATATATTTCACATATAGTAACATGAACACTCTAAAAGGGTATCTTTAGATTATGCTTTAGATGGAGAGAAATGAAGTTGAAGAGGGAGCTAGAGCCATCGATGGAAGGGGGAGCGAGCGATTAACTATCAGAATGTGGTAGGAACCCTTGCAAAATAGTTTTTTGTTATTCATTCTCTTTCATTTTTCTTCTGTTCTTTTTTTTTTTCTTTTCTTTATTGCAATCCCTAATTTTCTATCTTTCTTAACAATAGTTATTTTATATTTTTCTTCCATTTTCATTTTATTCTCTCTCGCGCTCTCTCTCTCTCTCTCTCTCTCTTTCCTTATGGTGATTTTATTTCTTTGTTACAAAACCCATCTCTCTTTTTTTTAACCCTATCTTTGATCCTCTTTGTTTTATCTTTATTTAGAAGAAATTAAACATATGGTCAGTAGCAGTGAGGTAATGTCATGCTAAGATTTGGTCATTATTCTTTGAGTAGTAGCAATGAGATAATTATTTGGATCAATTTGCTTTATTTGTATTTGTTCAAATTCCAAAAGTGTAGTGTATAATCGGATTGGACATACGATATAATGAATATTGGATATTAATTGATTAGAGAAAAATCCATCAGATCAGATTAGATCGCTGATTGTGCTTGACAAATTCGGATCGGATTGACCATGATTTGGTCCGTATCTAATCTGTTTACAGGTTTACGTCCAGTCCTAGTTTGACCATGTTAGCCTTATAACTATAATTCAAGCTTGTTGTATATATTTTGATGATAAAAAATTGTGTCCATGTTCTTCTAATATATATGATAAGCGTTGAATGTTATGCATTCTAGCCTCTTAACTTAGATATTTTATTCTCTTAGTAATAGATTTATTGTGATTTTACTTTGTTTTAGTATTTTTCTTATTTTTAAGTCTTTAATAGTAAATTCACTCAAATTATGACTTTTGAGCTTTTAAAGATAATATTCAAGAAGGTTAGAAGAAGCCTACATCAATTGAACCAAGTAAAGTTAATGTTTCAATTCAAATCAACCCAAGGAATAGGCCTAAAAGAAATGTAATTGCTTAAAGAAGTTATGCGCTGAAATCCAATTTTGCAAAAAGGAAAGTTTTGAACCCATTTTTGTATTCTGGCCATAACTTTTTGTTTAATTTTCAAAATGGCCCAAAATATATACAAGTTAAAGGAAATTTGATTCTGGATCTTTTTGTATTCCATGAAAATTTCGTAAAACAGACATTTACGAGGTCAAAATCTAAGCCGAAGTTCAGCAAAAAAATACACTTGATTGGAGCTCCAGGATTGCCCTAAGTCTCCTATTTTGGTTTGGAAACCTTATGTTTTCCCTTGGCATATAAACGTTACAACTTGGGGGATTGTGGGGAAGACCTAGAGAGAAACTTGTGGTGTTCCCATCATTGATCAAGTCTCCAATCTAGAGCATGAGCGGGTAGACCTCCACCTAAGGGATTGATGTAACCCTAGTAAGGCTTCCATAGTTTGATTGTATTTATTTATTGGAATTTATAGTTAATGTATGATGATTGCATAACTATAGGTAAAACAATAGTTGTACTATTGTATTTGATTTTCATGATAAAACTCAATTGCTATGAAATTCTATTATTGTCTTAGATAGGGTTTTGATGTGATTGATCTCAAATCATCTTTGTTTTCTGTGATTACAAATTTGATGGTTATGCAATGATATTAATTGAACATATAAATTAGAGTTTTGATAGTTCATACCTAGAAAGACGATTCGTACTACACCTTAGATTAGAGTAGTTAGGTAGACGATTTATGCCAACCAAATATGGATTATGCTTAGTCTTCATTATATGGATTTTCTTGACGATATCGTTGTGTGCTTGTAGTGACATAAATCATTATCTTTCCCATGTTAAATATAGTTGACCATGGTTGTGAGGTTAGTGGTGAAATCAATATGTTAGTCTCTTTATCTTTATTATTTCAATTATATTAGTTACACTTAACTTTTAGTAATTTGAATTGGATTTAAACAATTAATTATTCAATTCTTCAAATCAAATTAGAAGTAATTTGAAGACTAAATAACACAACTGATCAAACTTTGCAACTCCTTGAGGTTAGACACCCTCTATATAGCCCTATCCTACAAGGACTCGTACTATTGCGAGTGGTTAATTAAATTTGACTCACATCAGTATCTATATCCAGTATGATAGCTGTACAAAACAGATGACCAAAAGAACTGAAGACATTGGAAGACGTTTGGAACACTAATCAATAAGCTGACTCTCAAGCATATCATTTGCCAATACATAAGAGTTAGGATATTCTTGTAAACTCTTTGATTATGGAACTTTTGAGGCTTTATACCCCTTAAATGATCTTAGGATCTGTCATACATTTCATACATGGAAAAACTATTTTCTATCAAAGTTTGGCTAAGTGTTGGAACTAGGGGGCAAAAACATAAATATGATTTTTTAATAAATATTGACAACAAAAGTCCTGGTAATTGCACCCCATGATTTGTCATGATTATATGAATTTTCTCAGCTCCAAATGACTTGATTTAGTCTTTCATTTTGCAAGATGAAATTTTATCTCAAAGTTGTGAAAATTCATTTTATACTAAAATTGAAAAATCATATTTTGATTTACTTGGAATTTGATTTTGAAACTATTTTTATTACATTCAAATGGGGGGTACTTTAGTTATTTACATTGAATAACTTAAAGTAAATCAAAATATTTACTTATATGTTTTCAATGTAAATAAGAAACAATGTGTAGTGTACTAATGTACAGTGCAAGACTAAGTTTGACAAAATGGCTGAGGCTGAGAATGATTTTGACTGGGGATTTTCGATCGTCGGCTGATAGAAGCTAAAATCTAGACCAGTAGCTAGTGTATAACTTCAAGTTCAAAATCAGATCACATATTTCAAGTATGTGTGCAAGTTTTTCAAAATAAATTTTTACACTCTTAGCTAAATTTGGTTTTATAAATCAGATTTCAAACATACCAACCAATATGTTCAAGTTTTTTAAACTTTTGACGAAAGAATTATTTTATTAAATCAAATTTTAAATTGCTAGATCATTTTGTCAAAAGAAATGATTCATTTCTTGCACTATAAGTATATATCTTAAACACTTGTTTGACACAAGCTTACACTTCCGAAAACATTCATCATATAATGATAATCACTTTCTCTTGAGCCTTATTTAATTCAATTCATCCACAAATTCTAGTGAGAGAATTTCATTTGTGAGAGCTATCATTGTGAGAACTTCAATTGTATATCCCTCTCATAAAGGAGAGTTGTTGTTCTTTAAGTAATCTTTATTCAATCATGTAAATATTCGTTCTTCAACCAAAAAAAGAACATGTCACCCTCCAATTTCTGATACCCAATTCGGTATAGGAGCTAGAGGTGAACAGTTCATTCCGTACTACATGTCATCATCCACATGCGTCGAAAGATCAAAAAATTCATTCACGTATCCCAATTCAATTACCTCAACTTCTAATATAATGCAGAAGCTTAAATATTATATATATATATATGTGTGTGTGTGTGTGTGTGTGTGTGCGCCCGCGCGCGTGCCAGCGTTTAGCTCAACATCAATCCTGAACTAAGGCCCCACACATAATTTTACATACACAATGCTAGCTGCTATCCACCACCTTCAGACAATCGAAATGTGTTTTTTCACACAATCGAAATGGGCAATTCGATCAATCAAAACCTTATCTTCGCATAATCAAAATTCTCGATCATGCGAAGTGCTTACGAAGTACTATATAAGTTTTTCATCATTTGGGACTTTTGACATTTCCTAATAACATGCAATTTCTCGCTTGATCGAAAGTGCACTTTTGCACAATCGAGATGGTGATTTCACACAATCAAAATTTTGCACAATCGAGATGGTGATTTCACATAATCGAAGAATTTTTATTGTGCGAAATAGGCATTCTGCATGATCGAAATAACATTCAATAGAATTTTCTGCAATTCCTCAATTTGTCCATTTTTTTGTTCAAAATTCGTTCCAACAACCTAGAATCATCACACATCCTCCCAATTATCCACAACATGATAAATTTTCATGATCCTACTCCAAAACATACATTTGAATCTCATAAGGAAAAATTCATACATTCCATACACATACTTCAAAAACATACATTTTATACAATCCACAAAGGTCACAAACTATAAGGAAAACATTCAAGTTCTATTATATAACCATAATTCAAACGTACCAACACGACTTCCAAGTTAGTCCACATGCCATAAACTGGCATAGACACCTACATACATGTCTCAACCAAAAACACCCAAAAAGTAGAGTTCTTCCACTCTAAGTCCAACTTAAAGTTGTGCATCCTCAACCACTTCCTTGCCATGTCCTGAAAGTGTTAGTGTAGGGGGATGAGCAATTTCAACGGCTCAAGTGTAACATATTGTGTAGTCCATTCAAGTCCACATTTCATAATCAATGCATAAATATAAAACATACTTCAATAACTACGTGTCATGTTTCCTAGCATTTCTAGTCCAAAACACTTATTTTAATTTCCAATCGTGGCATAGGAATCAAATGTAAGCAATTCATGCATAAATCACATTCTATCATATTTATGACATGTGATCTAACCAAAATCAGATTAAAATCTACACAAGTCATGTAAATCACACACTTATTCTTAAGACTCAGATTTATTCGTTCTCTCAGAATTGGATCACACTCACATACGTAAGCAAGATACGTACCGAAGTCCCATATTTAAGGTCCTAGTTATTTTAGGGCTACTAACCCACCGGTAACCAACTCTCTTGCGCAAGTTTGAGGTCATTCAACCCCCGGGGATATGTTTCCCGTCTACTTTGTCATGAGCCCTTTCTGAGACACAACCCCTACTCGCACAAAATATGTCACATTGTGCATTCATAATAGCAAGTCTAGATGCATTGAACCCATTACATGTACTAGTTCAATTCTAGCATGTCACATAAGAATCAAAAGATATGCACATAAACTTAACCCTCAAAATTAGGTTTTCATCATTTTTTCTCAAAATCCCATATATGTAATACATACACCATTTTTGCCCATAAAAGCCATTCATGCATTGCAAAGCACATACCAATCATTTCTAGTAAGAAAAACATACATCTATCAATCTAAAACATGAACTTTCATCGCAAAATATATATTTTTCATATGTCACATGAAAAAAAACATTTATTTTATACTTAGACATGAAATTTCACTTGAATTAGAAGACACAACACGCACCTCCTACCTCAATAGCTATAGTCTCAAGCTATCCCACACTTTCACCAACACCAAAGTTGTCTAACCTCTACTTTGTTCGGTTTCAAGTGAAGCCCTTGTCACATAGAACATACTTCCCTTCTTCGGTGTCCCCCGAATCAAACCCTAAGACCATCAAATCTTAGAGAGAAGGTAGAGAACTCAAGAGGGAAGAGAGAAGAGAGAGTTACAACTTTTTAGAGAGTGAAATGAGCTGTAAATATCTATCTCCTAGATATTTATAAGCTCTATGGCATAAAAAGACCAAAACGCCCCTAGTCACTTAACGTACTTTCCCGAACCCATTTTTCAAATTCGAAAGAAGTTATGAACTTGAAATCACTTCTACATCTCTCTAAATATTATAATTGGTTTATAACCAAAAAATAAAATTTTTTAAAAAAAAATTCAGAATTTCGAGCCCACCCGACCCCTGTCCCGAGTTTCGACGACCCAAAATTTCAAAATGAGCCAAATTACTCACAAAACTCTTCGGACCTCTAAATAGTCCACACATATGTAAATCATGATTATAACATATGCTAAACATTTAAATTTCTATTTTGAAAAAATAAATAAAATAGAAGAAAATTTTCAGATCTCTACAGAACAAGGGTTAGTGTGATCCAAAACAAAAGAAGTGGCGTGCTTCTTATCAAGGTTTTCTCTCCACCCGTAAGAATATGTCATAGTGAATTTGGATAAGTCTCAAGAGGGATCTTGAGCCGAGGAGTAGGAGTTACAACAACTTCGCTAACATCGCTTTGTCAAGTGTTTGTAATTTCTCTATCTCTTACTTATTTTTTTGTGGGCCTATTATCATTTATTGCTTATCATTTGCTCCATTTAATACGTTAGCATTCAATAGTTTAAATCAAAATATTTTTTGTTTTGTCAAAGACTATTCACCCCCCCCCTCTAGTGTCTAATATTGAGTAATAGACCAATTTTGAGTTATATTCAACAAATTCATAAAACACAAAGCTATAGAGGTCTAATTATTCTTTCCAGAAATATAAATTTTGCATTATTTTAATATTCGAGTCAAAATATATCAGAGTCAAAATATATGGCCAACATACCATGACAGTTTCAGAACTTTCTTTCTAAATTTGTTTTCAAATTTGAATATGGAAGTTGCTTTCTTTGAATTTAGAGTCCTAAACGAATTTGACCATCTAAAATCTTTAGACATTATCTTCAATTGATATTGACCCTTGGATTCTTTTGGACACTTGATCTTCACACAATTGGTTGACTAGATTTAAAACCTCTTATAAGAGAAAATATAGCAATAACTCTTAGAGTAAAAATTATAAATAAAAATTAATAAACACCAATATGATAATAAATAAACCTAAAAGACATAAGAACCTATTTATTAATTAAAATAAAATACAATAATTAAAGTACTAACAAAGATGAAACATGTATAAAATATGCACTCATCTTTGATCTTTTTCTTCTTGTTCTTCAATTATCTCTCTTTATCTCTCTTTCTCTCTCTATGTGACTCATTAGCGACAGTTTCATTGTTGTCTGTTTCTGTGTAGTGGATTGAAGAGTATGTGATTCAATTTCATACGAGTTTGGGGAAATTTGGGTATGCAACATTTTTTACTGGGCTAATGACTATGAGCAAGTCCATAACTATTGTGGGCCAATACATTTATAAATGCATAATTTTAAAACTCATAATTTCCAATAACACTCATCCTCAATTTCACTTTCAAGATAGAATCCTAATTCAGAATATTTGTCAATATTTAGAAACTTGTCTAATAAGTCCATGTGTGTGTGTGCAATCCAACCTTATCAACAATAAATTAAATTCATTTGATTAATCGGTTAAAGCACATTAGATAAATGGTATTAAGAGCAAAACATGAACAAATTACAATTTTTCTTTTTCATATTTTTTTTCATTTATTTTTATTTCTAAGACTACGGTTTTCACTTTTACGGGCAACCATCTCTTTCCTCAAAATAACTTTATTATTTAAAATCTCATTGGAGATTTTTGTCGTAGTGGTAGCTTCGGACACATCCCGAAGGTAGCCTTTTCCTCCTTCTCTTAGATTTTCAGCAACAATTTCATTTTTCGTCTTTTTTTTGCTAAATTTGATAACCACAAACATAGTTAGTCATGTAAACACTCAATTGGCTATTTATATAATGTAATCTAGTCAACTTCATATTGGTTTCTAATCAATTATCTTAGAGTTAGACTAGTACACAAATTGTATGGACTAAAAAGTCCCATTACTAAATACAAATAAATATAGCAAATTAGACATCAATATCTAGATCATGATTTCAAGAACTTCAATTATTGAAAAATTAAGTATCCCAATTTGTAATCACAAAACATAGTGAAATTAAAAGAAATATAGGGAACTCAAATTATTTCACAGAAAAACAAGATTCTCATAGTCTCATAATTAATTCTAAATAACCTAACCTACATTATGAAGTATGGTCCAATGTAAAACAAATAATGAACATAAGCTAAGTCCATGACCATAAAAATTCTAATGTCTTTAGTTAGATAGTTTTGTACCCAAAGACCTATTAGGAATAAATTCCATAGTATCAATAGGTACAAATTTCTCCAAATCTTCCTTTTTCATCCAAATTGTTTTAACATGCAAACTATCAGGAAGGTATTGAGAGAACCAGAAACATTCTTTTTTCTTATCTAAATTCCTTTTAGCTTGAGAATTTTTGGGGTTGTTCCAATTATTTAGCTTTCTAGTATGAACCATACTCTTAGAAAATGAATTATGAAAATGAAAATCAGAATTAGAATATTTTCTCTTCCTATAGCAATAGTGCTGATTATGTCTATTCCTACCACAAAAAGTACAATGAAGCACACTAGACATAACATCAGCATGCAAAGACTCATTTTGAAGCTTAGGTTTGGGTGTAAACAAATTCAAGCTGTTGGGTTTAACAAAAACAGTTTTACCCTTAGATGATGACCTAACAAATCCTAGTCTAGTCATATCTCCTACATACTTACCAACACTAATCATGCTATTAAGCTTAATTTGCCCAGAAGTAAATGCAATCAATTTCACTTGTGACTTTTTCAATTCAGGTACTAGAAGATTAATTATAGCAACTAGAGAATCCCTAGCAAAAATAACTTGACTTACCTCACCTTCAAGAACTTTTACCTTATTTTGAAGATTTTGATAACCAGCTTTGTATTCCTCGTTCAATTTTTATTTCTACTCATTCTCTTTCTTCAATTCAATTTCTCACTTTCTACCAATTTGAGCTTTTTGGTTTGTGTAGATCCGAAAATAAATTTGACCGATTTTTAAATTTTTCATCATTTTTGCCATAAAATGTGTTTTAAATGATGTTATAGATGTTTTGAGAGTGAGAAACATGTTTGAAAAGTTGATTAAAGGTTCTTGAAAGTGTTAGGAATATTTGAAGAAATTTGACTTTTTGGGTCAATGGGATTCTAGGACACAGTCCGAGGGAGCCCAAGAATTTGAAATTTTTTTGAAAAAATATTATTTTTGGTAATAGACCAAAAAAATGTTTAAAGAGTTAAGAAAGTGATTTTGATGCCGTAGGCGTTTTCAAAATTGAAAACGGAGGTTGGGAGGGTACGTTAAGTGGCTTGGGGGCATTTTAGTCATTTTGTGTCCCAAGAGGATATAAATATCTTCAGCTGGGATATTGACCATTTGGAAATACAAAAAATATATATATCTCTCTCTCTCTCTTTTTTCTTCCATCTTTATTCTCTCTTTATTTCGGATGCAACAAGCTAAGATTCGGGAGTTTTCGAAGAAGGATAAATTGGGAAGCTTGGCGAGGGCTTCAGTTTGAACTGAATAAACTTGAGTTTTGGCAATGTGGAACTCACTAGAAATCTTATAAAGTGCTTGCAAATTTGAGGTAGGGGTGTTCTTTCTCTCCTAGTTGTCGATTCTAGGGTTTGGGGTAGTTCGGAGAGGTTTAGCATATATGAGGGACATAGGGAGGGCCTGTAGTGTTTAGTTTCCTCTCTTTCCTTATGATTCTACATGCTAGTGTAATTCATATTGATATATATATGATGTGTGGACTGAATATGTGTATGTGTACAAAATGAGAGCATATTTTGCAATAATGTGCTTTTTAGGATTATGTGAAATCCTATGCATAATTATATGTACATATATGTTTATGTGTTATTATGAGAGTAAATGAAGGCTTTATGCTGTGAGTTATGTGGTGTATAAACGATTCAGTTAATTTAAAGTGAGATGTTAATCCTTAGACCTAGATGGGGTGAATAGGCCTTCTTGTCCAATTTTTATGATTGATTAATTTCTTACAATGATTATAAATTAAGCATCCAAACCAATCACAAAATAAATAAAGCAAGTAAGGAAAGTTAGAGATGACACCAAGAATTTTACGTGAAAACCCTAGGAAGGAAAAAATCACGACGGTGAGGCAGAAAACTCCAGAGAAATCAATCCATTATCTTAAAGCAAAGTACAACAGACTCTGTCCCAGACTCACACCCACTTCACTTTGACAAAAACTTCGATGCGAAACACCTTAGGCTTATAATTGCGACTATCTCGTCCAATTGTTTTCTCTCTCTAGAATATGATTTTCTATTATGTTGAAAGGTTAATGAGAGAGAAACCATATGAGATTTTTATAAAGATTCAAAATCCTAATTTTTCTTGAAAAATAAGTTAAAAACCAATAGAAAATAAGTCACCACATTTTTAGAAAGTTCTGGGTTAAATTCGGGTCAAAACAGAACAAAACTGGTCAAAATTCACAAACTAGATAAGTTGGATGGGTCCAACTAAAACTTGGATAGGTCCAACATATATGGACGGGTTCAACTCAAACTTGGACTGGTCCAGCTCCTACAACAATCTCATATGAGATGTTGAGACCTCTTGGACGGGTCCAACTTTGAATATTTAAGCATTTTGCTCAAAAGTCCATCTTTTTAAGGTCAGAACCTTTCGATTTAAAATATGTGTTCTCACCACTTTACCTAGACTAAATGATGCTCAAATCATAATCAATGATGTTCATGCTCACTTGTAGTCACTTGAATGCTTCAATCAACCAAAGTCTTTGTTGAGACACTCTCTAGATGATGCATTGATCAAGAACACACTCCAAGCTCTCAGTCTTCAACTCTACGACCAATTAAAAGAATATAAATGGAAGCTTACAACTCGATCAAACGTAGTTTTGACACTGAATATTGCTAATTAAAAATATATACGTCACAATCTCCCCCTTTGGCAATTTCATGACAAAACCATCCTAAACAATATGTAATCCTCTGCAGCAGAAAAGATAAATTATAAGTTTGTCAAAAACAAAAATAACACAGCTAAGCCAAACCAAACTAAACATTCACTATAATCTTGAGCTTGTGGTAAATATAAATAACACCTATATTCAGCAAATACGATGAACCTCGATATTCTGCAAAACAACACTCAAAAATACCTTCGTGAAAACTTAATAAAGACAAATAAACATAAGCACAAATAAAGATAATTATGTAATGCCAATGCATACAAAATGCTCATGTAATGCACAATGCTTATGCATACTTTCCCTCAAACAACCAAACTCATCTCTCCCTTAATGATAAATGACTAGACAACTCTCCCTGAAAGTCACAAAGGTCACAAAATCTCTCCAATAAAACTCTCAAATATCTCCCCCTTTTTGTCACAAATTGACAATATATTCAAAAGACACAAAAAGGAGGAAACAAGTAAGCATATAGAACTTCTATATGTAAACAATAGAAAATATTGACTCCACAAGACTATATGAATACAACAAACTAAAACCAAAGCTTAATCAATTAGTTTCACACACTTAGTAAGTGTAGTAAAATTACCATAAATCTCCATAACCTAAAATATTCCTTTTGTCAATCGTACAGATTTTCAGACAGTATTTTAATGACATTACACTTACTAAGAAATCAAATAATCAACATGTACACAGATTTTCAAAATTTTCTTTTATTATTCCTCCTATATACATATTCGGTGGCATTCACTCTTACGGGCAGACAACTATTTCCTTAAAACAACTTCTTTTGAAAAGATATCTCATTGGAGATTTATGTCATAGTGGTAGCTTCGAATAAATCTTGAACGTAGCCTTTTTCTATAAGAATATGTTCAACATCAATTTTTTATATTTTTTCTACTTTTCTTTTCTAGCTATTAAAATTTTTTTCACACGTCACTCTTTTGGTCTTTAGCACAATATTGAACATTCAATTCCCAAGATAATGCTTTATCACATCAACACTATCTTTGACTAATAGCCATAGTATGTCATACACATATAATTTGTGTGTCATTAATTTCCTTGTGTTCAACATACTCATTCTAACATGGTTTGCTTAACTTCTCAAAAAAAAAAAAAATTTTAACTACAAGGTTAAATGCATAATCTAGACTCATAAGATGAATATGAAGTTCCCTTATAGATAATGTCAATGTCATATAATTTACTCAAGATAACAAATGTCTATAGATTTCCTAAGGCGATGAAACCAAGAAGTATCTAAAGGCTTTGTGAGAATATCAGAAAAATTATGATATGTATGCACTTTCTCCAAAGATACAACATTTTATTCTATTGGGAGTGCACTATCCTTTTGTTATGGCCATTGGGCTCAGCGTGCCCTTATTATGTGGACGTAATCCAAGACCATCTAGATGAGTAGACGAACAAACCCAACCACATGTGTGTTGTTGGTAGTTTGGGACTATGTAATGCACACCAACTATTGGAGGGGAGCTTGGGGCTCATTTGAGATAAGTGAAATTTTGATATAAGTTATGTAGAGACTGAATCCAATTTTGACCCCTTTTTTTTATTCATCATTTTGTCATAAATGGATTTTAAATAGTGTTATACATGTTTTAAATGTGAAAAACATGTTTGAGAACTTGTTTAGAGGTTCATAGAAGTTTTGGGAGCGTTTGGTAAAATTTGATATTTTCGGGTCAGGTGGGCCCAGGAATTCAAAAATTTTTCTGAAAAAAACTTATTTCTGGTTTTAAAACTAATGAAATGTTAAAATAGTTAAAGAAGTGATTTCAAAATCGTAACCACTTTTTAAATCAAAAACAGAGGTCGGGAGGGTACGTTAAGTGGCCTGAGAGCATTTTAGTCATTTTGTACCCTAGATATTATAAATATCTACAAGGCTGGAATCCCAGCCATTAGAGACAACTGTCCTGTAATGACCCGCTCCACCACATGGTATGATATTATCCGCGTTGGGCCTAAGCTTGCACAATTTTGCTCTTGGATTTTACCCCAAAAGACCTCATGCCATTTGGAGAAAATACATTACATATAACACATCCCCTTCTCCACACCCAGGCGATGTGGGATTGAGCACCCTGTAGCTTATTAGTGTGGTAGCTCGCCCATTGTTTCTCACACCCGCCCACAAGGGTTACTACAATCCACCCTTCTAAGAGGGCTAACTTTCCCGTCGACATACCTCCGACTGGTTCCGGCTCTGATACCATTTGTAACAGCCCATATCGCTTGGGTGTGGAGAAGGGGATGTGTTTATATGTAATGTGTTCTCTTCAAATGGTATGAGGCCTTTTGGGGTAAAACCCAAGAAAAAAATCGTGCGGGTAAAGGCCCAAAGTGGACAATATCATACCATCATGTGGAGTGAGTTGTTACACGGCCATTCCTATCTCTTTCTCCTTCTTCATCTCTTCTCATTCTCTATTCATTTTGGAGCCCTAGAGCTTAGATTTTGTATGCATATGTAAATTGTATGCATGATTTTGAGCATATATGTGATTATATGTTGTGTATGAGGGTATGATGTATGCTAGAATTATATAAAGTATGAATGTATGTAAGAGAGCATGAGAAAGATGTTATTTGTCGTATGTGCCTAATGTGCATGTATATTTATATATTAGAAAATTATCCAAGTGAGTCATACATGGGGTTCGGAGTTGTCTAACCATTCTATGGAAGTAGTGAGATTATCCACTAAGGTATGATAGTCGGAGTTGTCCAATTATACCAAGGCTAATACCTAAAAATTAGAGTAATCCAAAATTACCAATATATTACCATGTATGTATGATCGTCGGAGTTGCTAAATCATACGAGTGTCGTCAGAGTTGCTTAACACTATAGTGTCATCGAAGTTGTTCAACATTATATGATCGTCAAAGCTGACCAATCATATTTATGTATCGGATTATGACCCAAAAAGATGTTTATCTAAAAGATGGTTATGTGTTTAACTGTTAAGTATGATGAATATTTTGAATGCGTTTGTATATGAATTGCATTGAGTTAACTTGTCATGAAAACATGAAATATATCATGTAGTGTAGTGACATCATGATTGCATATCATTTAGGTTAGTGTCGGGTCGATGCCTAGGTGGGGTTGGGCATTCCTATTGAATTAGTTATTTTGCTCACCCCTCTCCCCCAAACCTTTTTACAGATAAGGCACTAGTGATATATGAGACTTGAGTGGATATATGGAACACTCGGTAGCATTGTTGATACATTTTTTATATTACATATATTGCTAGCCATGCCGGCATGTGGTATGCTGAAATGATTGGAATGACATGTACTTTTGGATGAAAACCTTGTATATGGATGTACGTGGAGTTATATAATTGTAACCTATGTTTTAGAGAATTGAGGACTTGAGAAAAACATGTATAAAAGTATATTTTTAGATCATATTCTTGTAATATATGGATTTAGCATCTATGAGATTTAAATGTATGGATTTCGTTGAGTTTTATTCATGCTTAGAGTTGTGTATGAACATGTGAAAGGGTAGAATGCATATGTGGGCTTGAATGAGATTTAAAAACTGAGACTATCAGGTTCTAGGCTTTGTCGGATGGTTGATGAATTTTTTAGCCGACCGGTACTCCCAAAGTCCTGAGAGATTATAAATAGGGACCTGTAAAGGACCTGTTTCAGTCGATCGGAGGAAGGTTTCAGCCAGTCGAAAACAACCTTTCAGCTAACTGAAACTACTCTCCAGCCAACTGACAGAATTGGAATTAAATTCCAGTGTGTTGGTTAACTGGAGGTTAGCTGAACCCAGGTTTTAGCCGACCGAAAGGAGTGTCCAGCAGACCAAAACTGGACTGGATTAGAATTTCATAAAATTTGGATTGAGAATGAACATGTATGAATGTATAGATTAATATGGGGCCCACTTGGATGAATAATGATAAGTATAAGCATATGTAATCGTGTATGTATGGTTAGCTTCTGCAATTATAAGGTTTTGGGATGATCCATGTGATTAAATGGATGGTTTCACTCTCAAAATTCAGGCCCGAGAATGGGGATTCCGGTGACTCAAATTTTGGGGCATGGCAAGTTAATCAAGAGGGTTAACTACTTTATGATTTTTTGGTGATTAGAGTATATGAAAATTTATGACTTGAGATAAATATATGTGATTAATACATTTTCACGAGTTACTTTTATATATGAAAATATAAGGTGAGTAGATTTGCTAAGTAGTAAATGTGTTTAGCAATTTCTTATTGAGCTTGTGAGCTCACTCCTTAACAATTTTCATGTACACGTTGATAGGAACGTGAAGGAGACATGCGAGCGAGGTGAAGATGATCTAGTTGTTTTCTTATATGGTGTTACAATTGTTTTGTAGTTATTTATTATTTAATAAAATTCACATAGTATGATATTGTTTACTATATTTAAGTATGAAACCAGTGATATTGTCCACTATATTTAATTATGGAACAAGAGTTTCTATTATTTAAATTTAGGAGTTTTGTAACAACCCACTCCACAACATAGTATGATATTGTTTGATTTAGGCCAAATAATAAAATTCACATGGTATGATATTGTCCACTATATTTAAGTATGGAACTAGAGTTTCTGGACATATATAGCACATATAGCGCATCCTCTTTCCACACCCAGGCCCAGGTGAGGCCTAGGCGATGTAGGGCACCAACATATATAGTGCATATAGCGTATCCTCTTTCCACACCCAGGCCCAAGCGATGTAGGGCACCACACATATAGAACATCATTTTCACATGGTATGATATTGTCCGCTTTGGGCCAAACTCGTAAGGTTTTGTTCTTGGGTTTTACTCCCAAAAGGCCTCATACCAATTAAAGAGAACACACCATATATATAGCGCATCCTCTTTCCACACCCAGGCGATGTGGGATGCCACAGTCACCCTCCCTAGGGATTCAACATCCTCGCTGACCCGTCTAGGCCTATTCAACGTCCCTGGTATGATATTGTCTGCTTTGAGCTAAGTCTAGACATTTTTATTCTTGGGTTTTACCCCCAAAAGGTCTCATATCAATTGAAGAGAGCACACAACATATATAGCGCATCTTCTTTCCACACCCAGGCAATGTGGGATTCCACAGTATAACCCAAATGAAACATGTACTCAAATTCAAATTAGATTCATCTAAACCCATACACGCGTCAATGTCACATTCTAGAGAGAGATACCTAGACAGAGAAAGAGAAAAAATTGTAACTAAAATAACCACTAGACCTTGATATTTATAACTTCAAACAACATAACCGAGAAATTATTAGTACTTCGAGGCCCACTTATTTTGGGCCAATAGGAACATGCCACCATGATAAGTGTTGGAATAAAGGGGGACACATATACGCATGTAACACATTACTATTGGCCCAGGACTATGGTCCCAGGAATACCTAATAATCTCTCCAACATAACCACTACAAAGTTGATTGGCCTTTATTCCCATCTGATGCTCTCTCTTTCTCTCTCATTGCATTTATCCACAAGAGCTTAGTCCAAGACTTCCAATTAGAGGGTTTTAAACATCTGTAGCGAAGTCATCAACATTGGATTTAGATGTGAAAACCACAACAGAGGTAGAAGAAATAGAATGTGGAGACCAAAACAATGGTTTCAAAAATAGAGACAATCTTGAAGAGGAAGTGATTCACGAACCAAAGCTGAAAGCTGAGCCTCTTCCACCGAAACCTAAAACTCATGAACGTCCAAATAAGGCTAATTTTTTGATTTGTGTGTCTATATATACATACATATAATATGTGATTTGTGCGTTAAAAATAAGGGTATTTGTGTTCAAAATAATATGACTTAAATCTCTTTTTATTATTGTGAATAAAATTAATTTTGTCATTTTACTACATTTAAAGGTATTATTGGTATTTTATTTTATTTTTTAACTGAGCTAACAGTCAACCAATGATCAATTAAAGACAAGGGGTGTGAGAGTAAGATCAACCAAATTTTAAGGAGATTAACCATTTTTTTACTAGTTTAATCTGAGGGTAATAAATGAAAATCTGAAAGAGTCTTTGAGTAATTCATCATACATAAAAAGAAAATGTTGTATAAATTATCATGATATTAAATTAATGTCTAATACTATGAAACTTTTAAAAATAGTAACAAGGACTAAGTTATAAAATAATACATTTTAATGTTTTGCCAAGGAAATCAATATTTAAATTTTTTTACTTATTGAGGAAACTAAGACATACATGAGTCATGACACCAAGAACTGCACAAGAGAGGAATGGCATTATATACGTTATTTTCTATGGCCAAAATTAATATGAATTCAAATGGTAAAGAAATACTTTGATAGTGTAGATTTACTTCAAGTAGGTGGGACAAAACTTTATTTGGACAATAATTTAAATAACCAAAATTCTTATTAAGGCTAAATAGACGAGGAATACCCAAAAAAAAACCCTTAGAATTGGTAAACCAAATCAGACCATACGGCTTGCTTCGGTTCTATATCGGTTCAGTTTTGATTCTAAAAATTAAAGAATCGTTGATTACGGTCCGGTTTAAGATTTACAAGGACTGAACCATTATTAATAAATATATAGATATATAATATATATTGTATAATATCCTTGTTCATAATATAATTTACCATACACTACATTACATAGGATCATTGTATATATAAATATAGGAAAGTCCAAAGCAGTAGAATCGAATTAATTGATTCCAATATTTCTAGAACTATTGAAATTAGTTTGATTCCATCATAAAATCGGACCAAACCGAATCAAATTCAACCATAACATTAGTTGTTATAGTTAGGGGTGTACATGATACAGTTCCTTACGATTTTTGGTGGAACCGGAATCGTTCCTAACGGTTCTTTAATTTTGGAATTGGAACCGGAACCGGAACCGTTGAGTTCGATTCTGGTTTTTTGCGATTCCGATTTTTCAACTGTTTTTTATCATTTTTTTTTTGTTTTAAATATTGACAAGATACAGACTCATACTTGTGCACCCCTAGTTATAATAATAGATTAGAAACTATTAGTATTAATTTATATATCTTATATTATATAAATATATAGAACATTAGAAATTTAGAACTTAGAAGCTAAATATATTTATCTGTATATTGTATATTTTATACTTTATATATAAATAGAACACTAGAATTTAGAAGGTATTAGTATTTATTTATATATTATATATTTTATATTTTATATATATTTTTTAAATTTTGTAATTAAAATGTGAACAGTTCGATTCAGTTCAGTTACGATTTTTTACGATTCTGACTTCAGTTTCGATTGTACTGATTCTTTGTACTCCTAGTATAATCCCCTTTTCATCCTAATTCAACTTTGGGCTAACTTGGATCCTTTTATTTGGACTACTCAAATAGAAAACCCGGGTGATCCAACCCGTTTGATCAGCCGCACACGGGTTTTGACATTTTGGGTTCATAGGATTCCACAGAATTATACTAGTTTCAACAACTACACCGAAACACCAACCTTTGTTCTGACATCCAACGGATCGTTTGAAAAAAACACCGTTTCTCTATTGTTTATCCCCTCAGAATCTCACTCTCTCTCCCTCACTAAAAACAAATTCTCTCTCTCTCTAAAAAACACACCTTTTTGCATCCTTCATCACTTCAAACTCCTTTGAATCCAACAGAGTCATCTACTCTGCTTTGAATCAAACTAGCCCAGAAGATGTCTGATGAAAGTCCCAAGACAGTTCCGGCGGAAGCTGCCGAGACATCCCAAGAGGTGCCAGCGGAACTGACAGAGAAAGAAGCACCGCCGGCGGTGGCGGTGGCGGAATCTGATCCACCTGTGAAATCTGTGACTACCGTAGCAGAGTTGGTTGAATCGGAGAAACCGAAACTGGTAGAGCCATCGAAGGTTCCTGCATCGCTGGTTTCTTTCAAAGAAGAGAGCAACAGAGTTGCAGATCTTTCAGATTATGAGAAAAGGGCTCTTGAAGATTTGAAGTATCTAGTACGAGAAGCCCTGAACAACCATGAATTCACTTCCCCACCACCACCAGCAGTGGCGGCGGCGGCGGCGGCGAAGGCGAAAACAGAAGAACCAAAATCAGCAGTAGCAATTGAAGAGAAAGCACCCCTTCTTCCACATGTATCCACTGAACCCACTTCAGATTCTCCACCACCACCTCCAGAAACTGAAACCCCCATCACAGAATCACCGATTGTCAAAGAATCATCACCGACTCATGAACCCAAAGATGAACACAAACCATCTGAAGCAGTCACTGGAGTCGCCGAATCGGTGGTGGTTACAGAAGGGGTAGAGAAATCTACTGCTTCTGATAATAATTATAGTGCAAAGAGTGAAATTACTTCTTCTCCTGTGGAAGTTTCAATCTGGGGTGTGCCACTTCTCAAGGACGATAGGAGTGATGTGATTCTTCTGAAGTTTCTGAGAGGCAGAGACTTCAAAGTTAAGGACGCATTTGTAATGCTTAAGAACACAATCCGTTGGAGGAAAGAGTTTGGAATTGACACCCTCATCGACGAAGACCTCGGAGATGATCTTGAAAAGGTTGTGTTCATGCATGGTTTCGATAAGGAAGGTCACCCTGTGTGTTACAATGTGTATGGAGAGTTTCAGAATAAGGAGTTGTATCAGAAAACGTTTGCTGATGAAGAGAAGAGAACGAAGTTCTTGCGTTGGCGGATTCAGTTCTTGGAGAGGAGTATAAGGAAGCTTGATTTCAGTCCTGGTGGTGTATGTACTATCTTTCAAGTTAGCGATCTCAAGAATTCTCCGGGGCCGGGAAAAAGCGAGCTCCGGCAAGCCACTAGGCAGGCTCTGCAATTGCTTCAGGACAATTATCCTGAGTTTGTTGCCAAACAGGTAACAATCGAATATAGTTCACTTCTCTCTGATGGTTGGCTATTTTAATACTGTTTTTGTAACTGTGAGTGATTGAATGTTTGATGACTTCAATTTCATCTTATTTTGGTACTAACTTTATTGGATTACATCTAATTGCTTGTTTTGATATATTATTATTGTGTTTTCGGTTTTTAAGGTGTTCATCAATGTTCCTTGGTGGTACCTGGCTTTCTATACTATGATCAGTCCGTTCTTGACCCAGAGGACCAAAAGCAAGTTTGTATTTGCTGGCCCATCAAAAACTGCAGAAACCCTTTTCAAGTACGTGAAGTTTTTAGTTTCGGTCTCTGAAAGAAACCATTTTCTTCTATTTCTGTCAGCTGTTTTGGTGTGGGACTAAATTGGCTTATATTTAATTGGTGAATCAGATACATAACTCCAGAGCAAGTGCCGATTCAGTATGGCGGCTTGAGTGTCGATTTCTGTGACTGCAACCCTGAATTCACCGATGATGATCCGGCCACGGAGATTACTGTGAAACCTGCAACCAAGCAAACTGTGGAGATCCTAGTAAATGAGGTGCAATTGCTGTTAATCTCTCTTCTTATAATTGATATGTGGTCTTCAGTGTTTTACTTGTAATCCATCTATGCCTATATCTCATAATACTTTTGGTCTTTTATAATTGAAAGATTTATTGTTACTTTCAGTAATTGGTGATAAAATAACTGCAGATATGCATTATTGTCTGGGAGCTAAGGGTAGTAGGGTGGGAAGTGAGCTACAGTTCTGAATACGTGCCTAGTGCTGAAGGTGGATATACCGTGATTATTCAGAAAGCAACTAAGATGGCTCCAACTGATGAACCAGTGGTGCATAACAGCTTCAAAATCAGCCAAGTTGGTAAGATAATACTCACTATTGACAACCCTACCTCGAAAAAGAAGAAACTTCTCTACAGGTTCAACGTCAAACCCCTCTGTGATTGAAAATTCCAAATAATCAGAGTTACTTCGGATTTGACATGTGAGCGTCCCATTTACTCATCATCGTCATTATGGTTAAAGTTCTGTTTCTTCAGTTAGTAAGTGGATGTTTCACTTCACTTGGGGTTAAATTGATCTTGGCCTTTTTCTTTGTTTGGGGGATTTTATGTATTTCGCTCCCTAGTTCTTTGGTCATCCTTTGTGTTCTTTTAGATGAGGGTGAGGCTCATGATTTTGAATTCGATGGTTTATGAGACTTGGAAGAAATATGAACCATACAGGCTAACAATGAATGAATTTTGAGGGCAGCAGATACATATGTTGAGAAAAATGTGCCTGTAAAACTTATGTTCTCTTCCGCATTTGGTTTTCTACTTTGTATATTTCCTGTTGTTGGATGTCTGTTTATCGGAACTATTTAATACTGCACATTGTATTATAATGAATGTACATTTATAGAAGTTGTTTTGTTTTGCATATATATGCCTATTACACCATACGATTCTTAGCCTTTAATTTGACATATATTTTTGGGTAAGATGAATGTAATAATATGGAATTGGGCATGTTCTGAATCATATTGTGATCTCTATCCTCTTCAATTTGATTGAAAGATTAGTTTTGGGTATTTCGTTGTCGATTTTTATTTAATTAAGATAGTTAACTTCTATCTGCTGGTTACATTTGAAGGTCATCTTTCTTTTGACATTGAAGAATTTTGTTACCAAGTTCATACTGAACCTCATCTAATTAACACTAACGGGAGTTCAACATGTGCACAAAAGATTGACATCATTGCTCGACCCATATCTGAATTGCCTTCATTGATCCCCCATCTTGATTTCCCCCATATCCAGCCTCTATGTTGGTCATTTGAAGAGACTTTGGAAGAGAGATGCTCAAAAGTTACCTACCTTTGTTATTATGAGATGGCTCAACCTAGCCTCTACATTGGCTTCTTCTCTTTTAAATTATAGGAAGTCTAAATTAGATTCGAGGAGCCACTTCTAAAGAGAAATGCTCAAAAGTTACCTCTGCTATTGTGAGATGAATCAACATGATTTGCAATTTGTCATATTTCTCAGTACTAATATGTATCTAACCCACACCATGATAGGTCTCTAATATATATGTGTGTATATATTTGTAGGTCTATTGTGTTGTTGATAATCAATTGAATCTGACTCGAGTTACAATGTAGTCATCATGCATCTAAATAATCAATAGGCACCATATGTTAGAGCCACCTTCTTTAGAGCTTCGGCAACTACTTAATAGTGCTTTTGCGCTCTCATGTATATGACATTTGCATTTTGTTTTCGATCTTTGGTGCTACACTACCAGTGATCGTGCTAACCAAGACATCCTTCTCCAAAAAATTGTTTTAGATTTATATGCTTAGCCAATGACCTTTGGTACTGGGTTCTCATTTCTATGGGTGATATTCACAGCATAATACGTTTTGGGCTCTGTAAATTTTTATTCGGTCATCCTCTACGAGATGTCCTTGTTATATACCTACCCTCGAGCTCCTCCTTTGACAACCTTCTTTTCCTGTTCTGCCTGGTGATGCCTTTTATTTTACACATCTTGCAGCAACCTTGACATTTCTCTTACTGCTCGTCTTTATGACATTTCTCTGCAATGAAGTGCAGTAAAAAACTGATTCTTTCTGTTGAGCCTGTTATCTTCGTTTTCACTATTTATAACTTGGTTCTATTTATTGAACCTTCTTAATCTTCTCTTTAAAAGATTATTCTTTTTGTGGATTGTATTTCACTCAAATGTCTGCGGCTTCGCTGTGTGCTTGTTGGTGTTGAAGTGTTGAATAAAGCTTTAGCCAGTCAGTAGATTGGGTAATTTCTTGTGTGCTTGTTGGTGTTGAAGTGTTGTATAAAGCTTTAGCCAGTCAGTAGATTGGGTAATTTCTTACACCTAGTTTCTTTGTATTGAGTTCTGTTTTTGGCTTCCTTATGGTGGTTGGTGGTGGTTTCTTTTTAGCTTGTTTTGATTGTAGCTGGGTTATTGATGCTATTGACTGTAGTGTAAAGGAATTTTTTTTTTTGTATTGTTCACACTTTTTGGGTCTATACTCTATTGTGAAGTAAATGATAATATATATATATATATATATATATAGAGAGAGAGAGAGAGAGAGAGAGAGAGAGAGAGAGGCCAGAGGCTTCAGTAGAGCAAGAAAAAGATTTATATCTGACTAGATTGAACTTGTGGTTTAACTTACTTGAATATGGCAACCCAAGGATTTGAATTTTGGGTAGATTTCCTTTTGAGTGAGTATTAAACACTCGATTACAGACAACTTGAACATCATGTTGCATTTTGGGGTCAAACAAGTATGCTTTTTGATTATTGTTCTTAGGTGTCAGTGTGTCACAAATCACAATCTCTCTGGCACATAGGTTGGTTTTGGGTAATAACTACTCAATGCTTAGTTTTTCATTACATCTTGGATTCATTGATGGGAATGTGTTTGTTGAGCTTTCAATTGTTAGTTGGAATTATGTTTATTTTGGGTTGTTGATATTACCTTTTTCCATGTGCTTTCTATACTATTCACTGCACATTCTTGCTTTCATTGATTTTGTGGGTCAATACTTGGCTCTTTTTATAGATAGCTTTAGAAGGAAAACTGTGTATAGGTAGTTTGTAATTGTAGGTGATCATCATGATATAATGTAATAATATTTGTAAAATTTATGGATTGAGTGAATTGAGTCGTGATACACGGTTCCATTCGGAGACTATCATTTTCCTTGTTGATTTAACCCTAATTGGTAGGAAAGATGAAAATTTAGATGAAAGGAAGAGGGAAGGGATGAATGAAGCATACTTGTTCGGTAGAAAGGAAGAAAATTAGATGGAATGGAGAAAAGATGGGATGGATGAGACTTCCTATGGAAGAAATTGCGTTCTTCTCTCTTTTTGTTTGGATGGATAGAAGAGAAGAGAATGAAATAATACTTTACTATGTTTGTTTGGAGAGAAGGGAAAGAGAGTTTTAATTTATTTTTACCATTTTACCATTATAAGTTCTATTTTGTAATTTAAAACTTTCTTAATAGCCTTGCCTTTTGTTCATTCTTGTCTTCCGTCCATATCTAGAGAGATGAATACTTGTGAAAGGGGAAGGATGACTTATCCATCCTCTTTTATCTTTTCTCTTCTCTCCTCGTCTCTTCTTTATCAAACGAATGAAATTTGTTTCTTCTTTCTTATATGGTGTCCACCCAACTTTCTTTCTACCAAATGAATTATAAGGAAGAGATGATGTTCATCTTTTCTTTTATTTGATTAGATGGTAGGAAAGTAAATGGATGCTATTATAGTTGTACTAATATGCCCTTAAATATATAAATTAAAACATTAAATTGAGGGTAACAATGTCTTGTCAAAATTATCAAACTCTTTATTTTTCTTTCTCCTCTTTCTCTTCCATTCGGATGGAAGTAAAATGGTGGGTCAGACTCATCCCTCCAACCAACTCATCTTCCTACCAAAGGATGAAATGTTGTCTCATCTCTCTTCTCTTTCCTCCCTCTCTCATCATTTCCTCCAACCAAACAAAACATAAGGCTAGAATGAGCAAGGACTGACACGAAAGTCTCTGTATTAACTCTTCTTTCTGTAGCTGCATATTTTTGATTAAATCTGCATGCGTGTTAGTGCACATGCCTTTGGAATTATTCTCTCACACACATAGGTGATAACATTGTTGTTAAAAGTACATTTTAATATTAGCTTTTTCTAGAACTTGTATTAATTATTTGTTTTAAATTATTTCATTTAGTTCTTTTTTCTTGGTGTATTGATGAGGGCTTTATTCGGACCCTCAAAAGTCCATTGATTTGGTGTCAGAAATGTCAAAAGCAAATAAGGAATCCTATCTTTGATTTTCTTAGCTCAGGGTTTAACCAATCAGTGGGCTTGGAAACTTCTAATCACACCTTTATTAAAAATTCAATTATGATGCTTCCCCAAGTTTCATTAGGAGCCAAATCATCTTTAGTCCAAATGTTTAAATCTGAAAACAAACAAATAATGGACCAACAAGTGACCAGTTTTTGGGCCATTAGCCTAACTAGTGTGGGGTTCAAGTTTAGTGGGCAATTTGTGAGTGGATGTAAGTATTCACCTAAAAAAAAAACAAAAATAGGGTAAATTATTCTTACTTTTTTTTATGAAATTTGGCTTAATTATACTCAAATTAAAGTTTTTATAAAATTACTACAACACACCTATCAGACTATTGATTCGTTAAACAAAATCACATTTTATATGCAATTACAAAAGTATCCTCAAGTTATAGTGGTTTTGTATAAAAATAACCTCAATTTCTAATCATTTGAGTGAGATTAACATGTTTTATATATGTACTTTCTCCATCAATGTCACACTAGCATTACCGTCATTGAATGTAGTTTTGACATTTTGATTTTTTTTATGTTAATTGATTTTAACGGAGCTGACTGTCAATTAAGGATGATATCAGGAGTAAAGTCAATCAAACCTGAGAGGCTAACCACCATATTTTAAAAACTTTAATATGAAAGTAATTAGGCAAAACCTCAGGGAAGGTAAATGTAATTTATCCAAAAATTTAAATTTGAACTTAGTTAGAGTTGGATCTAGGTTGAAGTGCCAGAAACTTAAGTCCAACCCTAACCCTAACCCAAATTCTAATTTAATTTCTATTTTTTTATTTAAAATATACTATTTATATATTCAAATTGTGATCGAGTTGGTCTAATCAATAGTTCATTTATTATTATGTCATAGGATGTACTGACAATATCTTCAATTATTTCAATTGTGAAAAAGTTAAAATTTTTCATATTTTAAACTTTATAATAATTATGGCTAGTGGTAGATAATGTGCATTCTAAATACATAAAAGAATGAGAAAGGAATTTACAAGATGCATAAAGTCAGTGTGATACAGGATATTTATATGATTAAGTTAGTGTAATAACCTAAATTTCAACTCGAAGTCTTAGTCCAGGTTGGAAGCCCGAATTGAACCCAAGCTAAATAATTTAAGAAATGGGCTTGAATTGGAATTAGGTTGAGTTCAGGTTGAACCTAAGTTGTACCTCCAGCCCTCCTGAATTGCACTTTCAATTTCTTCGTGTTGTGGTAAAAAAAGGGAGATAATAAATGAACTCTCCTTTTAATTAAATGAGTTCATTTTCTTGTCTCTCTTTTTATTTTTTTAATATAAATACTAAACATACCCCTAATATTTAATTTTTTTAATCAACATTCAGGGACATGTATACTATTTCACTTTAAAAGTGGAGTCCATTATTGCATAAATCCATGTGAGCATGCAACCTTTTATGATTTTTTAAAATTTTCTTTTGACAAAAAATTCTTATTATACTCTCGTAAAGACACACGTTTCTCTATTTCACTTTGAAACGAAAAGAGATACCACTAAGTCTAAGAAATAACATACATTCATATAAGTGGTATATTTGTATGTGGTCTCTAATAATCGAGAACGATTGGAGAGCACTGATAGTAGAGCTCCCGTATGATAAGCAGCTCTTGCAAGACACCCTCAACAATCATGAGTTTACATATTTCTCCTGTTCTCTACTTTGTATAATTACCTGCAATCTGTCACAAACATTTATGTACTAATAACATTGTTGTTGTACAAGTCCATTCCATATATGTAGAAACAGTTGATTTTTTTTCCCTTTCTTTGGCTTTGTTTATTTCCATGGATATACTTAATAAATTTGTTTCCAGCATGTTTGCCTCAATAAGGTTGATGGATCCTCTCCATAATACCCATTTGTGTTCTTTACATTTTTATACAAATAAATTTAAAATACTAACATAATTGAAAATACAACATCATTAATCGACAATTCAACAACTATGAAAATGTAAGTGTACTAAACCATCTCTAGAGATGTCAATGCAATGAGTTTGGGGCGGACACCCTATTTCAAACTTATTTCACAAATAAAAATTTCTTTCCAAACTTACGGGTGACAATTCGCATTCTCATGTCGTGTCGATTTATGAATATTTAACCAAACAGTTCAACCCTAATCCGATTTATTTCATAATCGTGTTAGAAACTCTCAACACTAACCTAACTGGTTTATTAAACGTGTTACACGTGTCGACTTGTGTAACTGGTTTAATAAATATGTCCTGTAAATAGCATGACTTGGTTAATAACCTTTTTAATCCGTTTAACTTATATAATATGAGTTTCTCTACCATCAAAAATTTCTTTGAAAATCATATAAAAAATAAAGTAGATATCTATACATAAATCTTAAAACCAAACTATATTATAAATTTTGTATCTATATATAAATTCAAAAAATATACTAGTGATTCAACAACTGAAAATGTATCACAACAATCTCATCATTGCATTTTATGCCTACATCAGTCTTGTAAATAAACAAATAGATTGCAAACAATTACAATATATATAATTATATATATATATAAGTTTGAATAAAACCAGAATATATGAATAACTTATGTCATAATCAAGTCACATGTTAAACAGTTTAGACCCAAACTCAACATAACTTTTGCGTGTCAACCCGTTTATTTAACGTGTCGATTTACCTCAAATTCAAATCCGCTGAATTCATGTCATATTGTTGTGTAGTATCTAATTTTGTCACTCCTACCCAAACTTGCTTTGGGGCATCCCGATATACATATTTTATAAAAAATACAATGCAAACTTGAACAAATTTATGATAAATTTTATAAAAAAATAAGTATAGACAAATACTTAATAATGATAATAACAAAAATGTTGTTAAAATTTAAAATTATCATAAAAAAAATACAGAAAAAATAAAAATTATAGCTAATAAATTAATATTTATTTATATATTTATTATTAATTAGAATATGTTCCGGACTTGACGGTTTTAAACTTTTTTTTCAATTCATTTTTAATCCAATTAATATGTTTCGAACCATATCTCATTAGAAATGAAACAGAACGAAACAAAACAAAAGAGCCATCTTTTACATGGAAGAGAATCTTGATTCGTAGGTCCACATTCCATTATTTAATTTCAGTTGTATTATAAAGGATAAAAACATTATGTCAAGTGGTTTCCCCACGCTATAACCTTTAATGGGGTTTCTGGCACCTTGTCATGGTGAGAAGATAATGTAGGCCATAGGCCAGACATTATTTTAGGTATCCTATACGCTAGAATATACCCTTAAAAATGAAAACCATACATTTTTTTATTTTTTTAAAAGAAACACATAAAATTTTCTAACCACCGAAACCTTTCAACTTATAATCAGTAAATCTCGAACGTGTACAATCACTCGTAAACCATCCACATGATTTAAAATCAAGTAATTTTTATATCCGATGAAAATCTAATCCAAGACGTCCAAATTTACCGTTTGTCGCCATAGTTAAATAAACTAATTGTAACAAAAATCCCTCATTCATGAATCTTACATAATTGAATGGCATTGTAGGGACATCAAATTGTAAGTCCTCTATCATATTTTATGTTTCTTTTGTTCAAATGTTGAATTCTGAAACCCTAAAAATCTTAAAACCCTGAGAAAGAGGTGTGGGGTCGGAATTGAATGGGCATGGTCCCTGTCATGGGAACATCAACCACCATGGCTTGTCACATGTTGAGACAAAGTCAAGACATGGTGAATGAGGCAGCATATGTTAGACACGTTGGGGTCTTGGTAATGAATTCAAATAGTAGGGTACAGGTACAAGAGTAATGGATTAGAATGTCTTCATGGGTGGTACAGATTACACACTTTGGTGCTATTGGTTCCTTTCAAGGTATGGAGCCAATCATGGATCCAATGCAATGCCAACACAATTATACAACAAATATCAAAATATAGGACAAAAACAAGAAAAATTACTAGCCAATCATGGATCCGATGCAATACGAACACATTATGTATAACAAATATCAAAATATAACACAAAAACATGATAAATTACGTGGATAATGATTTTTTTTTTTGAATTTGAACTTCTTTTTTCTCGCAAACATGAAAGGAGAGGAACTCGAACATGAGCACACTCGCTCCCAACTTGATCACTGATTGGAGTCAAAATTATTAAGTCATTTTTTGTTTTCGAATGCGTATTTTATAAGTGAAGTGATGGGCCCATTACAAGACCACTTCACTCATATAAATGACTTTTGGATTGTGGAATTCGACATCGGTATCATTACTAATAAATAATATTGTAAAATTCACTTATTATATAGAAATGGTAAATTACTTTAACTGCCCCTGAAATTTGGCTTAATTACCATCAAATTAAAGTTTTTACAAAATTAATCTTACAGCCCTATCAGACTAATGAACCATTACACAAAATCACATCTAATATACAACTACAAAAGTACTCTCAAGTTATAATTTTGTTGTGCAAAAATAACTTCAATTCCTAATCCTTTGACTAAGATTAACATATTTTTTCTTCATCAATGCCACACTAACACTACCCGCCACCGAAGACAGTATTGACGCTTTAAATTTTTTTTATGTTAATTGATTTTAACAGAACTGACGGTCAATCCTGTCAATTAACGACAGGAGTATTCGGAGAAAAGTCAATCACACTTTAAAGGAGAAGGTTGACCACCATATTTTACAAACTTTAATCCAAGAGCAATTAGGAAAAACCTCAGGAGAGGTCAGAGTAATTTATCCATATAAAAAATATGCAACAAATCCCCGGTTTAAAGTTCAATGAGTGTTATTTTTATTTTCTAAAATTTATATTCTCTCTTATTTAGCCATAATTTGTTTTAAAATTACATTGGAACTCATTTTTTCAAAACATAATTACAAACTCCCCTATTGTGTTTTGAAAGTGTACTCCAAATATGTTCAAAATGTGTTACCACCGTGTCCGATCAGGAAAATATATATATATATATATATATATATATATATATATATATATATATATATGTGTTCTAGAGAAATGTTTGTGCTTCTTAAAAATAGTTAAACAACACAAAAAAAAGTGAGCAAGTGTTGTTCCATAAACTCACTCTTCACCTATTTATTAAAAAATTAATGTCAATTACTAACTCCAGTAAATATTGTCACATGAATCGATAACAAGAAGCAATTAAGACCATACATGATTAAGACCTTAACAACCACCCTTCTGAATCCAAAACCACTCATCTCAGATTATAGTTTGCGGTCTGTTAGGGTAACCAAAGGGAGATATTGCGCCAACATTTTCTGGTGTCACTGTCACCTACCTGCCTTCGTGCCAATGCACTTGAAAATTTCAATGCCTATCGTTTTTCATTTACATGTCTTTGACCTTTCACGTTATATGCTTATCCATTCATATACTTGGAAAAATATTAATAATGACAATGAAGAAATGAGTTTCTTTATTTAAAAAATAAAATAAAAATAAAAACAGTTTACGTACAACAATAAATTATACAAAGCCAATAACATGACTTCAATGTCAACTCTCCAATATCAACTTATAATACACAAACAAACACGCCCAACTTTGGGTAAGTTTTGTTTTTGTCAATCTAATCTAATCATAGGGCTATGTACAATAATGGCTTGGTGATGCATGTCAAAATCAAATCAACCAGATATAAGCAAGTTAGCTCATAAATTTCTTCATAAAGTTACTTATCAAAAGATGAAATATATTTATCTTAAAACTTTTACTTTTAAGTGTAGTATTAGGAGATGATTACAAATTTATAAGAGAACCATACTTGACGATGGGTAGCAAAAATCGACTGATATAGTAATTAATGATTGAGGTAAATACTTGGGCTATGTTTGGTATAATAAAAAAGAAAAGAGTGAATAACACTAATTATGAGAGAAAAGAAAAAATATGAAAGAAAATGATAGTGCTAACCACTCATCGTGTTTGGTTGATTAATAAAAGAAAAGAAAAAAAATGATAGTTAACATGTTTAGAGAATAAAAAGAAATGTATCTTATTTATATAATTTATCACCATACCCTTTTATATTTAAAAGACAAATTTTGCCTTTAATCAAAATAAGGGCAAAATTAGTATTAACAAAATTTCATTAAAAATGTTAGCATTTTCTTCCATTTCCTCCCATTTTTGAAAATATAACAAAACTTGTTTCTCATACTTTAAGCTATCGCTCCAAATCCATTCATTCCCTTTCTTTTCCTTTCAAAATTTATACTAAACAAAAAAACCACGGCTCTCCATTACCTTTCTTCTTTTTTATCCTTCTATTTTTTTCCAACCAAATTGGGCCTTAGGAGAGAGATTCTATTCATTTTATATGCTGACAAGAGTCCTTGTTGGACTCTATTTATTGGAGTCGCTACAAATTTTTAACTAGTTCATTTTTTTTTTTGACAGACATGTGTTTGCACATAATTTCTTGACCCAAACTTGGAGTGTGTTCAACATATTCCCTTGGTTCGATCTCTCCATATGACAGCCCAAGTGGAAGTAGTTGTTCATTAGACGATTGTGAGATCCGTCCTTTTGGGGCAACTTATGCCTTAGTAATAAGAGCTTAATATTTCGCCTTAATGATAGTAAATCTTTGGATAAATTATTCTGACATATTCTGAGATTTGACTTAATTACTCTCAAATTAACAAATTTACAAAATTGCTCTGGCACGCTCTTCAGATTAATGATCCATTAAACCAAATCACATCTAATATACAATTATAAAAGTACCCTCAAGTAATAATACTTTTGTGCAAAAATAAAATTAATTTCTAATCCCGTGACTGAGATTAACATGTTTTATATATTTTTTTTTCCTATTAATGTCACACCAGCACTACCGCCATCGATGGTAGTTTTAACATTTTGATTTTTTTATTTTAATTGATTTTAACAGAGCTGAATGTCAATTAATGACAGAGGTTCCCTAAGTAAAGTCTGTCACTCCCCAAAATTCGAACCACCAAAACTTCTCTGATTCGAGTCCGAACTTCGGGTTATGAGGTGTCACGAGTGCCCAATTGTCACCCCATGACCCGGACAATCATGGCAATTACCTTTTTATCATCCTCGGTTCCAACATAGACCACCGAGCTTATCTCACAGAAGCTTAATCAACTTACCCCAAGTTTCTTATTTGGAACACTTGTGTTCTATTCTCAATCATCCTTCCCACAACTCAGTGGAAGCTTAAGCAATTCACCATGAGTCCCTAAGTAGGACACTTGGACTTTAAACCCAACATTTCACCATCATGGTCATCCATATATTCATCGTAGTATTATAATGTGTCATTTAGGCTCTTGTACACTCTACTCCAACCTTTATTGCATAACAGCTCACCATTAGCTTGATTTACAGGTTTCGGTTGGTTGATGGATGTCCCACCAGTCAGCTGAAACCTGGGCAATCCATCGACTGGCTACCCATTAGTTTCGGTCGGCTGAAGAATATGTTTCGGTCAGCTGGAGACAAGTTTCGACCGACCAAAACAAATATATACAAAACCTATAAACACAAACTCTCGGGATCTCACAGTTTCAGTTGGTTGAAAGATGATTCAACCGGCTGAAACTCTCCAGAACCTATTTTCACCTGTTTTCAAGTCTCAACTTATCCTCCACAACATTCATAACTCAAAGGGACCTCTCAATTCATCATTTCACCACCTCAAGCATTTTCATAATTATCATATATGAATAATTGAATGTAAAAAGAATTAAGTTCATCATTCTCATCATTTAACATACATTCATGTCCCAAAACCTTACATATGCATCCATCGTTATAAAGCATACTCAATAACATGTTTCTGAAACATTAAAGGTCATACACATATTCAATATATGTATATAGTCCACATTTCGAACATGCATTCAAATATAAACAATAAATGTCCTCAAAATAAAGCTAATTACATTTCTCGCCAACTCATGGTTGTGGAGACTCCGCTACCTCCTTGCCATTTTCTGAAAAGAGTTAATACTAATGGGATAAGCTCCAACATACTCAGTAGAAATATTTAAAACACAACTGATGTTATTTTAAAAGTGTAAAATAACTCGCAAGTGTACGAATATATTAAAGTATAGATCGGCAAGAACGAGGTCGAATCCAAGGGAATGCTTTGAAAAGAAAAATTAATACAAATTTAAATTAATTTAAAACTAATTTAGTTTAAACAAAAGTTGGTTGATTTGAGAGATTAAACTAACATGCAAATAAAATAACACAATTGAAATCAAATAGAGAAAATAACTAAGGTGTCGGATTCTACCACCATTAAATCCATGAAGATTCTAATATTCATTTATTAATTCTCAAATTTAGTGTGGCAATCAAGAAATCAATCTATTGCATACTCAAGATTTAACAATAAAGCACTATGAAAAATATATCAAAAAAGTACATTTTCCTTCGCTTCACTAGTATAAAATTCTAAGCATCCTATGAATCCAATTTAATGCAAAACATAAGATCAAAGATTATTACTTTTAAGAAATACAAACCCAAGCTTAGATTAATTATAATACTTTCTAACTACCACATATACATGATACAGATGGTGAAAGAACTATAAAATAATTGATCACAAAAAGCAAAAATCATAAGCATATTTAAATCATACACATGGCAATCAATTAATGAACAAAATAACTTCACTTCATTAATGGAGGTTTCCTCCTTAACCCTAGTTGAGGAGTTTAGTTATACATAGTAGAAGAAGAAGATAACAAAATAATAAAAGATATAATGAAATAAAATAAATAAAATTCGGATTGTCTCTGTCTTCTCTGCCCTGGCCTCTACTTCTTTTCTCCTCCAACACAGCCTTCAATTTGCCACTTTATACCCCAAGAGAATACATAAAGTCCTAATCCAATTAGGAGATAAAGTCTTAATCCAATTATGAGATAATTAGGGTTTTCCTGCAGCACTAAACAGGTGAATTTTTTTGCTGATGTTCGGCCCAAGTTTTGACCCAATAGAAGTCCGATTTACAAAATTTATGTGAAATACAAAAGTGTCCATAATCGAATTTTGTTCAACCAATAAAGAATTAAGTTGAATTGATGCTCGAAAATAAGACTTTTGAATTATTTTTCAAAACGGGATTAAAATCGGATTATGCACAGAATTGGCTTTAGGCCCGTAATCTCCCTAAGCAGTTGTAATTCTCTTGAACCACTTCCTTGGGCTGATTTGAGTTAAGATATGGAATTGAATGGATCCATTTGATGTAGGCTTCATATAACCCTCTTGAATGTCTTCTTTAAAAGCTCACAAAATCATGGTTTTAACTGAATAATCATTAAGGTCCTGAAAAGACAGAACACACAAAAATAAAGTAAAATCACAAATAAACTATCACTAAGAGAATAAAATATGCAAATTAAGAGGTTAGAATGCGTAACATTCAATGCCGATCAACAACTCCGCAAGTTCTGTGAATACAACATAAAGCATACATTTGCACTTAATCATATTATGCATAAAACCTTATGTTACAGTCATATCACGAATCTACATGTAATGCAACATGATATGCACCTTTTCCACATCTTTTTCCTTTAACAAACCACCTAGACTCCAATAATAGGACCATCCAATTATCTCCTTTGGGACTCCAATAACAGGGTCATCCCATTCTCTCATCATAGTACTCCAATAACAGGGTCATCCCATTCTTTTATCAAAAGGACACTAATAATAAGGCTATCCAATTGATCTCACATCCACCCTCACCATATGCGTGCCATGCAAAGATATGGATTTCACATGCTCATGCTAAATACGTGTATGTAGCGTAAAGGGTAACATTATAACTGATGAAGCAAAATCCACCGCGAACTGGTCAAACGCCAACCTGTAAAAGAGACAAGAGAGGAGTAATCGAAAGCGCACTAGCATGGTGCCGGCCGACTACGCTCCGACGATCAAGTCAAGAATCGGAAGGGCTTAAAAGCTGTAAAGAAACTCAGAGGGTATTAATTGCGTACCTGGTATATAGATAATTTCTGTATTTATAGCGATCAAGTGGAACAGCGTCCTAGTAGGAGACTGGCTCCTGGAGATAGAGAAGTCCTGATTAAAGTAGATTCCCTATCCACGTCACCTTGAACTCAACCTCCACGTTTTACGTTTCATAATTGGAGTCAAATACTCTATCAGATGCCCCTTGTTCATGAGGGTTGCTCGTCAAGCCTTATGAACACTTTGGCTAGCCCATCGGGCTCTATCTTGGCCCATGGATTTTAAACCGCCACAAGTTTTTTTTCTTTTTCTTTTTTTTTTTTTAAGCGCCCTTGGGCTTGGGCTCGACCGACCTCCCTCGTGCTTGGCTTCCTTCTCGCTTAGTCGCCTTCGAGGGCTGGCCTCCCTCGCGTTTGGCCACCCTCGTGCTTGGCTGCCCTCTAGCTTGGCTGCCTTCGCGCTTGGTTTCCCTCGTGCTTGGCCACCCTCGAGCTTGGCCGCCTTCGTTATTGGCAGCCCTCGAGGATCGACCGCCTTCACGCTTGGCCACCCTCGCACTTGGCCGCCTTCGCTCTTGGCTACCCTTGTGCTTGGCCGCCCTCGAGACCGGTCGCCTTCGCGCTTGGCCGCCCTCGTGCTTGGCCGCCTTCGCTTTTCGCAGCCCTCGAGGGTCGGCTGCCCTTGCACTTGGCCGCCTTCGCGCTTGGCCGCCCTCGAAGACCGGCTGCCCTCGCGCTTGGCCGCCCTCGAGGGCCGGCCTCCCTCGCTTTTGGCCACCCTCTCACTTGGCCGCCTTCGCCCTTGGCTACCCTTGTGCTTAGCCGCCCTCGAGCTCGGCTGCCTTCGCGCTTGGCCACCCTCGTGCTTGGTCGCCCTCGCACTTGGCCGCCTTCGCTCTTGGCAGCCCTCGAGGGTCGGCTGCCTTCGCACTTAGCCACCCTCGTGCTTGGCCGCCTTCGCTATTGGCAGCCCTCGAGGATCGGCCGCCTTCGCGCTTGGCCGCCCTCGCACTTGGCCGCCTTCGCGCTTGGCTACCCTCGTGCTTAGCCGCCCTCGAGCTCGGCCACCTTTGCGCTTGGCCGCCCTCATGCTTGGCCACCCTCTCACTTGGCCGCCTTCGCTCTTGGCAGCCCTCGAGGGTCGGCCGCCTTCGCACTTGGCCGCCCTCGCACTTGGCTGCCTTCGCTCGGGTCTACCATCGATAGAGTATTTTCGGACCAAGGCGAGTGGCCTGATATGAATTTTTCCCGCTTGCAATTAGAAGGGAATAAGAACGAGGGCTCTGACTTATGTACTTCTTATCATCATTTTTTTTATTTATATATCGCTTTCTACTGTAGCATTTTTTTCTGTAGTTTATGCTTATGATCTTGTAATGTCTTTCATGGATAAATAGCTATTATCTCTGCAAAAGGCTTTCATAGAATCTTTTCGTGGAGACTTTCATTGTTGGATAACTCCCCTTTGCCGGCCATGCTCTGGGATTAATTCATGCGCTTCCTTTTTATAAAAGACCCTCCTTTGAGGTGTACCCCCGTAGGGTTCTTTATACAATGTTCTCAAGATTAACTCATCCCGCCTTTTTCATCAAAGACCCTCCTTGGAGGTGTATACCCGTAGGGTTGTGCCCATGTAGGGTTCTTTATACAATATTCTCGGGATTAACTCGTCTCGCCTTTTTCATCAAAAGCCCTCCTTGGAGGTGTATACCCGTAAGGTTTTGCCCGCGTAGGGTAGTATTTTTCTCGGGATTAATCCATCCCGCATCTTTCATCAAAGGCCCTCCTTGGAGGTGTATCCCCGTATGGTTATGCCCACGTAGGGCCACTTACCTTTTGTTTTAGTTATAACAACATATTTTGAAAGAAAAAGGACTACTATTGATATTTCAGTAACAAAAAGAGAATTATTCAAGTAAGAACCTCGGAACTATCATCATAAGGCTCGATATTAAACTGAGTTTCAGCTGGAATTATTGAAGTAAATGCAACTTTTAAAAGAAAGTCTTACTAGTGGCACTTCCTCAGATGCTCAGCATTCCAAGGATGGGCTAACTATCTCCCTTCTAACGTCTCTAGTCAATATGCCCCCTGTGTCCTCCAAGTCTACCGGAGATAACTCTGATTTCCCCCAATAAATGATTTTTTCGAGTGTTGTCATCTTTACCATCCCCATCCCATGGGCGGTTCTGTGTTCCCCTCTCATCTCCAGCTACATATCTTTGTAGTTGGCCCCTTCGAATTAGACTTTCAATCTGCCTTTTCAAGTCTATGCAGTCATCTATATCGTGGCCATGATCGCGATGGAACCTACAATACTTGTTGTGGGACCTCTTGGATGGATTGGTTCTTAGTTTTGGGGGCCATTCAACAGTCGGGTCATCTTGGATGTAGAAGAGGATTTGGCTTATTGACGTGTTTAAGGGGGTAAATGTGTTGAATCCCTTATCACGACGCGATGCTTTATCGGTCTGCTCTCGTGACATTCTGCTATACTTGGGGTCTCTATCTTCCTCACTGGACTGTCCCCCCCTTTTCCTATCTACCTTTCTCGCATCAAGGGCATCCTCTGCGTTCATGTACTTTTGGGCTTTCACGAGTAATTCAGACATACTTTTTGGAGGGTGCTTGGAAATTGAGTACAAGAACTTTGAAGGCAATAGGCCCCCATAAATGCGGTAACTGCCACCTTGTCGTTCAGAGCATCGACCTGCAACATCTCCCTGTTAAACCGGTTAATGAAGTCTCACAATGACTCTCCTTTAGTCTGTCTTATGTTCAGGAGATAGGTGGCAGGCTTTCTGTGCCTTCGGGCGGCAATAAAATTGCCTACGAACAATTAACTCAGTTCTTTGAAGGAACGTACAAATGCTGGCTTCAAGTTGTTAAACCATGACCGAGCAGATTTCTTCAATGTAGTAGGAAAAGCTCTACATAGGATTTCATCTGGTATTCCTTGGAGGTGCATCAGAGCCTTATAAGTCTCTAGATGATCTAGCGGGTTCTGGGTCCCATCAAAGCTTTCAAGGGTAGGCATCTTGAACTTGATGGGTAAAGGACAGGTCATTACCTCATTAGAGAAAGGGAAATTGGTTTGCTGAACCAGATCTTCTACAGTAGCATGACATTTCCCTTTTATGGCATGAGCCATGCTTTCTATTTTGGCTATGAGATCCTGCATCTCCAAGTCATAATAGGCAGCCTCTCTTGGGTGCCCTGAGTCTCCGAAGGTACGGGCTCTAAACCCCGAATCCCCCTGGGTACGGGGTCTCTCCAGCGGTATTAGATGAGTTGGATTTGTTTTTTCTCGGTCGCTTCTCACGTGGCTTTGGGTCACGTCTTCTGCTAGTACCCCACTACCCCACACTGCACCATCCCTATCTAGATCAACTAGCATAAGATGGCTCTGCGATGGCACTGGCTCCACAGGAGGAAGGCGCTGCAGGATTGTCATATTTTGCTGAAGTAACTGGGCCAGACTTTGGTTCAAGTGTTGGACCTGATATTCCAACGCTGTAACTCGCTCCTGGTCGATTGGGACTCCGAGGCGTGCCCCGGGAAAGTCTCCTTGGCCAGGAGGCTGCATGCCCCCCTCTCCTGTTATCGGGATATTGTGATTGGAGCGACCCGGGGATGCGGCAGGAGGGTCTTGCCCCGCGAGGGGGTCCTCCCCAGTAGGAGGGTCTTGTACGGCGACGGTCTCTAGCCCAGATCGCAGGTGCATCATGCTTCTTTTTACGCTTTTTAGGTAAGATGAGAGTATAGTTCGTGGGTTCGTTTCCCACAGATGGCGCCAACTGATGAAGCAAAATTCGTCGCGAACTGGTCAAACGCCAACCTGTAAAAGAGACAAGAGAGGAGTAATCGAAAGGGCACCGGTGTGGTGCCGGCCGACTACATTCCGACGATCAAGTCAGGAATCGAAAAGGCTTTAAAAGCTGTAAAGAAACTCAGAGGGTATTAATTGCGTACCTGGTATATGGATCGTTTCTGTATTTATAGCGGTCAAGTGGAACAGCGTCCTAGTAGGAGACTGGCTCCTGGAGATAGAGGAGTCCTGATTAAAGTAGATTCCCTATCCACGTCACCTTGAACTCAACCTCCACGTTTTACGTTTAATAATTAGAGTCAAATACTCTATCAATAACCATTTAGCATGCTTGCACATTTCTATATAAGTCTCACATGCACACACATTTGAATATATGTCACATTACCACATTTCAAGCATCTGTTTGTTCACGTAAATCATACTTCATAGAAAATCATACTCATTAGGGCAATTAATCAAACACGTAGATTTCATATTCACATATATTCATAGAACACGTATAATTCTCCTATATTTCTAGCACAACATTCTATATAATCATATATGACAATTCAAAGCACACAACTACATCAATTTAGGGTAAAATTCATTTAATTTCAAGATATCGAACGTTTTAATTTTGAGAAATACATAATTATATATAATTAACCAATTGGTTGCCATAGAGATTCAATATACTCACATAAATTCCAGATTTCATGGGTTAGGCATCCCTACTTTAGTTTAGAAGAGCTTCTAAAAAAAATCTCCAATTCTCACTGAATTCAACTTTGTCTGAATTTGACTTTGAACCGATCAAACTCGAGCCCTCGTCTCATAGAACAACTTTTCCTTCTTTAGTATCTTCCAATTCACTCCCCAAGTCCTCCAAAATCAATAGGGAAGGAAGAATGAATTGTAGAGAGATGGTGGAACTTCAATGACCAGCTGCTATAGAGAGAGAGAATGAGAGTTGAATTGTTCTCTCTTCTATTTATAGTCCTAGCCTCTCCAATTTATCAAAACACCACTAGTCACTTGACGTATCTTCCCGGTCTCCGTTTTCAATTTTGAAAACTTCAATGGACTTGAAATCGATTCGATGACTCTCTAATACTTTAATTAGTCAAATTTCAAAATTTGGCATCTTTCTGAAATTTTTGGATTTCCTGGACCCCGCGTCCCAAGCCTGCCTGACCCGAAAATCTCAAATTTCACCAAACGCTCCCAAAATATCCCCATACCCTTATACAAGTCCCCAAAGATGTATTTCACGTTTAAAACATGCACATAATCATTTAAATCACTTATATGAAAATAAAAATGAAACAGCCAAAAATAGTCACAGTATTTACAAAGTCAATCAAACCACAGAGGAGGTTGACCACCATATTTTAAAAACTTTAATCCTAAGGTAATTAGGCAAAACCTGAGGTGAGAGTAATTTACCCTAAATCTTTTTTATGTTTGATATGATTACATTTTGTAACTCTCAACAACATTGAATTTATAAGTTAATGACAATTTATTGTATTAACATTAGATTTCTTGCATGTGTCTTATTTATACTACGATAGAGTTTACCTCACCCACTCACATAAATGACTTTCAAAAATTGTTACTTTTAATACAAATAAGGAATATACAAAAAATGTAATATCATTCCATCATTAATACAATAAATTCTCATTAGTGTGTGTGTATATATATATATATATTAAAATTCTCATTAATTTACAAATTCAATCTTGCTGAGAGTTAGAAGTGTATTATTATTATTGTATTAAGGATTGATGTTCAAGGCTGTATTTGAACTAGAAATAAATGTTTGATATAATTACATTTTGTAACTCTCAAAACATTTATTTCTAGTTCAAATACAGCCTTGACCATCAATCCTTAATACAATAATAATAATACACTTGAAATGTTTAGTTCTCTCTCGCAGCAAGCCCATCTATAAGCTATGACCTTAATGTCTTAAATTCCTTGGTACTATTACACCAGTATTGTACTCAATTAATATTATTATATTGAAGTCTTCAACTGTTACTCTATTAAATTTAATTTTATGAAGACAATCAATAAACTATCAATAAATCTTACATTAATCTTAAGTTAAGGTGAGAGAATTTCAGTAGAATATGTACCATGTAATTGATGTTCTACGTGTGAGTATGTATATGTGTAGGTGGAAAGGCCAATTTATATAATTTTTCTTTTTATACACAATCCCAACATATATTCGTAGCCAACTATTTCATTCCAATTAATATGTAAATTAAATGTAACCTATATTTTTTAATAATTTTCAATAGAACACCCGGCTACTTCATTTTCGTACTCATGAGATAATACATGTACTATAGAGTGCATTTTAATTCTAAATTATTCATATATAGGGGGTAATTATCAGCTTTAGATTGTTAGGGAAATGTTTCTTTTATTTATTTACAACACTTAATAATTTAAACAATATTTACAAGACATGATTTACATAACATAAAATATACAAAGTTTATAATTTGAGGAAACACAACTTTAGGACATATACAAAATGAATAATACTAACAATAAAAGGCAAATAACAATAAATAAAACACACAAGATGAAACACATAATTAAAAATAATAATAGATAAAATAGAGTCAAGGAAAGTGCTGACCTGATAAAGAGATGTGTAAATATATTGACCTAAAGTTGATAGACGGTACTAGCCAATTCTAAGATATAACGCAATTAGCTCACATCAGTGTCTCCTCTATGTGCACGATCACAGAAAAGACTAGGTCCAAGTCTATATGTGTCTCGTTGTTCATAAATTCATAAAATAGATAAATGATACAAATGTATAAGCACACATAGAATAAGAAGATGAAGAGCAAGAACATGGTGGGAATATATCTCTTTACAAAGTTACATCCATACACAACAACAATAACAAGATATATGGGATGTTTCATATATATATATATATATAACATTCACATTAAACCATCATTAATATAATTTAATTATATTTTTATTAAATATTCCTAACAAGAAGTGCATTATGGTTGGCCACTAGATTATGATCGGCCACACTAAGCGGCCAAGACCCAAAAGGAACTTACAAAGGCATGGAGTGGGTTGGCTACTACTACATCTCCTGCGGGCATGGAACCTACTTTGACTAAATAACCCATCTCGACAGAATAACTTAAATGTGTGAAACAACAATTACTTGTGTAGGCTTTCTAGTTCATATCATATGGTCGTAGATCATTCAAGTGTAGCCATATCTCACCCAAAGGTGTGAAATGATGACTTTTATATGGGGCTTGCCTCTAGTTTGGGCATGACCCAAAATTAGTAGTATACATATTGGGAAGTAACCACCAACATACGTGCGTGGCCCAAGGATTGTGCAAAAAATAAAAAAGGAGGTGACTCGAATATTGGTCTAGGATAAATTTGGGCATGGCACTATATTCGAGCATATAATATCACTAGTTTCTCTCTTTGCTGCAGCGGAGTGAAATTTGGTTGTACCAAATTGGGTGTCCCTTTTGGGTGCAAACAACATGAACATAATTCAAGAGCTTAAATGAAAAAAAAAAAGGATGAAATTTAGGGAATTACACAAAAAAAAAAATTTGTTAATGAATGAAAGAATATGATTACAAATGAATCTCCCCTGTACAAGAAGCACATAGAATTTCTTATTGATTTATGGGTAAAATGCTCTCACACCCCCCCCCCCCCCCAAGTTCGGGTTTATTGCTCATAAATGAAACTTAGTGTACAAACTGCTCTAACACCCCCTCAGGTTTGATTTATCTAACCCTAACACCCCTTGTTACCAAAAATACCCTTCTCCTTTTATTTTTCTTTTTTTCTCTCTTCCTCCATCTCTCTCAAATGTTCACTCTCTCCCTCTCGGCTCTCTCTCATCTCATCTCTCGACTACCAATTTCATCTCTATCTAGTCTCTCTTCCTTTCTTTTCTTGGTGGCTATTCGGTAATGGAGGAAATAGAGACCTATTTCGGTGGGTCTTCATGAAGGTCCGACCATGATGCCTTTTTCTTGGTGGATGTAGAGACCGTGACCAATTTTGGCTGGTTTACATTTTTCACATCATAATTGCCATAAATGCATATTGAGTGATATTTAACATGTTTTGACTGTGAGGAACATGTTTGGGAAGTGTTTTAAGGGTTGTGACAATTTTTTAAAAAATTTGCAGAAGTTTGACTTTTTGGTTAAACAAGACCCGAGATGCAGTCTAAGTGGGCCTTAGGATCCGAAAAATTCTAAAAAATAATTATTTTTGAGAATAACTTAGATAAAATATTTAGATAGTATAGGAAGTGATTACAAGGCCGTAGGAGTTTTTAAAATTGAAAACGGAGTCTAGGAAGGTACATAAGTGGCTCGGGGGCATTTTAGACATTTTATGTGCCAAGATACCATTTAAAACATGTGGCTAAGAGAGAGTCAGCCATTCTCATGGTTGTTCATCTCTCTCATCTTCTTCCCTCTTCTCCTCTTTTCCTTCTCTCTAGGTTTCGAAAGCCTTCGGTTGTGATTCGAATTTCGCTGAAGAAGGGAGATACGTAGGGGATGACTTGGGCTTCGGTTTGAACCAAACAAATCCACATTCCGGCAAGATACACATTGCTAGAAATTTGGTGAAGTACTTAGAAGGCCTTCAAACTTGAGGTAGGGGTTTTTATTCTCATTTAATTGTCGATTTTAGGATTTCAAGTGAAACGATGAGGACTAAGGATGTGTATTGAATGATTTAGAGTGGCAAGAGAGGTGGGACGTGATGTTTTTCAACTTCTATTTAGTCTCTTGTGTGCAATTGATTTATGTATAGCAGTGTACATGATATAAGGGGTGAATGAGTGGGAAAAATTAACATGTATACTTATATGCTAAGTTTTGTGCACTTATGTGAAAATGTGTTAAATGAACATAATTATGTTATGTGATGTTATGTGAGTTAAATGCATGCTATCTTTATATAGAAAATGTGTGCATTGGTGAAGCATGACTAAAATGTACTTAAGTGAAGTTTATGAACATATGTGAATTTGTATGCTAGGTTTTACATGTATAGGTAATTTATACATGTGACTTTGTGGAGGTGAAATACATGCTAAGTGCTTTTATAACTGGCTTATGCATTGTGAAACATGAATTTTAAATGCTTGATATTTATATGTTCGAAATGCATATATAGGGCTGTTATGAGGAGAACGGAAAAAGTGGCAAAATAACCTGGTCACTTGGAGCAGACAAATACTCGGTGATGGTCATGAAATGATCTAATCGCCTTGGAGTACGCAATACTCAGTGACGTATTTCAAAACTATCTAATCAGTTGGGAGTAGGTGGATACTCGGTGAAAATTTTGAAACGGTCTAATCACCTTGGAGTACGTAATACTCGGTGACGTATTCCAAAACTATCTAATCACCTGGGAGTGGGTGGATACTTGGTGAAAATTTTGAAATGGTCTAATCATCTTGGAGTATGCAATACTCGATGACGAATTCTGAAATGGTCTAATCACTTTGGAGTAAGTAATACTCAGTGACGAATTCTGAAATTGTGTGGGAAGTGTCCTAGGTTGCATCGTTGGTCAAAAATCATGTTAGGGTATCGGGTTGAGTCCGAGAGAGAGAGACAAATGTATTAAATTGCTTACATTATTTATTGTGAAGCATGACTCTTGTTTAAATGCATTCTTACATATGCGTTGCTTGTGAAAGAATATGATATATGTTGGATGATACGTGTAATGTAGTGACAAGCATTCATGTAGGTCGGTGTTGAGTCGGCACTTAGGTGGGTTGGGGTATCTCTACTGAGCTGTCGTGGTGCTCACCCATTTTTTCTAACTTTTTTTTACAGATAAGGCGCTGATGATAGATGGGACTTAAGTGTCCAATTGAAACTCTAGTAGCATTTTGCTATATTTTGGAGGTTGTATATATCGTGGCTATCTATGCTGGCTTGTGGCATAAGATTTCATTTTGAGTTGTAGTTATATTTTAGACAAATTTAACTTTGATGTATACTTAGACCTTGAGCTTATTGCATATGAAAAGACTTTGGATTTGGTTATGTACTACTTGTGGTAGCACTTAGTTCATTTGATGGATGTTTTCAATATGAATAGTTTATGTTTGTGAAAGAAAATGATTCACATGGATATATGATTTAACTATAAGCATGATTTTGAATGTGTGATTGATGTTAGTACCTTTCATGTATGATTTCAAAGTTGTATGAATGGTGTACGATGATGGAAATGACTTAGAATGACAAAAATGGCCATTTACATAGTTGCATGATTTTCTACATGTGCATTCGTCCGGACATTTCGTTGCATTGAAATGTCCCTTTTGATGCATTGAAATAACAGGAATGATGCATCAAAAAACCTACAGGATTTTTAGAAACCAAAAGTACCAAGAATGAGTTTTGGTCAATACATTGTCGATAGTTGTTCGATGCATCGAAATCATCACTTCGATGCATCGAAGTGTATGGATTCTGAATTCTTACAGAAGGATGTAAGGGGATGTTTGAGGGGCTCATCGAGGTTAGTATGGTCTGCAATGCACGTACATACGTGTACATTTGAAAAGTATGTTTTCACAGTACTCAAGGGATAAGAAAGGTTCGTTAGGGTTAACAAACAGGTTCACACTCGAAATTCAGGGTCAACCCGAGGGAGTCTCGGTAGTCTAGATTTTGGGGCATGACAGGAGTAGTATCAGAGCATAGTACCTTAGTACGAGTGTTAAGAAAAAATCTTAGTATCAAAGTATGATATCAAGAGGGATTGTGGTTTGAAGTGTGGCTTGGTAAACATAATCACACCTAATTTTCAGGAGTCGTGAACCGAGGTGTGACAGTGGAGGTAGTTGAGGATAGCGGTGGTGGTTGAAGATGGTCGGTCGTGGCAGCGGTGCTCGGTGAAACTGGTCTCGATTAGAAGGGACCAATGATGGCAGTGAAGGATGATGGTTTATTTATGGTGCTTCAATGGAGGTCCGACCATGGTGGGACTTCCTTGGTGGAGGTAGTTGACGATGGTGGCCGAAGATGATGGTGGAGGTGGCTTGGTGGTGATGGTTAAATATGGTCGGTCGTGGCGATGGTGCTCGGCGAAATTGGTCTCGATTGGAAATGACCAATGATGACAGTGGAGGACGATGGTTTATTTGTGGTGCTTTAATGGAGGTTCGACCATAGTGGGTCTTCCTTAGTGGAGGTGGTTGACCGTGGCCAGAGATGATAGTGATGGTGGGTTGTGCATGCCGCAATTGATGGGTCTTTACTGACAAATATGGTTTCAAATGGAAGTGACTGGTGATGGCAGTGGAGGACAATGGTTTGTTTGTGGTGCTTCAATGGAGGTCCAGCCATGGTTGGTCTTCCTTGGTGGAGATGGTTGACGACGGTGGTCGGAGATGATGGTGAAGGTGGAGTGGTCAGCTATTGAGAGAGAGATAGAGGATAGAGTGAACATTTGAGAGAGATGGAGGAATAGATAAGAAAAAAAAGAGTAAATAACTAAATATCACTTACACCCCTTGAGATTTGATGTATTGACACACGGTTACGACTTTATAAATTTTTGTCACCAACACCCCCTGTGCTTTGTATCGTATATCACACACCCCCCTCCTGCCAAAAGTACATTATGTCATAGCACTTTTTAACAGTGAAATGACCATGCTGTCATTTGACTTCTAACATAACCAATTTAAATACTAAATTTACCTATTTAACCATATTTCATAAACCAAAACACCCTTTGAATATACCTATATATATATATATACTATAATATATGTAATCTACATATAATTATTTATTTCTATAAATAATAATATTAACATAAAATAAAATTAAATTAAATTTCTCTTTCTTTTTCTCTATCTATCTATATATATACAATATACTATAATATAACACACACACACACACACACACACACATATATATATATATATAATTATTTATTTCCATAATTAATAATGTTAAGATAAAAATAAAAAATTAATTAACAATGCATATTATCATAAAGGGTATTGCGGTTATTTTTTTATTATGATATTTTTATATTAAAATACATTTAAATAATAGGGTCAATCAAGACATTTTACATATTAAAAAAGTAAAAAAACTAGCAGGAGTGTTAGTGACAAAAATTTACAAAGTCGAGTGTCAATATATCAAACATCAGATAATGTCAGTAATACTTATATATATATATATATATATATATATATATTTGACAACAAGTAGTATTAAGATTAAATAAATTAAGCTTGAGAGAATGTAAAAGTGGGAGAACATTTTACCGTTGATTTATTCATTGGACTGATTATGAGGTATCAATCACAATACTTTTCCAAGCAATGATAGTCACTCCCAACACGGCTCAAACGGTACCTTCCCCCGTTTTTCTAATTTACCAGATAATTATGTGTGTGTATTTACAGAATTATTAAAAGAAAAACTGTTCGAGTGTAAGAATATGAACATAAATGAGTCTCCCTCGTACAAAATGCAAATAACATTAATTCTTATTAATTTATTGGCTGGAATGATTATTAGTTATCAATTGCAATACTTTTCCAAGCAATGATGCTCTCTCCCACCCATGTCCATCAAATGGTATTCTCTCATTTTTCTACTTTTTCCAAAGGCTAGACAGAGTGTGCATGCATGCATGTGAGTTCAGATCTTCTGAATCCCTCACATTTGTGTGTATATATGTGTATGAGTTTGGATCGATGTCTGTTGTTACAGTATGCGCTTTGGAACAGCCACACCGTTGAATCACTCACACATATGGAACAGACACATATGGAACAGTCACACGTGTGAGTGATTCAAACCGTCTGGTTGTTACAGCACTCATAGAGTAACAACAGAGGATTGATTCGAACTCATATATATATATATATATATATATATATATAGAGCACGCATACGGTAACAACATAGGATTGATCTGAACTCATATGCATATATGCGGTAACAACATATGATTGATCTGAACTCATATTATTTGAAGAAAAAAAAAGTAAATGCTTGGACCGTTTAGCTGATTCAACATGGTTGTTGTTAGCTGTAATAGCAAAGGATCCGAACTCATATAAATATATCAATATATATATTATACTTGAAGAAGAAAGAAACATGTGAGTGATAGGAGAAGATCCAAACTCATATGCAAGTATATTATATATATTATATTAGAAAAGAAAAAAAAGTGTCACGCTTGTGAGTGATTCAAACCGTCTAACTGTTACGAAATCTGAACTCATATGTGTGCACACACACAAACGTACGGAGTCAAGAAGGGGTCGAGTGAGAGCAGACGCCCCCACTGAATTCTTTTTATCTGTATATAATACCCATAATTTAATAAAATTATATAAATGCTCCTACTAAGATTTCAAAAATACCAAGTACGTCCCCACTAAAATTTCAAGAACACCCTAATATTTACATATGTCCCCACATAGTTGTTAGAGACTGCCCTCCCCTCAGTTTTGTCGCTGCACACACACACATATGCACATACTAGTGTATGACTGTGTCTACGGCACTATCAATATAAAAAGAATTACATCTATTAAATTGTTGAATAAATTAATTTTAGATCTTAAATAGACAAAAAAAATTTTAGCCAAACTGAAATATAACATAAATATTACATTGGAAGAAAAAAGGAAGCTAATGGAGGGAAGGGAAGGGAAGGGTGAAGCTTGAAAGCACTCAATAAAGAAAAGCAGCCCAAAAGATAGTTCTTTAATAACTTCTTTTGACTGCGGGAGATATGATGGAATAGAAAAAGCAAGGCAAACAGCTTGCACCATCGATGATGAAAGAATCTTTGGCTATAATAATAATAATAATAATACACGCCTAACCTTTCGAAAAATAAATAATAATATTACACGCCTAGAGAGAGACACTTTTTCTGATAACGTTATTATAATCACGCCGTGACTTTAGCTACAGACGATTGATCATGAATCAACAACAATCATCAATCACTGCCTTGCTTTGCTTTGCTTTTCATGTGGTGGATATAATCATTAAAAATCAGACTTTAATGCACATGTGTTTCTTATAAAGGAATTACCATAAAATAAAAGCATCACTTGTTTAAGGTAAGCAGCCCCACCGTCATTTTTTTTTGGCAGACTACTTGGTTATGTGTGTGTATATATATTTTTGTTCATGGTAAAATTGAAAAAAAAAAGGTCATATCTTAATTTGATGATTCAGCTATAAACTTTATTTGACACTAAAAATTTTTTTGTGAATGCTAGAAATAAAAAACTTGTTTACAAAAATTGTTTTTCAATGTCAATTTTTTAGGGGAGAAAAAACATCTAAACACTTTTATAAGGTTCAGAAATTTTGATTCCTTAACAAATAAAGCGATTTGAAAATGCCTTAAATTAACTCCAAAAACAAAAAAGTGATTTGAAAATGGTTCATTTTAAAATTTCTTGGTTTTGTTCTCAAAGATTCAAAATATAAAAACCAAAGATAAAAGAAAAATCTTACAACAACATCAGCAAAAATCTTCATGAATTCAAAGAAAAAGAAAACTCATTTACAAAAATTGTTTTCTATTGTCAATTATTCAAAAACAGTTGTCTAGAAATCATCAAACCAAATAGTCCATTTTTCAAGAAGAAAAAAAGAGGAATCTAGAAGGCTTTGGTAGGGTTCCAAAATGTTGACTCCTTCAAAAATGAAAGCAATTTGAAAATGACTTATTTTGAATTTTCATTGTTTTTGTTCTCAAAGAGATTCAAAACACAAAAACCAAAGAAAAGGTTACCAAACACCGCCATTTTATTTTATTTTCCTTCCACCTAAGATGTGAAAAATAAATTAACCCAATTGAGAACAAGACAGTCCCAGTTATGAATATCAAATCTTCAATAAACATATGCAGAAACATTTTGCAGACTCTGATTCTTATCTCATTTGTTTACTGTCAATGTAATTGCTAAATTTCAAGAAAAATCTCAAACTGCACATGAAATTTCTGAAACAAAAATGTAAGATAATGGTAGCCAAAAAGAGAATGCTCCAGAAGAATCAAATCAAGTCTCTGAGTATATGAACAAAATTGATTTAAATAAATGATCAATTAACATGAACATTAAACAAAAGTAAGAGAACATCAAATTTACACAAATTTTACAGGCAAGAGTATCAACAATACAATAAAGTTCCTGTCCACATTCCACACAATTCCATTCCCAAAAAATATCTCAAGTTTTTCTCTTCAGCCAAACATACCCCAGATTGTTCTTCACCAGTAATTTATAACACCAGAACACCAAAGACCAAAAAAAACAAAAAAAAAGAATCCCCCACAAATATAAATATGATCCCCTGACTTTAAGTTTCAAAATCAAATTTAATTCCAACCAAAAAAATAAAAAGAACCCTTTTTCTTATTATGCAATTCAGTGTCTTCTAGTTAATTCAATTTGAGTCCCCAACAATCGCATCCATGAATCAAACTCAATCAGAGGGTTTGGTCTTGGACCTGTAGAGGAGCTTCTTCTTCTTAGATGTTTGGTTATCAAATGTAAGCACCACCTTGCCCGGTTCACCGATTTTGAAGCTGTTGCAGATAACTGGTTCATCCGACGAACTTATCTTCCTCGACTTTTGTACAATCACAGTGTATCCATCATCAGCACAGGGCACGAATTCAGCTCCATACTTCACATCCCAGCCTACCACTCTGACCTCCCAAACCAATGTGCATCCCTGCAAATACACCAATCATCAAATTAGTGAATTACAATACTGTTACATACACAATTGAAACCAAATAAATTAAAACTCATTAGCACTGATAGTTATCATAATCAGAATGGTAATCCCACCTCAGAAACTGGGATTTCAACTGATTGTTTGGTTGTTGGCTCAAATCCAACAATCATCAAATTACAATTATTTTACATATACAATTGAAACCCAATAAATTAAAACTCATTAGCACTGATAGTTTATCATAATCAGAATGGATTATTCACCTCAGCAACTGGGATTTCAACTGATTGTTTGGATGTTGGCTTGATAGTCTCCTCTGTAACAGGGTCAGAAGTGGTGAATTCTTGCTCACCCTCTTTGCTAAGTCCACCATACTGAACTGGCACTTGCTCGGGAGCTATATATCTACAATCCAAAGTTCAAACACACACCAATACATATCAGTTAAGAATCATCCAAACCTCTACCAAAACGCACAATAGACTGAACCACCAAAAGGAAGCGAAATAGAAACAATAATTCAATCATACTTGAAGAGGGTTTCAGCAGATTTGGAAGGTCCTGCAAACACAAACTTGCTCTTGGTCCTTTGGGTGAAGAAAGGACTTATCATTCTATAGAAGGCCAAGTACCACCATGGAACATTGATAAACACCTTTTGTACCACCAAAACATATCAAATTAATACCACAACCAACAATATAGAACAACAAACAATATATATATAATGGTTAGAGCCCAAACATTAAGACTCAAATGTCTTGAAATGCATAAAATTTTGGTTCTAAGCTCAGATGATTAGAACCCAAACACTTATTAAGACTAGACGTAAAGATTCAAATATCTTAAAATTCACCAAAAAAAAAAAAAATGGATTTTTAGCTCGGATATAAATATATTCATAGTTTTGAGTGATGGGTATATATACCTGTTTGGCAACAAATTCAGGATAATTATCTTGAAGCAATAGAAGGGCTTGGTTGGTGGCTTGGCGGAGCTCTCTCTTGAAGGGTCCTGGGGAGTTCTTGAGATCATTGATCTGGACAATGGTGCAAATGCCATCTGGGCTGAAATCGAGCTTTCTGATGCTCTTCTCCAAGAACTGAATCCGCCATCGGAGGAACTTCTGGCGCTTCTCTTCATCGGAAAACGTGTTCTGATACAACTCTTTGCTCTGAAACTCTCCATAAGCGTTGTAGCAAACTGGGTGGCCTTCTTTGTCGAACCCGTGCATGAACACAACCTTTTCGAGTTCGGTTCCCAAGTCTTCTTCGAGGAGGGGTTCGATTCCGAACTCCTTTTGCCAGCGGACTGTGTTCTTGATCATGGTGAATGCGTCCTTGACTTTAAAGTCGCGGGCTCGGAGGAATTTGAGAAGTATAACGTCGCTGCGCTCGTCGGCGAGAAGGGGAATTCCCCAAATAGAGACCTCCTCCGGCGGAGGCGGAGGAGTTGCCGGGGATTCCGCTTCTTTTGGCTCCTCCTGAGGAGCTTCCTCCACCGCGGGAGCCTCCTCTGGTGGCAGAGCTGGAGCAGAGACGGCCACGATCGTTTCTTCGATTGCTTCCACCGTCTTTGCTCCGTCGTCGTCCACAGAAGCCACTTTCTCAACCGCTTCAGCGACAACCACCGCCTCCAATGGCTCAGCCGGTGGTGGAGGCGGAGTTTTCTCTTCTTCCTTGGTGTCAACCGGTGGCGCCACCACTTCGGGTTCGGGCTTCACGGGTTCGTCCGTCGCCTCCGGCGGCGGCGGCGATGCATCAGCAGGGGCCTCTGGTTTCTCTTCGGGTTTGGATTCCTCTTCAGTGGCAGTGACAGCGGGTTTCTCCTCCGCCGGCTTCTCCTCAGCTGCCTGCGGCGGCGGAGACGGTGGAGTCGGAGGAGCAGTTAGCTCGTGCTTGTTTAGGGCTTCTTGAACGAGCTGTTTGAGCTCATCGAGAGCTTTCTTTTGTGGGTCAGGAAGTTCACCAACAACGTTTGTTTCCTCCTTGAAAGAAGCCGATTCAGTGATCTTCTCTTCCTCGACAATAGGTTTCGGCTTTTCAGCCTCAACAACTTCCTCCACCGCCGCCGGCTTCTCTGGCGCCTCCGGCTCTGGTTCCGGCGGCGTTGTTTCTTTTTTCTCCGCCACGGGGACGTCGGGAACCACCACAACTTCCTCCGCTACGGGTGCCTCCGAGGCTGTCGCCTTCTGGGTTTCTTCCGCCATAGCAACAACACAGAAAGCAGATAGAGTGGGAGAAAAGAGAAAGGAGTATAGAGAGAGAAAGTTAGAGAGAGAGAGAGAGGGGGGGTTTGAGGAATGGAAGGGAATGGAAGTTGGGGTTTAAAACGTGAAGTGGAGGGGGTTTTTAGAGAGAGAAAATAGAGGCGTTGGTGAAGGCAAGAAACAGTCTGTCAAGACTTTGATTGCCAGCTCGCGACCACTTAGTTAGTGGGGTCACTCACCACCTCAAAACCGCTAATTAGTATGTGTGTGTGTATATATATATATAATTAAGTATAAGCCAACCCTCTTGTTTCTCTTATAATGTCATTGACCTCCATAAAATTTTTGAAATTCGTATTATCTACCAACATTTTTTTTTCTATTTTATGAACAAAATACAAAAAGAATATAAGAATTCCTAATTTCTTGTGTATTTATGTCTATACAATTTTTTATAGGAGACAACACCGAACAATCCATCCAAACAAATCAAATATGACACTCAACTTTAGTATAAAAGTCACACTCAAAATGTCAAAATTCATTAATCATCCTTGTAACATTGCTCTTATGTATTCATTTCATAAGTTCCAAAATAGCATATATATATATATATATATATATATACACACACACACACAGAGGCATGACATAATTTAGTTCACTTAAGATGGATAAAGAGATTAGAAGATAAGAAAAATGTGGAAGTTAACCACTTGGGTGGGCAACCATCAAAACAAAGGGCTTGACTCTCTCAATCCTCGACAAAGCTCAATTGAATTTCAGAAAATGATGGGGGACGAAATTGACATTATAGTAAACTTAAGGGTTGATTTTTTTAATATGACTTGAACTCATAAATTAGTTCTAACACCACCAAGATTTTATTCCTGAAAATCTACCAGTGCACCAAACAAGGCCACTTACACGTGTCACCTCAGGAATAACTTGTTATTATCTCCGCAGAACAGCCTGTCAAAATGATCACTGTTTCTTCTTTGGAGATTCCAAAACTAAGTTCCTTTGGCTTCATCGTCATCGTCATCCCTTGAGCCGGCCGTTCGTATACAGGTATATAAAAATATATATATATATATATATAGAGAGAGAGAGAGAGAGAGAGAGAAATAATACTGTGACTAGGTCGAACTGATGATAATTGCAGTGAGCTTTTCTTTAAATTAAAATATTTTGAACACAATAAAAATAGTCTACAAGTTACATCATTATATGGATAAGATTAAAACGATTTCACAGTCAAAGATAATTAAATTTTGATACAAAATTTCGATCGTATGATTCGTATAATTTTTGTAAAATTAATTTTCAAATTAAACTTGTACATAATCATGACAAGAATGATAGAAATTTCAAGACGACCAACGGTGAGATCGACGCTATGATAACGTTTTCTCTATTTATATATACGCATGTTTAACTATATATATATACACCTACACATATATACATATATACATATACAGAGATAAAGACATGTACTATAGATATTATATATCGGCAGTGTCAGTTTGCGTTGGTGGAGTGGGACCCACGACCTCTCCGTCTTTCATGCGGTAAAGCAAGCCAAAGCTGTTGGCTGGGTTGCTTTCTCTAAAAAGAATTGAAATTTCAAATTTTTGTTAGTTCTTGAAAATTATACAAGTGGAAAGTGTCCAACCATGAGTTTACGTGGAGGGACACTCTTGTCGGGCCTTCTCAGAAATTTTAATTTTTTGGTGGCAGAAAATTGGAAAAACTACTTTGTGTTCAAATGTCATATAATTTTCTTCCAGAAGCATCAATTTGAGAATTTTCAGCACCTAATTGATTTCTCTGTCTCATGCACAAGATTATATTAAGTATGAAATCATTAGAACTTTAATATAATAAGATTAAAAAGATAATCTAAAGGTCAAAAGTGACTTAATTCAAAATATCTTTTATTATTTACGGTCTAAAATTACTTTATTTAAAATTACGAGTGCGTGATAGTGATATAGACAAAGATATACGTTAGTGTATCTCTGTACTATAGAAACTTGGTGTAATAAGGATAGAAGAGATCATCTAACCGTCAAAAGTAATTAAAAAATCAATCTTATAGTTAAATATCTATTTTGTTATCTATGGACTAAAAGTGATTTAAAAAATAATCTTGTGATTCAAAATATCTTTTGTTATTTAAGGTTTAAAATCACTCTATTTAAAATTGCGAATGCGTGATAATGTTATAGACAAAACTATACATTAATGTATCTCTGTAATATAGAAACTTGGTATAATAAAGATAAAAGAGGTCATCTAATGGTCAAAAGTAATTAAAAAACTAATCTTGTAGTTAAATATCTCTTTTGTTATCTATGGTCTAAAATTACTTTATCTAACGGTTATGATTATAAGTGTACGATAATGTCATAGGCACGAACATACATTATATATATATATATATATATATATATATATAGAGAGAGAGAGAGAGGGGGGTATAGTAACTATTAGATATTATTGTTATGCATTTTGCTAATTATTATTTTTACACTTGATTATATTTGACTCTTATTGTGTTTGGTGTGTATAATATATCCAACGGTTAGTGTATAATATTTCTTACTTATCCAACGGTTAGTGGTGTGTAAAAAATCTCACAGATCATTACTATATATATATATATATATATATATATATATATATATATATATGAATTCGCATCTGTTTTTTAATAGAAGGAGAGGTTTAATACTTTCAATTTCATTATATAACCGTGCTACTTAGAAATAGCCACCATTATTCTTACATTGATGATGTGATCAACTCTATAAAGATGACAATGCACTCCATTTTTTTTTCCCTTAAACTAAATGACATAAATACTCCATTATACTTGATCTTCATGAATTGAATCAAAGATGATTATGTCATTTCATAATAAAAGTGGAGTGTATATATCACATTAGGTGACACTCTTAATAAAAGAACTCTATAAGGCATACTTCCTAAGGAAACAAACACCCAAGGAACAACTACCCGGTTGAAGGATCTGATTGATATTTTGTTTCGGTAATAAACATATGAGATGTAATAATTCATTAGTATAGATTGTAATAAATATCTAATACAATTAACCCTAGCTAGCTACTAAAATGATTCAAAATATATAAAAATTCGTAGAAAAAATTAGATTTTGGTGACCAAAATTGAAAAAAAATATTTTAGAGTGACATTAAACTCAAGAAAAAATAAATAGTAATCAAACTTAAAATATTTTTAAAAAATTTAGATTTTGATAACGAAAATCGAATCGATCGTGATAACGAAGAGAAAGATTTGAAGAAGGTTGTGGCACATCAACCCTGTCAGCGTTGCAATTGAAGCAACTAGTAGGGCTTACAACCTACTTATGAGTGATCGTATATTTCTTATTCATAAAAACTCATCAATTGCGATTGGTTTTAGTGAAGTATTATTACATGTTGATTGAATTAATTAAATTGAAATGTATTGAATAAAATAGGATTGTTCACCCACCCCTCATCACTTATTCATAGTATGTGTGAGAGTGTCAATTTTTCCCCCCTTTTTCTCCAAACAATGGTAATCGCAAAGGTCCATTGAATTCTTCCTCTGTTCGTCTTCATCGGGTGAAAAAATTGATTTTGTGTAATTGAAGAAATGGATCTTCATCTTGTTGGTGGTGGTGTATGTTCATGGTTGAGGTTCATAAGAGAGAGAGAGTTTTGAAACCCTAAATATTGGTGCTTCAATCGAAGATGTGACATCAAATGGTTGGTGGCGGTGGTGGAGGATTGTGGGGTTGTGGTGGAAGGGTATTTAGGACATTAATTTTAAATGGTCAGTAATTGGCAATAGTTTTTTAAATTTGGTTATTATTTATCTTTTCTTGAGTTTAAGATCACTCTAGAACAAAAAATTTTAATTTTCGTCACCAAAATCTAATTTTTCCAAATTCTTCTTATCTGAGTATCAATTATATATATATATATATATATGTAGACGTCTTATTTCAACTACTATTCTGCAAGTTGTTATCTCTTTTAGGGAGAGAAAATGGGGGGAGAAGTTAAGAAAGAAGGAAAGAAAAGAGGAAACAATGAGTTAATGATGAAGGAAAGAGAAAACAATTCTCATTAGTTTGTTTTAGGGTAAATCATCCCAATCTTCCTTGAAGTTTTGCTTAAAATATTTTCATCAGAAACTAACGAAAAAATGGTTCGGTTAAATTTACTCCGAGTACTCCGACCATTAGTTGAGCGTTTATCAAGTTAAAAGGCAGTTAAATAGATTAATTAAATGCCAACAATACCCTCATTTGTAGTAAAATGACAAAATAAATCTTGCTCACTATTTAAAATTATCGATTTAACCCTAAAAACATGGACCATACTACCCTTATATTTCTAACACAATGTTTTTGGGACCATGTACAGAAGCTTCTATGGTACAGAGATAGTTGTAGAGACGAGACTTGAAGAAGGGCCCATGTACAAGTCGTTTAACATTATGATGATTTAGTAGAAATGTTCATAAATGATTAACATATTGACAATGACAATAATCTTTGGGGGTCCTAGTCCTCCTCTGTTTGTTGGATCTGCTTTATTATGTTAGGTTGTTGCTAGTCTACTGGGTTACAAGCCAGACTTTTAATGCTTTTAGCTTTGTGTCTCTTCAGGCCTATTATACTTTGGTTCTGTCTCATATAACTGCTTAAAATGTCCATTAACTAATGCTTCATATGGTGTTCTCATATGGCATCTCTTCCTCACCCATAAAAGAAACACATTCTTTTAGGCCCTGTCTGGTAACCTCGCGGTTTCCAATTTTTTGTTTCCATTTTCGGTTGCCAATTTTAAGAATTGCGTTTGGTAATAACAGATGACGTTACCAAACAAGTTTTTTGTTTTCTATTTTCAAAAATTCAACGACGAATGACGTTACCAAACACGTTTTACTTTTGACAAAAATAATAGTACAATAGATTTTCAACTTCCATTTTTTAGGAAATTGAAAATGAAAACAACAACGTTACCAAATGGGCTCTTGGCGTTTGACAACGTTTTCGTTTTGCATTTTTGTTTTCATCTGAAACATAAACAATTTTTTTGTCATGAAGTGTGTACATTTATAATTGGAAACATGTTTGGTAACGTAAAATTTGTTGCAAAATTTTTGGAAGCAAAAGCATAGAAAAAAATTGTAAAAAAGTGTTGCATGAAAGCATAAAAAACGCATGCTACGGTTTTTTTATGGCAACAATCGGTTACCAAACGTGTTGCGGTGTTTCGCTTCGTGATTTCTTGATTACTTACTCAAGATTTAACAACAAAACACGATAAAAATATATTAAAAGGTAGATTTTCCTTCTCTTAAATAATATGAAATTCTAAGCATTTTATGTATTCAATTTAATAAAAAACATAAGATCAAAGATTTTCACTTTTAAGAAATACAAATTCAAGCTTTGATTAATTATAATAATTTCTAACTACCACAAATATATGATATAAATGGTGAAAGAGATCTAAAATAATTAATCACAAGAAACAAAAATCATAAGCATTTAAATCATACACATGAGAATCAATAAATGAACAAAATAACTTTATTGCATTAATAGTGGTTTCCTCCTCAAGCAATTGAGGGGTTTAGTTACACATAGTAAAAGAAGATAACAAAAATATAAAAGACATAATGAAATAAAACTCGGATCATCTCTATCTTCTCTTGGCCTCCACTAGTTTCTTTCTCCCACTAGTTTCTCCTCCCTTAACCTTCACCCCTCTACCTTTATTTATAGGCTCACTGAAGGGGTAGAATTCTAACTTGATTTGACCTTAATAATTATCACATTAATATATTTAATATTTATAATAATTATTTTAATTTTATAATATATACATATATATATATATATATATATATATATATATACACACACACACATATATATATCATTAAGATAATTATTATAATTATCATTTGATATTATTCAAGTGGGTTTGGACTTTAGGCAATTTAGTCTGATCCATTACTCCATATTTGAGGTGGGCCTTGATGTAGGTTGATGAAAGTGAAGAAATATATGTAACATCAAATTCACTTATTTTTCTGTCACTGACTTGTTATAGCATTTTGACACCTTAAATGTTTGAATTTAGACTTCTCATGAAATACAAAAATGTTCCTCTATGAATCAGCTTTCCAAAAAGTCTAGGCTTGAATTATTCCGACAATTGAGCTGAGAGTTATCACCTGAACAGTGAATCATGCACAACTGGGTCTTTCAAATCTTTCTTTGCTGAAATAATCTTCTTTCGAGTGAAAATCTCCAATGATCTAAAAATACATAAAAACACATTTATAGATTAAAATAACATATAATAAATTGCTGACAAACATAATTTTAGAGATAAAATTCGTACGAAATATGTACTCATCACTTCGTTATAGTAAATTACCCACGACACAAAATACACAACAAAAACGATTGGCAAACAGACCCTTAGAAACTCCAACATTATTCAATCTTGCATAGGATGTGCACTAATGCATAACTAATATATATATATATATATATATATATATATATATTTGTAAAATTGTTCCATGGAAAAAATTGCATTTTTCTTTTTCTGTTTCTTTAAATTATGCTTCCAACTTCTTTAAAAAACATTGCAGTGCATTCACTTCTTTTTTTAGTCTCTTGTTTATTCCTCAAGATTTTTTTTTATGGCAATGTTAGGATACCTACATATATAGCTAATACACCAATATTCATCATTTCATCTAATCAATGCCCCAATAATCATTCATCACCAATGTTAACAAAAAAAAAGATACAAAAGTACACAATGTTCATGCTCTAAATAAATGCATCTCACATTAATTTAGTAAGAATTGGTTTATAACAGAAAATCGAAAAATATATTAGACCAAATCCAGCAGATTTTATGTTATGTAGTTGTCTATGTTTTGTTGCATCTTGCATCAACGTGTGAATAGGGTCATCTTCATATAAGGAGGATGTTGAAGAAGAGTCTGGCAAAGGAAATGATCGTAATAACAAAGCTATTGGAAATTCAAGATTGAAAGAGATGGAGAATGGGAGAGATAAATGCAGTGATGATTTTCATATGACCAAATGAATATGTTTATATAAGATGAAAAATGTAGCCGTTGGAAATATAGTCGTTTGAAATATAGTCATTGCAAAAAAGTTAAAATTATAAAATTTTAAAATAAAAAATATTTTTTTTGGCTCACGAGAATTCGGAGAGGCCAATGTGAGCCAAAATCTGGAGAGCTGAAAATGCTGATGTGGCTCTAGAAAAACGCTGACACGGATCTTGAAAGTGCAGTAGTGGCAAATTTAGAAAGCCAAAATTCGAAGAGGCCAATGCGGATACTCTAAAGATAATGTGGATTACCATTTCTTGAAAAGGCCAAAATATGATTTTTTTTTAAGAAAAAAATATGGTATTTCTATACACTACTATGTTCAAAAGGCACAAAATATACTCTTTAAAATTTTGAAAGCAATACATTTGGGGCTAGTTTGGAAACCATTTTTGTTGCATGTTTTGTATTAGGTGTCTTGTATTGTAATGATAAGTTGGCCTGCAACATGTTTGGTAACCCAATTGACGTTTCTTACAGTAGGCCAATTTGATTCCAAAAAGCGGCCCAAATACGAAACAATAATTTGATATTTTCATATATTTCAATATTGTAACGAACCTATTTCAAACATTTTGTTGGAAACTAGGTTTTTTTGGAGTAAACTTTGGACTAAAATTTGAGTAGGTCCCACTGATATTTTAGAGTGGGTTGGGGTTCGGATGTGTATCTCTCCGCGACTAGATAAGCCATTAGCGTGATATATTTACTTGCTCAAATTCATTTTCAAATGAATAAGAAATTAGATCCCAAAGTTAAGTAATTAAACATTGCAAACTAGTTTGAAAATGAGTTTATTCCCCCATGAAACTAGTCCCATATAGGAATCTCATTATCACTTTAGGTGTATATATATAGAGAGAGTTGTGAGCTTGAAGAATCACAACCGAACTGGTATAGTGGGTATGAATTTGTTCAAGGTCGGACTTTGTCCATCCAAACCCCACATAAATAATGTCATTTCACTTTACACCCTCAACCCTTCAGAGCTAAAATCTTTAAGTTCCAATTTTACCCTTCTGCCAAATTTCTTAATATTTCCAACAATAACAATTTTATTCTTTTTATATACTTTTTTTAAAATATTAATTTAATTATAATTAAATATAGTTTTATTATTATTTCATGGCCGAGCAAAAAAAAAAATCTTCATTGTTTTTTTCTATAAAAAAAAATTCGCATTGTTTAAGCAATTTGGTAGAAGGGTAAAATTAGAACTTAAAGAGTATTTTTAGCTCAGAAAGGTTAATTTGTGCAAAATATAAAGTACAGGGATGCAAAGTGTACATGAAAAAAAAAAATTTGCACATTTTTTAATCTAAAGGGGGGTTTTATGCACTTTACCCTAAAACTAGTCAAGTTTTAAAATTCTTAAATTCTATGTTGCACAAAATTATAAAAGCCATTTTCCTAAAAAGCATAAACCATAAATAACAAAAAAACAAAATCAAGTTCACTTAAATGATAACATTTTAAACTCTAATTTCCATAAAATTTGGTTAAAATTCATTTTAAAGATGCATAAACCCTAAAATTCATGAAATTTAAGTCAATGTTTCTTAAAACCATTAAAATGCAAATTTTCATTATTCATATAATCTAAATTTCACATAATTCATAAATGTCAAGAACCTAAAATTGTTATTTTACAACTTCTCTTAAATAGTTTTACTTTTGCCAATATTTTTTCAAAAAATATTAAAAACATAATTGTAATAAAAAATCCTAGGATTCTTAAAATACAGGTTCAACTAGAATTCTTAATTTCTAGATTTTCGTAAATTCCATTAAAAATTAAAATTTTATTTATTTAATCATTAAAAATACAGTTTTTTACAATGGTTTATTCATAAAACAAAACTATCTTAAATTTTAATTTATGATTTTTAAAAAAAATCACTCCTCAAACTTCCAAAGTAAAGCAGAACCCTAAAATTCATGAATTTCACAAAACGACCTTTTCCAAATTTTCTTAAAACATTCAAATTCTATAAATCATTCATAATATGAAACAACTTAAATATTCTTTCACAAAGTAAAGATTAAACAACTTTAACGTTAAATTACTAAAGTACCTATAGGTACAAAAAATTGCTTAATTTATTATTGCCAAACAATTCGATGCGCACACCAAAAATTAAGAACACAAAGTTTTCAAAAAGAGAGAAAATATTACGAGAGGTGGATTTGGAGATTCCTTTCATTCATAATTCCTTGAATATTTATAAAAGTTGGAATTCAAATCCTTTTAGGATTTGAATTCCCTTATTTACAGTTAACTTTTCTTTTAAGGATTTTGAATTCCTTTTTGAGTTTTAGGTCTGCATTTGATTTGGATTTTCTAACCTTAAGATGGGGCGACTTGGCCCTTTATGATTATCGACTCAGTCTTTTGGATTTTCTGTTGATAGATGAGCTCAAGCTCATGTGGACTTGATCCCTTTTTTGTACCAGCCCAACACATTAGACCGAGTGATAATTTTGTCCCTACAGTACCCTTTCCATAAAAAAAAAGAACATAATTGCTATTTGATAAAGTCAGCATTCATAATAAAACTACTTTTCTGAATCATAATAAGAAGAAGATCTTTAAGCCCTTAAGCCTTGTTACACACTTCATTAAACTCTTAAGTTGATTCATCTAAACATGATTCAATTCATTAATCCATTAATTAAAAACCCTTGGCTCATAAACTTGAATAATCATTCCTAAACACGGAAAACATAATTCAACTTAATTATAATATTTCAATTATATATAGTCAGACACTCCTCACCATCACATAAATATTAGTAAAATGTTGCCTTGTGGTTGTATTTCAACTTCCTTGAGAGTATGATATTTAAAAAGTATCATGAACTTCTAATCTAAGTCGCGGTAAAGTTTCCCATCATAGCTGATCACGGCTACTTCTCTGATCCTATGTATTAAAGCATAATTTTATTATTTATTATTTTTTATCAAGGGTAAACTCCGGAAAAAAAAAACGTTTTCCTGCACAAAAATTGTACACTAAACACCCATCAAGTTAAGTACGTACATATAATCTCCAAATATTTAAAAATTATGTGCAAATACCTATTTTGTCAATTCTGACCAAAAAAAAAAAAAATCATTTAAAACTCCAAAATGTTTTTTTTAAATGACACCAGAATACCCCTCATAACCTTTAATACCTTTGTGTCATGTTTGTCCTTTTTGGACATTTTATTTTTTTATTAATTTATTTTATTTTGTTGTAAGGGTATTTTAGATATTTTAATCATTAAATTGACAATTAAACCGTTGGGTTCGCACATTTTGGGTTTAGTACGGAATTTTTTTGTGCATTTTACCCTTTTATCAAATTAAACCACCTAAATCTTTTAAATATTTAAACATATTTATATTCTTTTTATTGAACTATAAATTTTCAAAAAAATTTTAAGAAAAATTAAGAAAATATCTACAATACATAGGGTATAAATATATCGGGCGAATCTGAAACTTGCATGTTATACACGCATAGTAAAATTCAGTTTACGTGTTGTGCATTCATAATTCAAATTCACCCGATATATTTATAATAGATGTATTGCAAGATATTTGAAATACTAAATATAAAGAGTACGATTGAATGTGTAGCAAATAGGGCTGGGCGCTGTGCCTCGCTGGTCCTTTACAATGGACGAGTAATCATCCAAAGAGGAGAAAGCAAAAATATATAATACAAATATATATCATATGTGTGTAATATATGCTTTCAATAATCGTACATACTTTAAAAGTCATTATATTCTTTGATGGAATAATAAAAATTAAAATTTCATAGACTTGAAAAAATGTGTTTGAGTTACAAGTAATCATTATTTCTTCTATGTTCCAAGATACGTATTATTAGCAATAATTTAAAATGTATTTATATTATATTTTTTATTTCTAAAGAAAGGCGAACCAAAAAATTTATAAATTTATTTTTTATTTTAAAAAGACAATGTTTAATTTTTATTCATGAAATGGTTACTTTAAAAAATTCTAAAATAGTAAGCATCTTAACTAAATAATATAAAAGTATAAAACTAACAAGTGTGTATATAATTTGTTTATATTTATATATACGCATACTGATGCAGGAGCATCCGAGTCAGATGATGCTGAGCTATCAGACGACACGTTGATGGCACTGAAATATCTTGAGTTGACAGATCAGCGTAAAGATGGCAGGAAACCGTGACTTTGTCACTAATTAGGATATTATAGGTATTTTTTATTTTAAATAATAATATTGAATACCAGAGACTTTTCTCTGAGTTTTTGGGCAATTCTTGTGCTTTCTTTCTGTTTATTTTCTGTTGCCCTTAGTCTACAGAATAATCACTATTCTGTCCGGCGTCACATACACATTTAGTACTTTTAGACTACTATATGTATTTTTTTTAAAATTGTTTGGATATTTGTTGTAGTGGGACATTTATCAAGTATATAATGAAACAAAAATAATCATTATAAAGCATATCACAATATAGCTAGAAGTGCACAAAGAATTAGTCCAACTGGAATTGAAATTATAGAGAATCGTACTTGAACCGAACTATTTATTACGGTTCTGATTCCGATTTTATTTTTAAGAACCGTTCACTATGGTTCTGTCAAGAACCAGAATTGTATATATATATATAAGTAACTAGTGAGGCGATATTCGCACTCTCCTCTTCTACGTTTGCACTCACATCTTAAAGAAGTATTTCTTTTGAATATATCATCTCTTTTAACAGAAACCAAAGAAAAAATAGCCAAATTTTTTTTTTATCTCTATTGAATAAATTCTCTCTTTTGACTGGACAAAAAAAAATCAGTATACTACGCAAAAAAATATGTTATCTCTGTTAAATAAATTATCTCTTTTAACTTTACCAAAAGTTATCTCTGTTGAATAAATTATCTTTTTGACTGGATTGAAAAAAAATGGTACGCAAAAAAAAAAAGTTATCTGTTGAATAAATTGTCTTTTTTGACAGGACCAAAAAGAAATTACAAAAAAAAAAAAAAAATCTGGTTGAACAAATTATCTCTTTTGACATGATCCAACAAAAAAAAAATGTATCCAAAAATAAAGTTATATTTGTTGATTAAATTATCTCTTTTGATAAAATTTAAAAAAAAAAAAAGAAAAAGTAGAGTTATAGGAGCAGTCGTAGAAAACGACTTTTACGTTCAGTTCAGAAAGCATTTTTTTTGTTGAGAATTCCTCCTTCCCTTTCGTGTGAATTCCCTAGTGGCGAATTAAAAACATGTGGGGCCCTATCTATTTCATCTCTCAAGTCCCAAAAAAAATTATCTCTTTTGACATAAGCAAAAAAATAAAATACTAAAGGAAGTAAAGAAGGTAAAACTATTAAGTTTATAGCATAAAGGGTAATTATGGTATTCTAAAAACAAGGGATGATGTATTAATGAATTAAGGACCTTCTTGTTATTTCTTTTATAAAAAAAAAAAAAGACACATTGAGTGTAATAGTAAAAAGTGGAGTGTAAGTATCTCCTCTCAATAAGTAAATAAGATTAATAAATAGTTGACAGGTCAGTACTTATACATGTATATTGCCTACTTAATCCCCAGATGGAGTGTAGTTTTTTCTTTACATTGAGCTAGCTTTTGGCACTGGTAGCACTACATTAAGTGAGCATATACAGGAGAGATATATATTATAATTATGGAATAATAGAATGGCTTTGCTAATGCTGAGGCTGTAGAAGATGATCAAGTAGTACTTGTGGGTAATAATTAGCACAAGGCTACTATCATCTCTCCTTCGCCACTGGCCAAGGAAATTGAGAACTTTAAATGATGGAGAAATCCCTGGATGGTATACTGTTGACATTTCACCAATGTTATTTTGGCTTCTAGTGTTTTAATAATGAAAGAAGATATAAACAAGAGCAATTATTAAATTTTTAGTTGTTTATACGATTGAATCCTTTTTTAAATCTTGTTTTTCAGAGCAGTCCGAGAATTTTAATAAATTAAGTACAAAGATTCATAATCAAAACCGTTAAGAACCGGAACTGAATCGAACTCAACGGTTTCTATTTCAAAATAAAGAATTATTGGAATCGGTTCCGGTACTACCAAGAACCATAAGGAACCAAATCGTGTGCACTCCTAAATATAGTAAATATTTGTTATTATTTCTTAATATTGTAGTTTCATTATTAAATTTGCATCTTTCTAGTAATTTTTATTTAGTATTTTATACATTTTGGTCATTGTTGTCTATAATAAATATCACATGTAGTTGTAATAACCCAATCATAAATCATTATGAATAAGAGAATTTGCAGATTAAATTTGAGAATTACAAAATTGAATGGGCAAACTAAGAATGGATATGTTATTCATGGGTAGACTTGTTAGTTTGATACTTGGATGGAGTTACACTTGTATATAGTTTAATTTAAAAATATATATCTTAACAGTTTTTATTCACACTTTCTATAAGGGTCGTTAGATTAAATTAGAAACTTAATATTATCGGTGGATTACCAATTCCCTACTTATAAAAAAAAAAAAAAAAGTATATTGTCAAAGTAAAAAAATAAATTATGACTTAAGACGCGATCAAAAATGCGAATTAGCCCTTCTTCCACCCTCCTAATGCAAACTCCATTTTCAATTCATGTATTGAACTGCCACATGGCAAACATATAACTTTTACCAATTATGAATGAACTCCCTCTCATCTATTTCGTTATTGTACAGATTTCTTATAAAGCATTGCATATAGCAGTCTATATGTGAATGTAGAAAGCTTTTACCAATTATTCCAAGTGTTCAAGTGTTAAAAATCAACATAACAATCTCATTTACTTCGTTATCGTACGCTATGTTATAAAAGTGTTGAACAAACTATTTGATAGAATTTTTTACCAATTATTAGATCTAAAACTGAAAGTATGAAAAATAAAATAATAAATATTATTTATTAGCATTATGGAGATGATTTTTTATGTGTTTGGAGGTGAAATTTTCAATAATGATTTGAAGTTATGGTAAAAAGTGGAAGAAGACTAATTTGCATTTTTTATCGGGTCTCATGCTATATAACTCAATTGTCTACTTTTGGTAATATTCATTTTTTTTTCATAGGTAGGGAATTGGTAATGCACCGCTAATATTAAGTTTTCAGAATTAAGATAAGTAGAAAGTAGTTTTTTATAAGTAGAGAATGATTTTTTATTTTTTGGAAAGGAGAGGAGAGTCCGTTAGATTTAATCTAATAACCACTATACAAAGTATGGATAAAATCTCTTGCTCATCGGTGACCAATAAACCAGTAGTCTATATCTCAATCTTGTGGCCAAGCTAATCGATTAGTATATAAATATGTGTAGAATTGCTAAATTCAATCTCTTTTTACCCAATTGTTTATATTTATTTTTAGTAAAGAAATACAATATCTATTCTTCAAAACTAAAAGTCAGGATATAATAGTGATACTTCAATGCTAATACCTCTTCTAATTAGGTTGGTAAAATTACTAATAATGGTCATTTAGATTAGAAAAATAATTATTGAAAAAAGTCATCTAACTTTAAAAGGTAACTCTTTTTTTTTTAATAGGTATAAAATATAAAGAATTGAAAATTCCATTCTGATTAAAAAGTTGTAACTCTTGAGAATTTCAAAAGTGAACATGTTTGGATTATTCAACTTCTTATATTAAAATTTTAAAATATTATTTAATTAATAAAATTATAAAAATTGAATAAAAAAGATAAGAAAGCTATACAGTTTTTAATAATATATGTGCATATGTATAGATATAATATAGCTTAATGTTAAAGCTAATAATACTGTATTAGTGAGAGATAACATGTTACAGTAGGAAAGATACACTGAAGAAGAGTTATAATAACTTACCACTTCTGTGAAATATGTGGAGAGTGAAGAGAAACAAGGGGCATAATAGTAAATTAAGATATAAAGTTACGAGAAAGTAAAATTTTCTCATGTTTTATGATAAAAAAATTTTGAGGAAAATTGAGCAGTTATGGAATCCTGAATCCTATTGTCCTGAAAATTTTCACTTACCTTCTAACCAAACTCCTAAAAACTGTAAAGATTTTCTTTTCCTTTTCGTTTTCCTTTCCCGCTACTTCTAGCTAACCAAACGGACCCTTAGAGATGGCTAAGAAAAATTTCCAAAACCCAATTGTAGTGAGGTGATTATGTACTAATGGATCATGACATTTAGGGGTGGTTTGGTAACATTTATGTTTATGTGTTTCTCATTTTTTAATTCTATTTCTAAGCATTTCTGTTTCTAGATGTTTATGTCTAAACCGGAATTAACGTTTGGTAACATTCATTTATTTCTTGAATTTTGTAAATTATAAACAAGAAACATGTTTCGTAATGCATATTATTTTATGAAAATCAACTCTATTATGTTGACATTTTTCAAACCCCTAACAAAAAAAACTCATCGTGAGTGAGTGAGAGACCTTTAGGCTTCGTTTGGATTGAAAGATTTGGAAGGATAAAGAGAGAAAAGAAAGGAGAGGATAGGGGATGTTGTGTTTGGATGAACATTTTTAAAAGAAAAGAAAGGATAAGGAGGGATAAGAAATGATAGCAATCCTTCCTTATCCCTCAATTGCAATCCTCCCAAAAATGAGAAGATTGGGAGGGAAAGGATTGTAACTTAAGTATAACTTTTATAATACCAAAATTGACCTTACTATTTTAACACATAAATTTTTTATTACCTTTGAGTCCCATTAAGGCATTTCACGTTTATACTTCTCCTCTATACATATTCGCCGACTATGCCTTTTGCTGAACATAACATTGCTTTGTGCATTGTGATGCAAAACAAGTATATGTAAAACAAAATCTACACATACATGCACTTCCTATTATATTTCTCTTATACTAACTAAATCTAATGGGTGTTAGCTTCGTCATTATATGGGTATGTTGTAAAAACTTACTTTTTTGTTATTACTACTAGTCCCACCTAATATTAGTATATAATTTCTTACAATATTAAATGATAAATATTCAATACAATGAAAAATACACAAATATTTATATGAATTTTTAAGTAAAGGGTATGGTAGTAATTTGGTTATTATCCTTTCTTTTCTTTTCTCTCATCTATCTTATCCAAACAAAAATACTATCATTTCCTTTTTTTTCTCTCATGTTTATCCAAACATGAATTGAAATTATTGTTATCCTCTCCTCTCCTCTCCTTTCTCTCATAACTAATGTTATCCTCTCCTTTTTTTTCTCTCAAATTTATCCAAACGGACCCTTAAGGTATTGTAGCTGTACAAGAGAGAGAGAATGGAATGAGTTAAAAAGGGTGAGGAGAGAGATATATTTAAAAATAAGTTGAAAATATGTTTCCATGTTTTGGTTAGAAACAAGTGGAAACATCTTTTTTGTTTCTAAAAATTGGAGTTTTGAGAAACATGTTCCCAAATTTTAAAAATAGAAATATCATTACCAAAGATGCTTATCTGACTTATTTGTGTTTTTAAGTTTTTGGAAACAAGAAAGAGGAAATAAAAATATTACCATATGACTCCTTAGTTTTAGATACTTTGGATAATATCTAGAGCTCATTTGGCATTTATGTTAGAATGGAAAAAGCACTTTATAAGTAGAGTTGCCCTAAAATTGATGTTAATAAAAAATATGTTTAGATGTTTGATGATGTTATTATATAAATATTTAATCTAAGTCATATAAAGTGGGAGCAGAAGTGGGATTGAGAGCGGAGCAAAGCATGAAAGCGACAAAAAAAATTCAATTTAGTAAAGTACTTTTTAATTTGTTTGGTAACAATATTTTTTAAAGCACTTCTATTTTTACAATAGTGTCCTTTAATAAATGTTACTATATTTGATAATATCGTAAGTTTACAAGAATTGTTGAAATTTTTATAAAAAAATAAAAAGTATTGTCTTAGAAATACAGTTACCTAAAATATAGAACTTCTACTTAGAACATAGTTTTAAAAGTTAAATAGTGTTATTCGGGACTTTGTCTCGACTAATCCTAGGACACCGTGCAAATTGCCCCCTCCACACGGGTCGGTAAAGCTCGATTTACGTCGCACGCGTGTCTCCTAAGAAATTATTTACACTCTAGAGAATTTGAACTTGAGACCTAATACTTCATAAGGCACCGAAGTCCAGAAACTTCACCATTAGAGTCAACCCCTTGGGATTAAGTGCTTTTGGCTTTATTTGGATAAACAGGACAGAAAAGAAAAGAAATGATAATATTAGTTATGAGAGAAAAGAAAAGAAAGGAGAGGATAACATGTATTCATGCTTGGATAAATTATGAAAAAAAAGAAAGGAAATGATTGCATTCTTGTTTGAAAAAGGTAAAGGAGAGAAGAAAAAAAACCATTTTAATCAATTTACTATCATGCCCTATTGTGTTTATATTACAAGATATATCTAGATGTCTTTTAAATTTTGTTCTTTAAAATGTAAGGATTATTTTTGGTATTTTGAAATATTTACTTATTCTTATAATTTTTTTTTCCAAATCTTCTCACTTTTTGGAAAGATAACATAAGAGAGATTTGGAGGGATAAGTTATCCCTCCAAATCACTCCTAATCATTTCTTTTCTCTTACTAATGACAATCCAAACATAGAAAATATTATCATTTCCTTTCTTTTCTTTTCTTTTCTTTCCAATTCCATCAATCCAAACGAGTCCTTAGTGTTATCAAACACATTAAAAAACAAAAAAAATTAAAATAAAATACTTTTAAATAGTTCAACAGCAATTCGAAATAGACTCTTAGCCTTATTGATGAATTTATTGGATTTTCATATTATTGTGGTTAGTGATCATTAGTGTGTTTGTTTAGCTTGGTAATCTATTATTATATGTCAAATAGAATTATGAGTGTTATTGAGTTGCACATTTGGGTCAAGTATCTTGAAGTACTTTTAAATCAATAATATAACACCTAAGTAACAATATTAGCAACAATGATGTAATGGTGTATTTTCAATTTAATGATTTTGTAACTTGATGTAATATATATATATATATATATATATATATATATATATATATATATATATATTATGTGAATGGATTGTATATGTGTTACATCATTGTTGAATTAGCATTTGCATTGCCGAAGAAATGCAAGTGAATTGGATAATATGAACAGGTGTACAGAAGAGGATCCCTAAGGATCTCATTTCATTGGTGGATTGATCTTTTGCTTGAATCTTAAAAAATATTTATTTCCCAAAAAAAGAAAACTTAAAATTTCCTGATTTCCTGTCAATCCCAGAATTGGTCCCACAAATCTGCTCCTACCTCCAGCTTTTTCCTAGTGCATTTATGGATATTGGGGACACCTTGTCTTGTTTCCTTATTTTTGCTATAAAGGAGAAAACTATAAAATATTTTACATTACACAATAAACATGTATATATATTTTTTGTAACTACACAATAAATACAATACAATGGAAAAAACACCCTTTTTCATCATCATTACACAATAAACATGTATATATATTTTTTGTAACTACACAATAAATATATTACAATAGAAAAAGGTGCTTTTTACTCAACCCCCAATCACTCAACTCATATCATCAAGGAATCGAAAGAGACATTTTTTTTTTTTTTTGTTGCAGTTAAGTTATAAACACATATTTGTTCAATTGTGAACTTAAATACTCAATTTTCTATTTAGAAAAAAAGAAAAAAAAGAAGATTCAATTTGGGCTAAATCTAGGAATCGAAAGAGACATTTTTTTTTTTGTTGCAGTTAAGTTATAAACACATATTTGTTCAATTGTGAACTTAAATATTCAATTTTCTATTTAGAAAAAAAGAAAAAAAAAAATTTCAATTTGGGCTAAATCTGTGATAAGACTACATATATTTTTGTAAAAGAAGATACAATTTAGGCTAAATCCTTAATAACACAATATATTTGTCACGGAAATAACAAATTATCTTGCCCTATCTCTAATTATATGACGGTTTTGGAGTAGTTTAATTGAGAGACAAAGCACGGACGAAGTGAGTGTGGGGATGGAGTGAGCTACCCTTTTCCGCTTATATTACATAATTACTTAAATACCCTTGTATAACACTAAAGATACTAAAATATCCAGTCTTGATCTCTTATTTTTCGTCACGAAAGGAACAATATCCAAGGCCCAAACACTAGCCGTTGGATGACATCCAATGGCAATTATATAAAATCGCTTTCATACGACTATTTAGACTTCTTTGAATAGAAAAACCACCAATGTAAGCAAGAAAACATGACCTAAGCATCTAGTTTTTGAAAAAGTACAGAATACTCCGAGATATTGTCTATATGGTATTGAAAATCTTTCATTTTTTTTGAAAATTATAAATTTCTCTATTATCAACAAAAATGAAGGATTTACACTAATCGATGTTACCACATAAGGAGTACCCCAAGGTTTTGTATACTTTTTCTTTGAAAATCAATAATGTAGTGAAAGACAAGACCCCACCTCTTCATCTCTCCTTTTTCTTTCACTTTATATCTCTTTCTATCTCTACACCACCATTTTCTTTGGGACTCGATTCTTCACGTCCCTCACTTCAGCATAAGGTTACAACAGTGCTGGTTAAATAGTAATCATTTGCTTTAACTTCGATTTCCCTTATTATGAAAATGGAAAACTCTTCAATTCTAGTATATATAACTTGTCTGAAATCATTACTTTATAGGTGGATGCAAAATTTGGAACTCTGAATTGAATATGGTTTTGAGTTAAATATTTCAAATTTCAAATTTAAATTAATTATTAAATTTAGGTTTTATTTTTCTTTTAGCTAGTGATATCCTTGTAGAAGTTTGTGTTCAAAAATGTCTTGTACTTCAAAGATGAAAAGGTTAAGAGGTTAATAGAAAATCACTATCACTTTCTTCCCAACAACACTATCGGGTTGTACTTTTATATAATTGCCTTTGGATGTCCTACTTTTAGATAATATTTACAACTAAGTTCATAATTTCACTCACGTGGGTTTTCTTTCAATAGTGCATTTTTTTTTTTATAGAAATATCATTAATGCTATTCTTATATAAAATTATTCAAAAAAAAATTTATATATAAACTTTAAACATATATATGTATATGTAATATAGTCTTCAATTTACATAAAATTACCTTTAATTCTTGAAATTACATATTTGAAAAACAATATAAATAGAAAAAAGGTAAATAAATAAATAAATAATGCATTAATTGTACATAAATACACCTCATTGAAAAAAAATTGTGAAACTTTTTGGTTTGTTTTAAAATTTATTTTTATTATAATTGGTTGAATTTAAATAAATTGTTAAATATTTTAAAAAATTGCTAATTTAGGTGGCAATTAAAACTATGTGCTTTTCCTATTATTGTAAATTGATACTAATTATAAAAAATAGAGGTAAAGGTTATATTTAGTATGTTAATTAAAAAAATATATTTAAGACATTTATGAGAGGTAAAGTAGGACTTAGTTGCCCTAATAAAATTTTCTTAGGAATTATTAGTCTTTACAATTGAAAAGTAGGACTTATAAGAAATTTTTTTAATAAAATACTCTTTCACGAAAAATGCTAAACATTTATGATATTGTATATCTCGAAGTAGGTGGTCGATTATTTCGTAACTTTGTGTATTTTGAAAAGAATATTCTTGAGAGAATATAGGAGAGAGAAAAAATAGCAAAACTTTTCATTATATAATCTAAACCTCAACATAACTTAATAATTTGAATTCAATTTTGAAATACCATTTTCATTAAATCTTCAAATAATTTAGACTAGAAGCTAGAGCTGTTTACCATGATTTCTTTGACATACGCTTTCAGAGCGGCCTCTTAATTTTCTTATGAATAAAAACTCTATTTTTCTCAGTCATTTCCATGTGTGATTAATTAGATAAATACATAACTCACTTAAAGCTTCTTATAATTGTATTTTGATTTAATATTTTTATCATTATTGAATTTTAAAGAGAATCCAATAAATATAGAAAGAATTTTGAAGAGAAGTCAAGAAGAGAGTGCAAACGAGTACACACATATCTAATAAAAGATGAAAGTAGAGAGAAGAAAATTAGAGAGAGAGAGAGACCCAATTTGATTGCTCGTTCTCACCTCGTTGATTGACAATTCATTTAGTTTATTAGAATATGACTATTTACCGAATACAAATGCACACGGGAAGAAGAGAGATGAAGTGTAATATGTACCAAAAAAAGGACATATGTGTCTTTTAATTATCACCATGTCATATCCAAGCTGCTACATAAAAACACCAAAATCCTAATATCTTATCTATTTACCTTTTCATTAACTCATATCTTTTCTCTTATTTTAAAGTAAAAATATATTAAATTAGGCGACGAGAGTAAGGCGACGAGAGTAAGTAAAGAGTGAAAAAATTTAAATATGGATGAAGATGGAGTACGAGTATCTTTTGATTAAGGATTTTGGTCAGGGATGGAAAACAACACCATCCCCAAACCCAACCTTTTGCTATCCCTATTTATATGTAAATTCTTTCGCGTTTTAAAATTGGTTTCATTTAGAATGAAAGAAAAATAAAATATAATGTAAATATTATTTGGTTAAAAGTTTTCTTAAAACTGTTACTAAAAATAAAATTCTCTTATATAACAAGCCAGTTTGTTTTTATTCTTTGAAAAATTTTCAACAAATCTAAAAAAAAAAAAAAAAATTAGAAAAAAAGATATTATCTAAAAATATTTAGTTGCTTTTATAAGTAAATAATAACTTTTTCTATAAATTCTATTTCTTGACACTAATTTCTCAAGAGGGATTGAATAAATGAATTTTCAAACTCGTTATTTTTTTCAAAACGAAAAATTTATTTTCAAAAAATTGAACCAAATGAAAATCATTTTCAATCATCAGAAAACTACTTCTATTTTCAGAAGATTAAACCAAATAAGTGGATAACTTTCTCAAATGAAAAGCACTTCTAGTAACAGTCAAAATGAAGCAGAAAAATAAAATTTGGTAAAACGATGACGTCGCACGTCCCTAGCCGTAAATTTTCTGTCCCTTCTAATATGATATCTTCACTAGATGTGTTCCTCCACCGTCATCATCTACCCTTCACTGGTGCTAAAAACAAATGCTATTAGAACTTTATTCTGATCAGACGATTAAGGATCAAAGTAAACAGACAGACCTATACATAGACAGTATCTATATATATGTAGATATATCATTTTTATACATACATCATAAATAGAGTGTAGACTTGCAGAAGAAAAGAGAACCGTCCAGTCTTGTGAGTCTTACCCTTTTAGACAGAGAGAGAGGAGAGAGAGTGTGTTCTTCCGCTGAGCAACAGCAGAGCACCTGAAACTGAAGCTGAGAGAAGCAGATGCAACCGACGAGCGGCGGCGGCGGAGGTGAACTGAGTCGAGGACTCGCCCGGTTCCGCTCAGCTCCGGCGACCTGGTTAGAAGCTCTGCTCGAGTCAGAAGAGGAAGAGGACTTACTGAAGCCAACTCAGTGCTTGACTCAGCTTCCTCCGACCGACTCAGCCACGCCCACCACCCGAAGCTCCGCCGCTAGTTACGTATCGGCACCCGATCCCGGTTTGTTTGACGCTGGTGGTGCGACCTCTGGGATGAATTTCCTCCGGCAGAACAGTTCTCCGGCAGAGTTTCTTACTCAAATCAGCTCTGGGTCTGATGGGTACTTCTCAAACTACGGAATTCCGGCCAATTATGACTACCTTCCGTCGTCCATGGAGGTCTCTCCGTCCAGTAAGCGAGCGAGGGAGGGAGATTCAGAACACCCATCAGCAAAATCTTCATCTAAGTTGGTAACTACATGTGAACTTCGAATTTATTCGAATGAATTTTCACATTTGTTTTCATATTCATGTAGTAGATATGTATAATTGTCTGCTAAGTTATATGCAGATACTTGTAGGTATATATAGACACATGTATATTGGGGAGGACAATGTGTTAAAATACCAAATAATTTAATTAAAAAATAATTACACCTACTCTTATTTATTATTTATGGGTGGTGTAGAAAGGAGAGCAAAGTGGAATTAGTGGTGTGTTGGATGCTGAGATGGAGAGGCTTTTGGATGATTCAGTTCCATGTAGGGTTCGGGCAAAGCGAGGCTGTGCTACGCATCCTCGGAGCATTGCTGAGAGGGTAAGAATTGTGTGAATTTAATTGGATTTGTTGTTTTTTTTTTTTCCTTCTCAAATTAAATTTAAGAGGTGTGGTACATTTTGAGTTAGTATTTAATTGTTTGTACTAATTTGGAATAGGCTTTTCTCTGTGTTAGGTTCGGAGGACTCGAATTAGCGACCGAATAAGGAAGCTTCAGGAACTTGTTCCCAATATGGATAAGGTAACTAATATATGATTGCAATTTGAATTTTATTGATTTCATAACTCTCATTTTGATCTGAAATACAAGTTGGATGGTTTTTTTTTATTGAATTAACAAAATTTGGATGAGTAATACTTTATGTTATAAGCTTTGTTAGATGTGATAGGAATTGCCATGCCTGCCTTGGGTTTGCTGTATCCTAGGCTCCTAGCACATTTTGTGAAAGAGAAAGTGAACACAAGAAAATCATGCGCAATTCATCCACGGAAATAAGTGTATGCATGATATTGATCGTAATGATTTATTGTGTTTTGCACACATATATAGCACCATTGAGAATAAAATATCTGTGGTAGCTGTTGACAATTTTTAAGTGATCCAAAGAAGTAAATAATAGACTTGATCTTCATAGGGTATGATTCGATAAAAACATAACCAAGTGTTGTGAGCTAATGTTACCAAACAAGGATGGTAAAGGCATCCATAGATGCGAGAGTAGTCATAATTTGGCAACATAAGTTGAATATTCCTTGTTAATATTGTAGTAGTTTTTTATGTTAAAAATTTATTTTTGAGCCTTTTCTTTTCCCCAGTATACAACTTAGGACACTTTGATTAGGCAACCTGAATTCTTGTTTGGTCGAGTTGATGTAAGTTTTTCTTTTGCTCGTTTATACTGATTAGGCAGCTTCAACTCTATTAGAAATATAGAAAGAATTGTATTGATTGAATTGATATATATTATGAATATTTCTAACATGGTATCAGAGCTTATCAATTCCTGGTAGTCTTCATTGTTGATCGCCCTCACCGTCGGGGATGACATCATCTGCTTCATCCCTGGTGGTCGATCGTAGAAAATAGCTTCCGCCAAATCAACACCTAACCAGCGCTGTTACACAACTAGCGTAAGAGTTGTCTTCTAATTCTTTCTCTCATTTACCCTAATTCAAAGGTGACTTGAAGCCTACTCTTCTCTTGCTTGTGGATTCCATACAAGGACATAGGAGTGAAGATTTGGGATTTTTTGGAAGCTGAGAAAATCAGATTCGTGGTGTTAGAATCGTGTTCGCGAAGATTGAAAAATCTGATTTGCACTTTTCTGCACAGCAAAACTATTTAGGTCATAACTTCTTCGTTACTTATCAAAACAATCTGATATAAATTCCAGAAGATGGAAAATTCGAAGAGCTTCGATTTGATATATATTTTTCTATATTTCGAGTAGAATAAGGTGGTCAAATCTGCATTTGAAGCTACTGTCCTCATTGCGACTTTCTACGCGGGAATTCATCTTTTTCGACTTGGATTCGCGAAGAGATTCAAATTGTTTTTCCTCAATAGATACGCTGTCCAAAGCCACCGGCAACCATCATCTGGGTCTCCTCGGAGCTCTCCATTCCACTGGCAGCCTAGTTGAAGTTCAATTCATCGGCTCCCACTAGCATCAGTGTGTTAAAGTGATTTCAACGAGCCACTTTTCAGTGCTACCGACTGATTTTGACAGTTATTTGTTCTGTCAGTTGAGCCACTTTCGGTTCGCATACTGTTTGATTTTCAAATCAGTTTTCGCTCCAACGAGTTGCTTTTTGTCTACCGAGTCACTCTTTTACAGCTTATCTGTATGTGTTGGCAGTTACGATTGGTAACACCACCAGATTGCTTTCATGCGCCAAATCATTCAAGATTGTCTCCAAACTCATGTTGGCTTCATATAACTCACCTTGAGTTTGCGGGAACTGTTAGATTATATATTTTCTATTATATCTTTCCCTAAACCACACAGGTTTCTTACACTCTCCTAAATCATTTAGGATTAGGATTTCTTGTCTCCTAAGTTTACTTAGTTTTCAAGATTATGTGCCTATAAATAAGTCTTTATGTATTGTTAATATTAATACAATCTTTTATATTTCTAACATGTTAGAAATATTGAAAAAATATTGAATTGATGTTAAATGAATAATACACAAAAGCTTATTTATAGGCACATAATTTTGAAGGCTAAGTAAACTTAGAAGATAAGAAATTCTAGTCCTAGAACTTATGTGGTTTAGGAAAAGATATATAATCTAACAGCAGATATAATAGGAAATATATAATCTAACAAGCTCAAAGCGAAGACAAATCATTTTCAATTTTATAATTTTATCAAACTCATGGATGCTTTTGAAAAAATAAAAAAGCAATACCTGCTTTGAATGTTTGTGCTAATGACATGAAAGTGATTAGGGTCATGGAGAACATTACCAGCTTTAGTCAATGTTTATAAGGGAGATGTAAAATTGATAAAATATGGTGTGAAGAATAAGATACAAGAATAGGTGATTTTCATAGCTTCTGGTAGAGTCGGTAAATCTCACAGATTGCGAAACTTTTTATGGTTTTCTTGTCTTGGTTCCTTAGTTATTATTGGTTCTTGATTTACTTTGGTAATTTCTAAGTCAAGGTAGGTAATTGTCCTAGAACATTTGGCCATATTCAAATTTATTACATAATAGGAATATTTTAATTGTGAATTTTCTGTGACATATTATTACTTTTAGTTTTTTTTTTTTTTTATTATTATTTTTTATTTTTTATGGTTAAAGTGTAATATGCATCTTTATGGGCTAGTGTATCAGTGTCATCCTTCAACGCTTGTTATTTGTTTTAAGTTTGACAGAGCCTTTTAATGGGCTTAACTGAAAAATGGGATCACTTTCTGTTTTATATTTTCTTGGCTTTTCCTTTGTGGAATTAATATTTTCTATTTTAAGATTTAAGTTAGTGCTCTTCCTCCTTTTACTAGGGTATTGTGCTGGTTGCTATAAAAAGAAGGATTTTTTCTTGGTTCACTGCAGTAAGCATTCACAGGACAGTGCTTGCATACCAATTTTTATTTAGGCTGTACATGAATGATGAGGTTTTTGAGGCCAAAAAATTATCAATACAGAATTTGTGGGCATACTTGATAGGTCACATTATTAGAGGAGGCATAGAATTATGTGGAGGGTTTAAATAGTATCCATTTATACATCTCACATATATATTAGAACTTAGAATGTCTCTCTTTCTCTTTTGCTATTCTCCATATCAGTTTCTTATTTTTCTTCTTTCTCTCTCTCTGGCTAGAGTTTCTATTGACTCGACTGACGGTTTCAATTGTTATTTTCTCGGTTTTCTACTATTCTCAGTGGACTTCTTAAAGAGATTGATGATTCCCTTTATCCAGCAAACCACTTCAATCAAAATATGTGCGCATGTATATATGTACCGTTCATATATACATATATATGGACATACATATTAACTGTGTTTGTCTTTTGCCACTAATATATATCATATATATATTAATTTTGTTATTATTGATGATTTTTTGGTTTTAAAGCATTTAGGTTATTTATTTATTTTTTCAAATCTTTCGTTCTTTGAACCCTGTTGGTGTTTAATGGACCTCTTACTTCAATTTGAAGGTGTAGATCTACAATAGAAACACACACACACACACACATATTTGAAATGCACTTTTATGGGTTATAATTGCTTTGATAAAGTGAGATTACAATAGAAAAATAGATTAATATCTATCTTTATAAAGGAAACAAAGCTTAAGAGAAAGAGAAATTATATTGTGAATATCATCTGAGACTGAGAGAGAGAGCTATGCCTATTTCTTTATTGCTTCAGTAAAAAATACACACTTCTTATGTACAATGTCACTGTCTTATTCATAGGCAAGGGTTGATGAGGCAAGTCGGGAGGCTAAAGTTGAGGATAAAAGAGAATATAATGGTGGACCCCACTATCTACTTTCACAACCCTCTCCCTTGGGGTCCACTACACTACACTAAGAAAATTGCCTCGTTAAAACGTTTCTAAGAAAAATACAGTGGGATAAAAACTTAGCGAAATAAAAAGAGTACAATATTCTCGTGTATCTGAAAATGATATTGCATGAATAAGAACTGCCTCATTAAAACCTTGTCAGGAAAATCCAGTTGGATAAAACTTGATCGAAGGAAAAGAGTGCAATATGTTAATACCTTTTCAATCAATCTCTCCCCCCTTGTCAGCATGAAAAATCTTTGAGTCGACGCATTCCTATGTTGTGCACCATCTTGTTGATGTTGTAGTTGGTAATAATTCGATGAACAAATCTGCTAAATTATCACATTAACGTATTTGTTGAACACAATATCACCACTTTTCTGAAGCTCGTGAGTATAAAAGAACTTTAGTGAGATATGTTTGGTTCTATCCCATTTAATATAGCCTCTTTTGATTTGTGCAAGATACGTAACATTATCTTTATATAATATCGTTAGGATATCTTTTATTGTGGAGAGCCCGCATGTGTCTCAAATATGTTGCACTATAGATCTCAACCAAACACACTCCCAACTTGCTTCATGAATTGCGAGTATCTCAAAATGATTTGAAGAAGTTGCAGTCTTGTCTGTTTCATCGATCTCCATGATATGGCAATGTCACCATAAGTAAACACATACCCTGTTTGTGATCGAGCTTTATGTGGATCAGAAAGATAACCTACATCTACATATCCAACTAATTGGGATTTTGATTTATCTGAATAAAACAATCCCATATCAGTGGTTCCACGAAGATACCACATTATATGCTTGACTCCATTCCAATGTCTGCGGGTTGGTGCAGAATTGTACCGTGCCAATAAATTGACTGAAAAGGCTATGTCAAGTCGGGTGCAATTTGCAAGATACATAAGACCACCAATAGTACTAAGATATGGAATTTCAAAACCAAGAAATTCTTCATTATCTTTTCGAGGACGAAATGGATCCTTCTTCACATCAAGTGATCGGACAATCATTGGAGAATTTAATGGATGAGCTTTATCCATATAAAATCGCTTTAGCATCTTTTCTATATATGTTGACTGATGAATAAGAATTTCGCTTTGTAAATGTTCAATCCGTAGCCCAAGGCAAAACTTTGTTTTGCCAAGATCTTTTATTTCGAATTCTTTCTTTAAATAATTAGCAGTTGTGGTAAGCTCTTCAGGAGTTTCCACAAGATTCAGATCATCAACATATATTGCTATAATTGCAAATCCAGATCTTGATTTCTTAATGAAAACGCATAGACAACTTGGATTATTTACATATTCTTCTTTTAGTAAGTACTCGCTGAGGCCATTGTACCACATACGTCCAGATTGTTTTAACCCGTACAACGATCGTTGTAACTTGATTGAGTACATGCAACATGATTTTGAATTACTTGCTTTAGGCATTTTCATATGAATATCACTATCAAGTGATCCATATAAATATGTCGTAAACACGTCCATTAGATGCATTTTCAGTCTTTTTGTGACTATCAAACTAAACAAGAATCGAATTGTGATTGCATCCATTACGGGAGAATGTGTCTCCTCATAGTCAATACCAGGCCTCTGTGAGAAATTTTGTGCCACTAAGCGGGCTTTGTATCTCATAGTTTCATTTTTCTCATTTCTTTTCCGTACAAATACCCATTTGTACCCTACAGGCTTGACACTTTTAAGTGTTTGGATTAGTGGTCCAAATACTTCACGTTTTGCCAGTGAATTTAATTCTGCCTGTATTGTTTCTTTCCATTTTGGGCAATCATTTCTGTGTCGACATTCGTGGATGTATTGAGGTTCTGAATCCTCATCATCTCTTGCAATATCAAGAACAACTGCAAAAAAGCATATGTTGTCGACAAGAACTTCATTTATATTCCATCTCTTTGCATAATTTATTGATATCTCATCATTTTCAGGTATAACTACCTCTTTTTGTGTCTAATCAAGAGCTATTATTTTAGTGGCCTTATCAAGGGCTTGCGTTTCTTTAGGGGCTATTATTGCTACCTTTGTAAGTATGGCCTCCTCAGGAGTGCCATCTTCTTTATACACTTTCTCTTGTACTTTCCTCTTTCGAGGAACAATATCTTTTGCACCAATAGGTCTACTACGCTTTAGGCGTGTTTTGGATGCATTTGATGCAATACTTATAGATTGTCCAACAAGGATATCTTCGTGCTGGAAAATTGGCAGCAGAGAGATGTGATTGCATCACTTTCTTTGTATTAGTAAAAACATCCGGTAATTGATTTGCAATACCTTGTAAATGAATGATCCTCTTAACTTCTAGTTCTCTGTTTTTTTTATAAGTAAACTTCTAGTTCTCTTTGATTTGTTGGATCAGAATGTGATAATGCCATGGCATTCCAAGTAATCTTAAGCTGATGTTCGGGCTGTGTTAATTCTCCCCCTAATGGTGGGAATACAGTCTCATCAAAATGACAATCAGCAAATCTTGCTTTGAACAAATCTCCTGTCATAGATTCAAGATATCTAATGATAGATGGAGAGTCAAAACCTACATAAATTCCAAGTCTACGCTGATGGCCCATTTTTGTTTGTTGTGGTGGTTAAATAGGCACAAAGACAGTACAACCAAAAATTCGTAAGTGAGAGATATTTGGTTGTTGACCAACCATAAGTTGTAGAGGTGAAAAATTATGGTAAGCAGTTGGTCTAATTCAAACTAATGATATTGCATACAATATGACATGTCCCCAAGCTGACACAGGTAGCTTTGTTCTCATAAGTAATGGTCTGACAATTAATTGAAGACGTTTAATAAAAGACTCTGTTAGACCATTTTGAGTATGAGTGTGTGTACCAGGATGTTCAACATTAGTGCCAATAGTCATACAGTAATCATTTAAGGCTTGGGATGTAAATTCTCCAACATTATCAAGACATTGTTTTGATTGGATAGTCTGGGAATTATGCTCGTAAACGAATTGTTTGGGCCAAGAGTCTAGCAAATGCAACATTGTAAGTAGAAAGTAAGCATACATGGGATCATCATGTTGAGGTGTCAATTAAGACCATAAAATAACAAAATGGTCCACATATATCTCCGTGGATTCTTTGTAAAAAAAAACAGGGGATTCAATGACGACTTTTGAAGGAGATGGTCTCACAATTATTTTCCTTGTGAGCATGCAGTACATGTATAATCACTTGTCAAAAGAAATTTCTGAGTCTTTAATGGATGCCCATTTGAATTTTCAACAATAGTTTTTAATGTGTTTGTCAATATACTATACTAGTATATAAAATTCTAAATATGTTTCTCTTCCAATTTATAGTATCCTGAAAATGTCAAATATTGCAAAGTTCGACTTTGCTACCCTTGATATTTTAGGCAGAAACTATTTATCTTGGATTCTCGATGCTGAGATCCATTTGGATACTAAAAATTTGGGAGAGATGATTAAAGAAGGAAATACAGTATCTATTCAAGAACGTGCAATGAAAATGATTTTCATTCGCCATCACATATATGAGGATTTAAAATCCGAGTATCTTACGATAAAAGACCCGTCCATACTATGAAAAATTTGAAGGATAGGTTCGAACATCAAAGAACTATAATCCTTCCAAGAGCTCGAGATAACTGGTCAAAACTGAAGTCTGATTATAAATCTGTAATAGAATATAATTCAGCCTTATTCTGAATCAGCTCTCAAATGAACTTATGTGGAGAGCCAAAAGCTGATGTGGATATGTTAGAAAAAACATTTATCATATTTTATCCCTCGAACTTGCTCCTCCAGCAGCAGTATCGAGAGAGACACTTTACAAGATATTCTGAGTTGATATCTTGCTTATTAGTGGCTGAACAAAATAGTGAGCTCTTATTGTAATGCCATCAATCCCGTCCAACCGGATTAACTTCATTAACTGAAGCACATGCAACATCCTTTAATGGTCATGGTCGTGGTCGTGGACGTGAACGTGGATGTGGCGTAGTAGAAATAATAACTATGGTGGTTATCATTCATTTGAGTTTCCTATTAGGAACTACACACCATACTATCATGAAGGAAATGCAAGTGGGGCTGAGCAAGAAAAATTGAATGGTGTGCAGAATGCACCCTCCAAACAATATAAAAATGCTTGCTTTCGATGTGGAATGAACAGGCATTGGTCACAGACCTATCGAACGTCCAAACATTTAGTTGAGCTATATCAAGCCTCACTCAAAGAAAAAGGGGAGGAAAAGGATATTGAAACAAATGCTATCGAGAATTATGAGTCAGTGGCCATTAATCACCTTGATATTTCAGATTTCTATGAAGACCTCCCTGAAAACAATAATTAGTGGACTGATAATGCAGATGTCCACATCAATTAAATATTGTTTTCTTTTATTTTCACTTGTATGTTATTTCCTTTTTGTTTTATTTTTAGTTTGTTTGTATTTACATTTTTTATTAATGTAATGAAATTTGTTTTTTTTGGAAAATGAATTTGATTAATACATTGCCCACGCTCAAGATAAATGGTGAAGATATATGTTTGGTACACAGTGTCACGACACATACTATCCTTAGAGATAGAAAATATTTTTCCCATATAACATTAGCTGAAACTAATTTCAATACCATATCAGGTTTCATAGACTTGATTGATGGTTCTAGATGGGTTAATATTGTGCTATCATGTGAAACACAATTACATATTGATGATGCTCTCTACTTAACCAGATCCAAGAGAAATCTGTTGAGTTTTAAAGATATACGTCATAACGGATATCATATTGAAACAATAAATAAAGGAAGTATAGAACATTTATAATTGTCTTGGTCATATTGGGTCAACAATGATACACTGAATTGTTGAAAATTCAAATGTGCATCCATTAAAGAATCAGAAAATTCTTTTGACAAGGGATTATACATTTACTGCATGCTCATAAGGAAAATTAATTGTGAGACCATCTTTTTCAAAAGTCGTCATTGAATCTCCTGTTCTTTTACAAAGAATCCACGGGAATATATGTGGACCATTTTGTTATTTTATGGTCTTAATTGATACCTCAACATGATGGTTCCATGCATGCTTACTTTCCACTCACAATGTTGCATTTGTTAGACTTTTGGCCCAAACAATTCATTTACGAGCACAATTCTCATACTATCCAATTAAGACAATTTGTCTTAATAATGCTGGAGAATTTACATCTCAAGCCTTTAATGACTATTGCATGGCTATTGGCACTAATGTTGAGCATCCTGTTGCACACACTCATACTCAAAATTGTTTAACAGAGTCTTTTATTAAACATCTTCAATTAATTGCCAGACCGTTACTTATGAGAACAAAGCTATCTGTGTCGGCTTGGGAACATGCCATATTGCATGCAACATCATTAGTTCATATTAGATCAACTACTTACCATTGTTTTTCACCTCTACAACTTATGGTTGGTCAACAACCAAATATCTCACTTATGAGTTTTTGGTTGTAATGTCTTTGTGCCTATTGCATCACCATAGCGAACAAAAATGGGCCATCAGCGTATACTTGGAATTTATGTAGGTTTTGACTTTCCATCTATCATTAGATATCTTGAACCTATGATAGGAGATTTGTTCAAAGCAAGATTTGTTGATTGTCATTTTGATGAGACTGTATTCCCATCATTAGGGAGAGAATTAACACAGCCCGAACATCAGCATATGATCACTTGGAATGCCATGACATTATCACATTTTGATCCTCTTAAAACTCAAAGAGAACTAGAAGTTAAGAGGATCATTCATTTACAAGGTATTACAAATCAATTGCCAGATGCATTTACTTATACAAAGAAAGTGATTCAATCACATATCCTTGTTGCCAATTTTCCAGCACGAATAGATATCACTGTTAGACAATCTATAAGTATTGTATCTAAAACACGCCTAAAGCGTGGTAGACCTATTGGTGTAAAAGATATTGTTCCTCGAAAGCCCGCTTAATGGCACAAGGTTTCTCACAGAGGCCTGGTATTGACTATGAGGAGACATTCTCCCGTAATGGATGCAATCATATTTCGTTTCTTGATTAGTTTGGCAGTCACAGATAAAGAAAAACTAAGCCAATTGAGTATTTGTTCTGAAAGAAAAAAATGAAACTCAACTTTTATTCAATGGCAACGTGAACCCTTAGGCAATACAAGTAAAGCATTTAAATAGAAAAAAAAATACAATGATTAAGTTGTAAAAGAAAGGAAATCCCATGAAATCTGGTTTTGGTTTGAGCCATTTGACAGCTTGACAACAGGAAGGTTGCTATGTTGACAGCTTGATAACAGGAGAATTGTGAGCTTGATAACAGGGGAATTTGACAATAGAGAATCCTTCTTTATTTGGATTTTGCTGAATTACCATGCAGATTTAAATGCAAATTTGAACTTTCCTAATTTATAGGCTCGATTGGATTGTCATCTTGGTCTGCACATGTTGCCATTAGAGCTCCAAGACCACTCAACATCTCTCCACTAATTGAGGCTAGATTGTGAGAGTCTTCACCCTTTTTTCTCCAAGAATCTCGTGTATCCTTATTGACTCTCACAATTGTTGGTAATGCTGAGCTGTGATAGGTTGCTAATACCCTCCCGCAAACTTAGCCGGGGCTGGAGGCAAAGTTTGTTGCGGAAATATTGAAGAGCTGTTTTTGACATCGGTTTGGTGAAGAGGTCGGCAACTTGATTATCAGATGGGATATGTTGTGTGACAAGCAGTCCACGAGCAACACGTTCGCGCACAAAATGATAATCTAACTCAATATGTTTGCTTCGGGCATGGAATACCGGATTTACTGTCATATGAAGTGCACTAAGGTTATCGCAATAAAGTATGGGAGGAGATGACAATGTAATGTGAAGATCTTTGAGAATGAAGGTCATCCAAGTGAGTTCAGCTGCTGTGTTAGCCATTGCGCGATATTCTGCTTCGGTGCTTGACCGGGAAATTGTATGTTGTTTCTTTGCACACCAAGAGATAAGGTTTCCTCCAAGGAATGTACAATAGCCAGTAGTGGATCGTCTCGTTGTAGTGCACCCCGCCCAATCTGCATCTGAGAAAGCAAACAGATCAAGTGTAGTGTGGGAAGAAAATTTTAAACCCATTTCAATGGTTCCTTTGACATATCGTAAAATACGTCGAACCATTTTTAAATGTGTCATTGTGGGAGCATGCATGAATTGAGAAACATAATTAACACTAAATGAAAGATCAGGACGAGTGAGTGTAAGGTACTGCAAAGCTCCAACAAGTCCGCGATAGTAACTTGGGTCTTCCATGAGAATATCATTGGAAGAGATTTTTGTTTTAGCTTCAAGAGGTGTACTCATTGGCTTACAGTCAACCATATTTGAGCGTTCAAGTATCGTCAATGCATAATGTGACTGGGATAGATGAAGGCCACTTGTTGTTGACGTTATTTCCATCCCTAAAAAATGGTGAATAGGTCCTAAGTCTTTCATTGCAAACTCACTGCTTAGCAACGTAATAAAATTTGAAACAAGTGTTGGAGTTGATCCTGTGAGCAGCATATCATCTACATAAAGAAGTAAAATTAATGAGCCATAATCTGAATGGAAAACAAACAATGAAGGGTCAGCTAGACTACAAAAAAAACCATATTTAAGAAGAAAGGCACTAAAACGATCAAACCAAGCACGTGGTGCTTGTTTTAGGCCATAAAGAGCTCTTTGTAGTTTGCAAACATGTGTCGGATGTTGAGAGTCTGCCATTCCTGGTGGTTGTTGCATGTATAGATCTTCAGAAATTAAACCATGCAAGAAGGCATTTTTTACATCCAATTGACGGATGGACCACTTTTGAACAAGAGCTATGGTAATTATCATGCGTATTGTCCCTGGTTTGATAACTGGAGAAAAAGTTTCTGTGTAGTCTACTCCATCAATTTGATGATACCCTTTTGCAACTAAACGTGCTTTAAGTCTATCTAAAGAACCATCTGGTTTGAGTTTTGATTTAAACACCCATTTTGAACCAATGACATGCATGCTTGGTGTTCGAGGAACCAGTTTCCAGGTCTCATTCTGATGTAATGCAGCCAGCTCCTCGTCCATGGCTGCTTTCCAACCAGGATGTGCCAATGCAATCTTAATATTGTGAGGCTCACGAGGTATATTAGCTGAGGTGATGGTGGTTAAGGCATACTTAGGATTTGGTTTTACCACACCTAATTTAGACCGAGTGACCATGGAGTGAACCAATGGTGCTGAAGGACCAGGACTATGATGGGAGGACTCAGGTGTTTCACTTACAATCAGTGGAGCTATTTCTTGAGCATACCCATGAGACTCTTGACATGCTTGTGATAGAATTGTTTCGGGTGAACTAGCGTTGTGAAGAGACTCATAAGATTCATTAATTTCTGCACTGGTCTGTGACTCGATAGAGGGGGATTGCCGTGATGACTCAGTGGGACTAGAATTTTGGAAAAAATTTAGTGGACTACAAGTGTCAATTGGCAGCAAGGGACTTTGACATGGGGGTGAGGGAGAGTCCGAAATTGTACCTGCAGAAGAAGAAATATTAGTATGTGGTAACCAAGAATCAAAAATACTAATTACCTGTGGCTGATTTGCTGTCATGCAGGATTTGTTGATAGGCTTATATGGAAAAATTAACTCATCAAATACAACATGACGAGAGATAAAAAACTTTTTACTTGATGGATGATAACACTTATAAGCCTTATGTTTTTCACTGTAGCCTACAAAAATGCACAGAAGTGTTTTTGGATCAAATTTGTGTTTTCGTATATCCCAAGTGTAGGGAAAACACTTAGACCCAAATGCTCGGAGTGAGGAATAATCTGGATGTGTCCCATGAAGTGCAAAATATGGTGTTCCAAAGTTGAGAGCAGATGAAGGTAGGCGATTCATAAGATACACAACTGTGGTGAAAGCCTCTATCCATAAGAATAAGGGTGCACCACAGTGAAATAACATAGTCATCCCTAATTCTCTTATAGTCCTATGGCGCCTCTCAACTATACCAGTTTGCTCAGGCGTATATGGGGCTAATACCTGATGAACAATGCCTGTAGAAAGAAAATGAGCTGACAAATTTGAATTGATGAACTCACCACCTCCATCGGAATGAAAAATTTTAATTTGCTTGTTAAACTGCCTTGCAACATATTTCTCAAAAGCTAAGTATGCATTAAAAAAATTAGATTTGTTGCGCAAGGGAATAATCCACGTATACTTAGAAAAATCATCAACCAAACTAGCATAATATTTAAATTTTGAAATTGATAAAACGGGTGCAGGTCCCCACAAATCACAATGAATTTTTTCAAAAACACTAGTACTTGAATGTTCCGAAGAAGAAAAAGGTAAACGACTAAGTTTTCCTAGTTGACAACTATCACAAAGATGTTGAAATTTTGTTGTCCCTATGACATCAATAAGTCCTTTATTTTTTAGCATTTGTAAAGTTGAAGACTGTGGGTGGCCTAGGCGTTGATGCCAAACTTCTGCAGTGCCTGATTTGAACCGATGGGAGAAATACAATTCTGGTGAAGTGGGAAGGACATAGAGATCACCCTTGTGTTTCCCTATTATCATTGCCTGTCCTGTTTCCCGTTCCTTAACACAAAAATCAACATTAGAAAATTCACAATTAACAGGAAATTGTGTAGTTAACTGGCTAACTGAAAGTAAATTTTTAGTTAAGTTTGGAACCAATAGAACATCATTGAGAGGTAAGTCAGACACCTTTTGTTTTATACAAGAATCACCAATTGCAAGAATTGGCATGGAAGACCCATCTCCAATTAACACAGAGTCAGCACCAGAGTATTTATGAAGGTTAGTTAACATACCTGGCTTACCTGTCATATGGTTGGAAGCCCCAGTGTCCATTGTCCATTCTGTGTCAGAAATGGTGGTGTCCAAAGTGAGTGCTGCAAGTGCTTGTGGAATCTCATCTTGTTGAGCAGATTTCTTTGGCACCCACCAGCATATCTTAGCAACATGGCCCATCATCCCACAATATTGGCATTGTTGTTCACGGTATTTGTCCCGCTCTGCAGGTGTCATGCGACGCTCACCAGGTGGTGGAGGTCGACGTTGTGAGTTCGCTGAAGAAGAGTCCCTTTGCTGTTGCGCCTGGAATCCACGACCATTGGAGGTGAATTTTTGGGAATGTGCACGATAGCCTGAAGAGTTTGGTTGTGGGCGTTGCTGCTGCTGTCCATAAAAAGCCATTTGATGAGTGAGGGAAGAAGCTGGGATGTCTGTGTGGTTAGAGAACCAGTTGCGCCTTTGATCAAAGTTTTGGAGTTGAGAGAGTAACTCAGAGTATGATGGCCTGGGGGGCTTCAACATGGTTGTTGTGAATGTTTCATAATGAGGACCAAGGCTGGTAAGAAGGCAGAAGACTTTTTCTTGGTCTGGTACGGGCTTTCCAATGGCTGATAAATTGTCACAGAGACCTTTGAAGGTGCGAATATGTTCTGTGATTGTTGTGTTGTCTTCTTTTCGAAGATAGGTCACTTGTTGTCGCAGTGTGAACTCACGTTCTTGTGAGTCTTGTGCATATGCATTTTTGAGAGCCTCCCAAACAGCATGAGCTGTGTCGAGACCAGCAACGAGTCCGAGAGTTTCCTCAGAGAGTGTTCCAATGATCCACCCTCGAACAAGACGATCTGACTTTCGCCATGCTATAAAAGCATCTGTTAATTGTGGGGTTGAATTTTCTGCATTTGTGTATTTGGTTGGAGCGGGATCTTCATTTGTGAGATGCCCGACCATTTCTTGACTCTCGGCAAGAGCCAATGCTTGCTCACGCCACAAGGGGTAATTGTTTGGGGTGAGTCGGAGGGTGATAAAGTTGCCAACATTAAGTGACAGGGTAGTCATGGTAAAAGAAATGAGAGGAAAGTAAGATGGAAGTTTGAAGAAGAAAAAAAAAAAAATGCAGGAGCTGTGAGAGGTTGCTAATAGTGTTCACAATGGCTCTGATACCATAAAGAAAAACTAAGCCAATTGAGTATTTGTTCTGAAAGAAAAAAATGAAACTCAACTTTTATTCAATGGCAACGTGAACCCTTAGGCAATACAAGTAAAGCATTTAAATAGAAAAAAAAATACAATGATTAAGTTGTAAAAGAAAGGAAATCCCATGAAATCTGGTTTTGGTTTGAGCCATTTGACAGCTTGACAACAGGAAGGTTGTTATGTTGACAGCTTGATAACAGGAGAATTGTGAGCTTGATAACAGGGGAATTTGACAATAGAGAATCCTTCTTTATTTGGATTTTGCTGAATTACCATGCAGATTTAAATGCAAATTTGAACTTTCCTAATTTATAGGCTAGATTGGATTGTCATCTTGGTCTGCACATGTTGCCATTAGAGCTCCAAGACCACTCAACATCTCTCCACTAATTGAGGCTAGATTGTGAGAGTCTTCACCCTTTTTTCTCCAAGAATCTCGTGTATCCTTATTGACTCTCACAATTGTTGGTAATGCTGAGCTGTGATAGGTTGCTAATAACAGAAAGACTGAAAATGCATTTAATGGACGTGGTTACGACATATTTATATAGATCACTTGATAGTGATATTCATATGAAAATGCCTAAAGCAAGTAATTCAAAATCATGTTGCATGTACTCAATCAAGTTACAACGATCGTTGTACGGGTTAAAACAATCTGGACGTATGTGGTACAATGGCCTCAGCAAGTAGTTTTGCCTTGGACTACGGATTGAACATTTACCAATCGAAATTTTTATTCATCAGTCAACATATATAGAAAAGGTGCTGAAGCGATTTTATATGGATAAAGCTCATCCATTAAGTTCTCCAATAATTGTCCGATCACTTGATGTGAAGAAGGATTCATTTCGTCCTCGAGAAGATATTGAAGAATTTCTTGGTTTTGAAATTCCATATCTTAGTACTATTGGTGGTCTTATGTATCTTGCAAAATGCACCCAAACCTGACATAGCCTTTTCAGTCAATTTATTGGTACGGTACAGTTCTGCACCAACCCGTAGACATTGGAATGGAGTCAAGCATATAATGTGATATCTTCGTGGAACCACTGATATGGGATTGTTTTATTTAGAAAAATCAAAATCCCAATTAGTTGGATATGTAGATGCAGGTTATCTTTTTGATTCACATAAAGCTCGATCACAAACAGGGTATGTGTTTACTTGTGGTGACACTGCTATATCATGAAGATCGATGAAACAGACAAGACTGCAACTTCTTCAAATCATTTTGAGATACTCGCAATTCATGAAGCAAGTTGGGATTTGAGATACTCGCAATTCATGAAGCAAGTTGGGAGTGTGTTTGGTTGAGATCTATGGTGCAACATATTTGAGACACATGCGGGCTCTCCACAATAAAAGATATCCTAACGATATTATATGAAGATAATGATACGTATCTTGCACAAATCAAAGGAGGCTATATTAAGTGGGATAGAACCAAACATATCTCACCAAAGTTCTTTTATACTCACAAGCTTCAGAAAAGTGGTGATATTGATGTTCAACAAATATGTTCATGTGATAATTTAGCAGATTTGTTCACCGAATTATTACCAACTATAACATTCAACAAGATGGTGCACAACATAGGAATGCGTCGACTCAAAGATTTTTCATGCTGATGAGGGGGGAGAAATTGATTGAAAATGTATTAGCATACTGCACCCTTTTTCCTTCGATCACGTTTCCTGACAAGGGTTTAATGAGACAGTTCTTATTCATGCAATACAATTTTCAGATACACGACAATATTGTACTCTTTTTCTTTCGCTAAGTTTTTATCTCACTGGGTTATTCTTAGAAACGTTTTAACGACATAAATTTCTTAGTGTAGTGCAGTGGACTCCAAGGGGGAGTGTTGTGAAAGTAGATAGTGGGGTCTACTCCCATTATATTCTCTTTTATCCTCAACTTTAGCCTCCCCACTTGCCTCATATATTCTCTTTTATCCTCAACTTCAGCCTCCCTAGCCTCCCCACTTACCTCGTCAGTGACATTGTACATAAGTGGTGTGTTTTTTTACGAAGCAATAAAGAAATAGCTCTCTCTCTTAGTCTCAGATGATATTCGCAATATAATTTCTCTTTCTCTTAAGTTTTGTTTCTTTTATAAAGATAGATAGTAATCTATTTTTCTATTATATTCACAACAGGAACTAATTTTTTGCAATTCTAAATAATAAAAGAACCTGGATAAAAATTGTCTTCAAAATTCCAATTCTGTACCCATCCTTTTTGCCATCCAATCAACAAGATCATAATGTCGTTTCCCATTCTAACAATTGGAATTGAGTTTTTTAGTTCCAAATTGTCACTTCAGTTTCATGAATCATCGGACCCATAGGGTTTCCCTTACTTTCTTTGAAAATTTGAGGTTTGCTTTTCTAAGTGTGATGCTTTTTCCTCTGTTTAAGCTTACTAATGTGCTGCTTCTCTCAGTTGCTCTATTTATACAAGTGGGAATTAGTATTGTCCAGTGGCAAAGGGATGTTTGAGCTATGATATTGGCAGTGTTCGGGATGCAGTGGGTTTTGCAAACTTATGCAATTGATGGTCTCGAGTTTTGGTGGGGATGGATAGTGGGGAAGCAAGCTCGAGATGCATGGAGGGTAGGCCAATGTGGCGTGAGAGAAATAGAAGATCTTTTGATGGCATAGAAGCATCCATATGGGTGCTGAAACACTCTATTATGAGTTCCTTGTATTTTGGGTTACAGGGAGGGTGTGTATATATGTAGATGGTTTTTCGGTTTTGCCAATCACATTGAAGTTTTTTTCTTGGTATCTTTGTGTAATGCACTTAATTCAAATTCCTCAAGTTATTTTTGTAATATTTTGTGCTTGGTCTGTTTAATACAATAATTTGCTTTCTTAGCTACAGACTATTTCAAGGTGTCATCGTGTGGGGGAGTGTTGTTGGATACCACTCATGTTCTAATGTTCGCGTGACACTCTTAACAGGATGCGTGTTAGCTCGTAAAAGATTAAAAAGTTTGTCCTCCTTAACACCAATTCGTAGTTTTAGGTGAGATGGCGGCTTGAGATTCGACAAGTGGTATCAGAGTTAGGGGTGGGTCACTGGTTCGACTCGTGTGAGTGCCATCGTGCGGGGGAGTGGTGTTTGTTGTTGGTTCACATGACACTCTTAACAGGATGCATATTAGCCCGTAAAAGATTAAAATTTTGCCATTACTGAGTATTGATCCTCATCAATCAGGAGTGTTAGGAGGGGTGGATTGGGAGTAGACGATGTTTGACATTATACCTTCTAACTCAAAGCCACATTCTCATGCTTGTCAGCCCAAGCTTTTAGCATTGCACCATGCAATGGCTCCTTGAGAAATGACTAATAAATTGAATTCTAAATTAGACAAGAATTATGTTTTTCTTTCAAAAACTTTATCTTATGATTGATGATGGCATATGTGTCACAAACTTTCATGACTCTGACATATGAAGTTTGCTATTACATGCAGCAAACCAATACTGCAGATATGCTGGAAGAGGCAGTAGAGTATGTCAAGTTTCTACAAAAGCAGATTCAGGTATGTTCTCTGCTAAGCTAACTTGATACTTATCCATTTGGTTCTTGACAATACATTAAAAGATAAAATGATTATTTTCCTGTCTCATTTAGCTAAATTTGGATTTCATTTTATTTTAAATTATGGAAAAACAGATTCATGAAATTTGTATAGTGTAGCATCTCATAAGAATAGCTCTGCTCTTGTATTATTGTTGCACTTGAAGGGAAATTTTCACTAAATGTAAACCCAAAACATGGCAGGAACTAACGGAGCATCAAAAGAAATGCAAATGCTTAAATAAAGATTAATGGGAGAAGATAGCTAAGAGTGTCTTCCTGCTACTGTGGTCCATTGTTCATAGGCAATAACGGTCTTTCATCCTGCAAAGATCTGCCTTCAAAATACGATACTATATCAAATTCTTATGCATGGTTGGTGATGGCGGGTCATAGGTGCACTGTAGCTGTAGAATCCATGATCAAGAATATCAGCTTCATCTATGCAAAAACTTCTAGGAGAAATTCTATAGGTATGGTTGTAGTTGTAAAATGTTGAGCACAGTAATATCTCTTAACTTCCTCCCCACGAGCTTCTTTTGTTAAAAATATTTATTTTCCATATCCACAGTTGTGTATTTGGAAACTTGTATTTCATAAAGCTTGCTGTTCAAATTTGAGGAGCTATTTTGTCAATGAAAATCAGTCCATGTATGTGATTTCTCCACAACATCCTATATTTTAGCTATTCTTTGGCATAGAAATATATTTATTGGTGATATTTACTTAGAATTGTATTTGTTCTGTGTCATGGCTTAGAAAGAAGATTTGAGCTGAGAAGTTGTACCATTTACATAATTCAATTTGTGAAAAATCTGAGATCATTGTTATGTATTACTACTGTAGATTCGCTGAACTGTGTAATAAGTGTTATTTGAAACAATAGTAGAACTTTGAAGAATAAATTAAATTTATTTTAGATTCCAGTTTGCTGCAGATCTAATTACTGACATTTGTTCAATGAAGTTTCTCAAAGTGCCACTTTTTCCATTCATAATTTGAATGCAGTATCATAACTGCTTGAACATTTTTAATGCAGTATTCATATGGGTTTGGATGTGGAAAACAAACAAAATTTGAATGCAGTATCATAACTGCTTGAACATTTTTAAGAATTATGGTTCATCTCTCCGTGTGTGTATCATGCCTGGTTGCTGGGAGCAACCGTCTATTTAAGGAACTGATTCAAGTTACTGGACTTAATTCAATAAAGCTAACAGTCCTTTTGTGTTTTAAATCAAAAATGGTATATATGAATGCATAATTGTTAATAAGCAATATGTACCAGCAGGCGAGTTTTGATTGATTACGAAGTCATGTATAGCTATCATTCACTATAAGATTCTACCTATTAGCAACTGCTTTCTTTGGAAGGTGAGGTTACTGAGGTATTTAAGTGATTGTGGATTCCACACTGACAGTAGTTCTAGCTTTGGATTAAGAGAACATAAGCTGTGTGTTGAATAAAATATTTATTAATAACCTGCTTTAAAAATTTAGAGAAAGTTAAAATACTTTTAAATTGTTTCTGCTCAATTTACTCCAATTTTCTTTTTCCTATGCAAACCTTCTTTTACTTTCAGAAAGTATTATACCAAAATTTGTTTTGCAGTAGATTTTTGTGCATATTTAATAATGAATAGTTAGAATAAAAATTTGAATTATTCTAATTGTAAATCTATGGAGGATCTTTTGTCTTTTGTGGATGGCTTGAGGCTATAGTTTTGTGCAGTGGTTCTGGGTCGTGTCCCCCTTTTGGGTGCCTTTCAATGAATATTTACTTGTCAAAAAAAATACACAGTTTATAGTTAGAGATTTTAATAACCAAAACATGCATATATGAATATACATTCTACATGCGTCTTTTCTTCTGAAAAGTTCTATGATTCTAATGAAAAAAAATGAAAATAGTAATGTGTTGCTATCACCGTAATATTACAGAAATAATTTGTGTAACTTCAAGTTTCATGTTCCTTGATTGATGAGCTATTGTTTCTTATTTTAATATTTTTTTCTTTATTTATTTTTTAATTCTTCATACTTGATTTCTTTCACAATGAAGGGCCATTGCTCATGTAAACTTGTATAAATCTGTAATTTTAAGGTCAATTATGGAGACATTAGACTTTCCAGGAACTGACTTTTCTAAGAACTAAAATCAACTTTTAAAACCTAGTGCCTTATGATGTACACTAGGGGTCTATGCCATCCATTGTTAAGCTGAGACAGTAACTTGGATAAAGAACATTGTAGGCTCTGTTTGCTTTGATGGAAACCTTTTCCTCAAGTATATACATCATGGCAGTAGCTTCCTAAAGGGACACGTGGATACATTGCTGATCTGACGGACCGGATAGTGGAAGCAACTTCCTCATGAATTTTCAGAAAACTCTCTATATTAACAGCCGAGCATGACTTGATTTATAGATGAATAGAACCCCTCTGAAATTAAAAGAAATTGTTTGTTGGCTTATTGGGACAGGTCTATTCTGTCCACTAACCGTTTGTGCTTGTGAGATACGGAGCTTTGAAAATGTTCTTGGATGTGTCTTCTGCTCTCTCCCCTAGCTCTCCTGTTATAGGGAGAATTCTCTGCTGTTTTCAAGATGGTAAGTAAAAGGATAAGCAGTCTTTCACACCCTCATTAGTAGGACATTATCGTTCAACATTTAGATATGTTCAACTGTGGCAACATCTTGCTGTTCTGAACTCAGGTATACAATCAGCTAATCTTTAGGGAGCTTATCATGCTTTCTATTACTGGCCTGCTGCAAGTATTTCTTCATCAACAACCTGGTCAACGTCAAGGAATCCATGGAAGAAGTAAATGTGTTATGCTACAGGTACATTTAATATCCATATTTGTTTCTGAAGTGGGTAAATGTGAACTTTGGCTTTGGAAAAGCTGGTCTTTTGGTTTTTGAAATGTTGGTGTCTTGGGCTCAAATTTAAGGAAAATAATTATGTTTGAAAGCTCTCATGACAATGTTTCTTCAAAGTTGAACACCTGGTCAACTCGAACGAATTGCAGAAACTAGTATAGTATTTTGATGTAGAATATAAATTGGTAGAATTTGTGATCAATGAGTGTTTATGAGTAGTCAAGTGCATGTCTCTAATTTTTTTTTTAGCAAGACAATGATCTATATTTCTGAAAATTTTAAGGTTATGGTTTCCTACAGGTACTGCTATTTTGGTTCTCAAATTGTGAAGGTACTAGACTAGTTAATAGATGAAAGATGTTTATAGTATATAATCAGTAACTATTTTAATTTGTTAGGAGGATGATTTAGTAGTATAGAAACACATTTTCTGCTCTGCAGGTAATGCTATTTTGGTTCCCAAATTGAGAAGGTATGTGACAAATTAGTTGTTGATGTTTATATTACCAGTAACTATTATAATTTGTTAGGAGGATGATTGTTGACTGTAGACACACTTCTGTAAGAGTTTCTTTTGTGGGTAGATTCATTGTTATTGCTATGGATGTGGTGAACTTAAAAAAATAAAAGATCAACAGATTTTAATTTCGAAAATGATGATATCAAGTTGAGAAATGCTTTTCAGTGTGAGAGAACCAGTCTTGCAAGCTTCTTTTCTTGGCTGATGCTAAATAAATTCAGCTAAATCTTATAGGAAAGATAGATATCTGCTATTGATGGTAGAACCATTGATGTTTTTTTTACTGTTCAGCTAGTGATGCTACCGCGAAATGGACCAAGTTAAACCTAATTTGTGTTTCGATGCCTAATCGATTCTTTTTCTGCAGAAATGTACCACATTCCTATCTGGGGAAGTTCCTCATTTGAGTCATTTGCTTGAATACAACAGACCCTATATATTGAATATGTTGTCTTGAAGCAAACTCCGGATTTTGATTCACAGAAGTTGTATCCCATAAATTTTACCTCCACATTCATCTTCATCATCAAGGTAATTGGTTATATTTTCTGTTTTGATCCCCTTTTGTTTTGGGGATCAAAGTTGAAAAGAAAATGCAGAATCTATTATTACCCCATATTCAAAATAAACGGGTTTGACTGTTCTGAATCTCATGGAATCATCTTATAAGCTCATGAATGATTTTTTTGGATTGATTGAGCTTCTATTGGGTATTCTAATTTCTATTTCTACTACAAAGTGGAAAAAAAGAAAAGAAAATGGAATTGAATTCAAATTCGGAGCTATTAAAAATATTGCCAGCCGAAATCATAAAAAAGATAGGGGGTAAAATGCAAAAAAAAAAAAAAACTCTCTAGACTATTGAGTTTTGGTATATTTCAATTTTTTGTCGTACATTTTCTGTTATTGAATCTTTGCAACTCAAATTCAAACACCCAAGTTGAATCAAACTTTGTGAGAGAATTAAAATGACGATTCTATGTTCTACTTTTGTCCAATGTTTGAACTTGGCATCTACACCTTTTTTCTATTTTAATCTTGGCAACTCAAATTCAAAGATCCAAGATTTATCAAATTTACATCTAAAAAATGAAGATCTGTTTTAGAACAATGAATAATTAGGGGTGGTACGAGTCGAACGAAAAACGAAGTTAGTCGGTTCGGGTTGACGTTAATTGTGTCGTGATCTTGTTAATTTGTTTAACTGCTTTTAACTGTCTCGTGTTTGTGTTTTAGAGTTTCTGATTAGACTTGTTCGTTTAATTAATCGTTTCATAATCATGTAAAGCGAACCACCGTAACTTGTGTTAACTCAATTACTATGCACATTTCTATTATTTCAATATAAATTATGGATATTATTTTTGGCCTTTTTTTTCTCTAATTGTGTTGACCCCATCATTCTTTTTTTCATGAATTTATTCATTTACTATTTCAATTTTTCCAACATATAAGTATTTATACTTAAGTTAATAAAGGGGTTACACGATCCATTTAACTTAAATAACCTAAACAGGATAATTCGTTTAATAAATGGATCGTGTTCGTATCAAGATTTTTGACACAATTATTAAAGAGAATGTGTTCGAGTTGACCTATTTAACAAAATACTCGTAGATCGGCAAGACACGATTATGATCAACCAACTCGAATTGCCATCGTTAAGAATAATAAATATTACCATCTCCAAAAAAAAAAAGAAAAGAATAATAAATATTTATTGTTGTGTGTCAAGAAAATAAAAGATGATTATCCTTTATTAAATAGTTCCGAAGGGAACAAGATAGGAAATAGAACTAGATTTTACATTTTTTTTTCATGGAAAGGAGGAGATTTCATTATTTTACTACATTCAACAAAGATTAAGTGCATAATATTCTCCGTTATATATAAAATGTGCAAATACTTCATTTTTAACAACAAAACCTCCTATATTTTTTAATTTGGACAAATAAAGACAAATTTTCAATTTGAACAATGAAATGACTAAAGTACCCTTATTTTATAAATAAATAATTAAAAAGTGTAAAGTGCAAAAAAACCATTGCTATATATAAATTATGCAAATACCCCCCCCTCCCCCCCCCCCCCCCCCCCCGACGTTCAATTAATCCCCTTGCATTTTTTAAATTGAGTCAATTTAACAATTAAAATATCTAAAATACTCTTACACTCTTGTGCTATGTTTGGATGTCTAAAAATGGTCCATTCGAATATCAATTTTTTATTTATTTAAAAAATGTGTGAATACATCATTAGTTTTCACTCGTCGAGCCCAACCAGTGTGTCTATTTTCAGGTTTATTCGAAATAATAAAATAATTAAAAAATATTTTTAATTAATAAAAAATAAGAAAAATATCAATTTATTATTTATTTAAAAAATGTATGAATACTCCATTCGTTTTCATTCGCCAAGCTCAACCACTGGGTCCATTTTTTGACCCATTTGAAATAATAAAATAATTAAGATATATATTTAATTAATATAAAAATAAAAATAGGAAATATGACATTTAAACATGGCATAAGGGTGTTAAAGATTGTGAAGGGCATTTTGGTCATTTAAAAGGGGCATTTTGGGATTTTCAATGATTTTTTTTATCAAAATTGATCGATGGGGGTATTTGCACAAAATTTTCAAATGTTTGGGAGTTATATGCACATACTACACTGTAGGGTTGTTTTGCACACAATTTGTATATAGTATGAATTTTTTTGTCCTTTACCTTTTCAAAAAGGCAAAACATAAAATGACAAAAAGGGTATTTTAGATTTTCAAAAAAGTTGACATCATTAATTTGGCAATTTGCTCTGAATTTTAAAATTATAGGAATTTATATGCATGTACCAAATAACAGGGGTGTTCTTGCATGTTTTCTATATAGTAGGGGAGTTTTATGCACTTAACCCCACTCAACAACTCTTATTCTACTATATAAAACTAAATTATAAAAATTAGATTTACTTAGATAATGTCTTTGAGCTAGTGAGAGTGAGCCTTGGTGTAATGCTAAGAGCATCTTCGGCAGCATCTCTAAATTTAGCTATCCAGATTTAAATTTTGTGCAGCCACGTCAGCATCTAAGTCAGCCACATCAGCATGTCAGGATTTTCAGAATTTGACTCCACAACAGCTTCTCCAGATTCTGCTATCCAAAAATAATAATATTTTAGTAAATATTTAATATTTTTTTAATTAAAATTTAATTTAATATTTTTTTTATGTACTAGAGTATTTAAGTTATGTTACATTTTTTTACTTTTAAGATGTTACAAAATATTATACAATAAAATCGTGATTATAAAATTATTTTTTGCACAAAAATATTTTTCACCCAATACAATATAAGTTAAAATGATACAAAATTTATTATGGATTAAATAAAAATCACATAATTTAAAACCTTACAATATCCATTATGGATTAAACAAAAAGAACAAGTCCTATGGAGTGCTAGGTGGGCCAGTGCATGCATCCATCTTCATCAGTATCTCCTGTTGTTTTTTGATAAGCCATGCTCTCTCTACTTCTGTTGGCACTGAATTTGGATCTTTTAGCATCAACTCATCTTCTCGGATATTTGCTTGGTGTCTTACTAACTCTCGTTGTCTTTTAATCTCTTTCAACTTTGTCTCCAAAATACAACCGGTCCTATCGTCAAGTTTGGATGTTGCTTGCATAAAACTGTCCCAGTATGAAGTTTGTAAGTTGCAGAATCTGGTTGTTTTTTCTTATCTCGGGTTTGCTTTGCTGCTTTGCGTCTTGTTGGTCTGTTTAATGGTTGAGATTCAATAATACCGGGTGAATCTTCTGACATGTTAAATTGTGCCAATCCTTCGCAACGACTAAAATCGTACCCTACATTACTTGATGGAGTTAATGGGTTTGAGCAAGCAACAGGCTCGTTGATATTGATTCCAATACTCCTCTTCTTCGCACCGTAATTTTAGATTTGTTTTTTTCTTGTTCGAGAGAATATGTATGCCATTTTAAACAATTTTTCAAAATGTTCCAACAATCATAAAGTTTAAAGTCCTTATTCATAGTGGAACAATAAAGATGTTGAGCTGATGTAATCTAAATTAAATCATTGCACAATAATTAGAACTGAATTATTTAAAATAATTACTTATTAAAAAATGATAAAGTAAAGAATTTAATTAAAATAATTAACTTACCATATCATGATTGTTGAAGCCACTGGTCTGATTCGTTTAAACTGCATTCAAGCATTTAGACCATTTGTTAATTTTTCTTTGGATGGTGGACCAACGATTACTCAAATCGCAGTCGTTTCGAGCTATTGGTGCTCCAAGTTGTTTTTGAAATTCTACGAGAATTTTTTTCCATAATGTTGACTTTGGTTGATCTGCACCAATTACCGAATCATTGCTAACTTCCATCCATGCATTGTACAGAGCCACATCTTCAGCGATGGACCAATTGGGCATTCGAGGAATGGGTTACTTTTGAAAAGATCTGACATTACTGGATTGTGACAATTCTGGTGAATAAAATGGCGTTGGTTGAGTAGATGGAAATTGGGAATTGCCACCATAATATTCATGGTCGAATGACAAAAAATCATCATTTGATAAAGGGTTGGAATATGGTGGTGTGGAATCCATGAAATTGTATTTTGTAACAAAAAAAAAAAAAACTAAGATTGAAAAAATAATGATTTCTAGGGTTCAAGAGGAGAAAAATAGATAATTGGTTGTAAGATGAATGAATGTAGGAATTGTTGTATTTATAGAGGTAAAAAAAGAAGAAAAAAATATTTTTTTATTAATAGAGCCTTTTGGAACAGTGCCAAACTGCTCTATACAGCACATGTTTTAAAAAATAATGATAATAATAATATCGTTACAATGGTCACATGACCATTTTATATTTAAATTGGACACGTGGCGTGAAAGTAGGTTAGTTTGCTTTGCCAATGATATCCTAATTCTGCTGTCTGTATTGCTAAGCTGAAGTGGGCCACATTTTCTTAATTACATTTACCTAAGCTGTTGCACCTTATTTTACAACTTTGCATCGCCAAATAAGACTTTGGTGATGCCGTTGCAGTTGCTCTAAGGTTACTTTATTATGACATGAAGATCACACGAAAACACAAGACAATTTTTTTGTACGAGGAAGTAAGGCAATGTACATTTAAGTATCTAACCTTTCTATGATCTCACAGTGATGAGAGGCTTGTGCAATAGACTAGCTATTAGACTTTAGTGTCCTTGAACCAGTGTCACCTGAGATACCTTTGGGATAAGTTTGGTTCGAGAACATGGTTCTGCGAACCAGTCAGTTTGCAACACTATCACTAGTTACTGATGAGTTCCGGTATGCACACTAGTATTGGCCGGTTGGAGTGAGGCGTCTGGGAAGAGAGTGAATGCTAGGGTTTTAAACTTTAAAGTGAAACAGATTGTTATAAACATTTTTCAACAAGTCCCTTTAATTCTATTTTTAATTGTGATTTAGTATGCACTCTTTTATAATTACATAGAGGCCCTAAATCTATGATATAATTTTAAATTAATTTAAAATCTTTGCACATTCACAATTCCTCTTTTTGTTTTCTTAAAAAAAATTATTATTTTGATTTTTGCACGCTTTATCACTTTAAAAAACTAAACAAATTTCATTATATATCTATATTTATTAAATTTTATGACAAAAAATTGCATATAAATCCATTTCAAGTTTTGATGACTGGAGTAATGGATTCTATTACAATATGGATTCGATTCTATTACACCGCGTTACTATAGTCGCAATTATGATTTTGAACCTTAGTTTCTTTTACGACTTTAAACCTTGTTTGAAAGAAATCGGATAAATGTAATGGATAAAAAAATGAGAGAAATCTTGTTTTGTGTTTGTTCTAAAATAATAAAAGAAAATATAGAAGGAACAAAGGGGTTTCACCATCTCTTCCAACAGTGATTTTGCTATTTTCTCAACCGTGGGAGGAATAAAAGAAAAGATTATGATTTTTCCTTAAATTTATGAAGAACAAAAAAAAAAAATTACCAAAAACTTTTAAATGCAAAAAATATATATATTGCTGACTTTTAGTTTTGCTATCATATAATTGTTCTTTATACTTTCCCTTCTTTTTTTTTCTCTCTTTTTTTTTCACAAGTAATTATTGAGTATCTCTTAAAAATTTTATATTTATAAATTTATTTTTAATAATAAACTTTTATTTCACATTATTTTAGTAGATAGTATGAAACCCGGTTTTCAATAATTTTCCCAAAACACAGCTTAGCTCTCTCTCTCTCTCTCTCTCTCTGGTCTTCCAATTTTCCACAAGAAACCAGCGAAGGAATGAACGTGAAATTCCAGACTCTATGTTGCTGGAGAGAAAGCCTACGAATTTCAGATATCTTTCACGCGTCACCGAATTACCTGAACTTCTCAGTAACAAGAGACCCTGGAAGAACTATTTCACTACATTGTCTCAACCATTACAAACGTCACACCCAAAATTTGACCAACCAATTCAACTGGGTCTCTCTCTCGACTCAGTTACTTACACCAGACTGGTCCAATTATCGTCTAGTTCTGGGTCTTTGATACATGGCAAGCTCGCACACGCTCACATGATCAAAACTGCTTTCAACCCATGTCTGTTTCTGCAAAACAATCTTATAAATATGTACTGCAAAGGCGGTGAAATGGATGCTGCCCGCCAAATGTTTGATAGAATGCCTAAACACAATACTGTTTCTTGGAACTCTTTAATTTCCGGATATACCCAGACGGGTCTCTATGATAAGGCCATAAACGTGTTTAATGAAGCGAGAATGACAAACTTAAAACTTGAGAAATTCACGTTCGCGATTATGTTGAGCGTGTGTGCTAAAACTGGGTGTTTAGAATTAGGGAAGAGGATTCATGGGTTAATTATTGTCAATGGACTTGGTGCACAAGTTTTCTTGGCCAATTCCCTTATTGATTTCTACTCCAAATGTGGACGGCTCGACCAAGCAAGGATTGTGTTCGATAATTCTGATGAGTTGGACGATGTTTCTTGGAATTCCATGATTGCGGGTTATGTTCAGAGTGGTTTGAGTGAAGAAATGTTTCAACTTTTGGTAAGAATGCATCGATATGGAATGGGTTTCCAAAGCTATGTTCTGGGGAGTGTTCTAAAGGCGTGTTGCTCAAATTTTGATCATTCTGTGGAATGTGGAAGAATGCTTCACGGTTGTGCAATCAAACTCGGGTGGGATTTGGATGTTGTTGTTGGGACTGCATTGCTTGACATGTATGCGAAAATTGGGGATCTGAATGATGCAACCCTGATTTTCACACTTATGCCTTACAAGAATGTTGTCATGTATAATGCCATGATTGCTGGGCTCTTCCGAACAGAGAATATTAGTGATGAATTTGCAAAAGAAGCCTTAAATCTTTTCTCCAAGATGCAAAGGTGTGGAATAAAGCCGTCAGAGTTTACATTCTCAAGCATAATCAAAGCTTGTAATGCAACTGAAAATTTTGAATATGGAAAGCAAATCCATGCACATATTTGCAAGAACAATCTTCAGTCTGACGAGTTCATTGGCAGTTCACTTATTGAGTTGTACTCGATGATGGGTTCAGCTGATAATGGGCTGAAATGTTTTAATTCAACTACTAAGCTAAATATTGTCACATGGACATCTATGATAGTTGGTCATGTTCAAAATGGACAATTTGATAGTGCACTGGCTCTGTTCTGTGAATTGATGGCCTCTGGAATAAAACCAGATGAGTTTACAATATCATCCATGTTGAGTGTTTGTGCCAATTTGGCTGCAGCAAGATCCGGTGAGCAAGTGCAGGGGCATGCAATAAAAACTGGAATTGATAACATTACTATCGTTCAAAATTCACTGATATGCATGTATGCAAAGTCGGGAGACATAGACTCGGCTAATTTGGCCTTTGAAGAGACGGTTACCCCTGACATGGTGTCTTGGTCTGTGATAATCTTTAGCAGTGCACAAAATGGATGTGCAAGGGAGGCTCTGCGCCTCTTTGAGTTGATGAAAGGTTGTGGGATTGCACCAAACCACATTACGTTTCTTGGAGTTCTTACTGCCTGTAGTCATGGGGGGCTTGTTGACGAAGGTTTACGGTAAGTTTTCAGAACCTCTTCTATTCCTTTATGCTGTTTCTGTGCACAGTGTGTGATGTCTGTTTTTCTCTTCTTCTTTCTTTCTTCCACGTGTGTTTGTTGGGAGGGAGGGGGATATTGAGTTCTTTCTTCATAAGTTCCAAGTAGACAGACTTGGGGAATTTTTTTGGATGGAATGTTTCTGAAATTTGATAAATTTGTGACTTGATCTGGAAATGTTTGTGAATATGTTGGAAATTGATTTGAGTAGAAACAAAATAATGCATGATAAAAGGGAAAGAGAAATGAAATATTTGCCTTCGTTCCTTTATTACGGAGTATTTGGAATTACTCTTTTCATTTTTGAAATACTTTTGGGATTATTTGCAATATTTGGGAAAAATTTACTTATTGAATTTTACACTGCTACAGTTATGAATGCTGAAACTTGAGGGGTATAATCTGTAAAATTCAGAGAATATTTTTACTATTTATCGCGCATGAAGTTTTAATAACTAGTATTACTGATAGATTTATCTCATAGACTTTATTTCCTGTTTCTTGACGTCATTGTTTAATGATTGGCAGATATTTTGAAAGCATGAAGAAAGATCATGGCATTATTCCAAACGAAAAGCATTGTACCTGCATTGTCGACCTCTTGGGTCGTGCTGGAAGACTAGCTGATGCTGAAAACTTCATCATGAACTCATGCTTCGATGATGTTCCCATAATTTGGCGAGCTTTGTTGAGTGCTTGTAGGGCCCATAAAGACACTGTCACTGGAGAACGTGTTGCAGAGAGAGTGATTGAGCTAGAGCCTCAAGTGGCTGCGTCTTATGTCCTTCTTTATAATATCTATACTGAAGCTGAATTGCAAATGCCGGCGACAAAGATTAGAGATTTGATGAAAGAACGAGGAGTTAAGAAGGAACCTGGTTTAAGTTGGATTGAGCTAGGAAATAAAGTTCATTCTTTTGTGGTGGGTGATAGATCCCATCCTAAGAGTCAAATTATATATGCACAGTTGGAAAAAATGTTGGAGAAGATTAAGAAAATTGGTTATATTGATGAAGGGCTCGGTCCTGATGCATCTGAACTGGACCAGAAGAATAGCTCACTGATGAACCCCCACAGTGAAAAGTTAGCTGTGACACTTGGAATAATTAGTTTGCCAATGTCAGCTCCTGTGAGGGTGATGAAGAATTTAAGAGTCTGCCGAGATTGCCATACAGTAATGAAGTTTTTCTCAAAGATGGAAAAGCGAGAAATAATTGTCAGAGACTCTATTCGTTTCCACCGCTTTAGAGAAGGTTCTTGTTCTTGTGGGGACTACTGGTAGTAGGAGTGGATTGTGTCCTAAGAGACATTCCCCCACTCCTCCTCTATTGAGCTAGGAAAGAGTTCATTTTATTTTGGTGCATGATAAATCCCATCAGAAGAGTCAAAAGATTTAGTAACAGGCCTTTCCATTGTACTAGGGAAAGCGCACTGTGTTACAATCAGAATCTGATTACCTATACTGGCTGACTTTGGAAGGAAGGTATATTTTGTTGATCAAGCCAGAGAGGGAACCATTTCTTCACGCTTACCTGGTTCTGATCTCGCTTGCATTTTTCCGTTTTCCTTGCATTTTTGTCTTGATTCACTCGTAGGATTTTTGGCTTTTATCTTCACTCTGCAATCTTTACTAATTTGAGAAAATGTTGGAAAGGAGTAATATAAAAGGTTATATTGATGACTGCTTCTTTCTGTTGTCTGTGAACTATAGCAGAAGAACAGCTAATTGGTCACAACTAAATCAGATAAAAGTTAGCAGATGATTTCTGGATTATCAGTTTGGCAACATCAGCTGTTGTGAGAGTGATGAGGAGATTCTTTGGATGATTAGTTTGCCAACACAAGCGTCTATGACAGTGATGAGGAACTTAAATCTCCAGATTTCTCATATAACCATGAAGTTTTTCTCATGGTAGAAAGCTAGACAAAATTCTTAAAGGCTATTAGATTCCATTGTTTTCGAGAAGGTTATTTTCCTTGTGGGACTACTGGTACCAGGAGTGAATTGGGAACTGGGATTATTGCTCTCTTAAAATGATCAAATAGAATTTCGTCTTTTTTACAAAATCAGGTACAAGACAGAATTATCAAACGAGCAGAACACTGATATAAATATGGGAAGTTTGGGAATAGGTAAGTGGGTAAGGGAATAACAAAAGAATAGGAAATTTTGACATGGGAGTCAGTTTGGAGACAAATGAAAACTAAGAAGAAAGTGCTAAAACGAGTAACAAGTGTTGAGTGTCTAAGTTTGTTTGAAGTTCTGGTAGTGTCAGGGCTATATCTACTTTTCTTGGTTTCAAAAACTCATTGTCATATTTAAGGAGATACTTCTGTTTGGAGATGAATGGAAGATTCAAATATGGAATAAAGGTTGGGATGCAAATGCTAATGCTTTCATGGAATGGCAGCACATAAGTCTTTAGACTCAGCATGGTTTGATAATCTGGATATATATGTTTCCTTGTTCTTATTAAAGTTTCTCTCTCTTTTTCATGTATATCTATGCATATGTCTAGATCATGTTGATGATTATACTCTTTAGTGTTGATATATCATTAGTACTCCAGTCATTCTAAAAGCAGTGTAAGATAAAAAGATGTACTCTAGTCATTCTAGATGGTATAACCTCTCCCTCCCCGAAGGGAAGGTTGATGTTTGAGCCCCGGTGGGGGTAAAATACAGTGTGTGTGTGTGTGCTTGCTTTACCATTCAAAAAAAGAATGGAAAAAACAATGCTTTATTATGATTGAATAGACATTAGTTAAAATCTAATTTTTAAAAGCACTTTAATAATTTTGACATCCTGTTCCAAGGGTAAAGTTTAAAGTTTGACCTGAGCTATGAACCTTTAGAAACTCAGTTATTTATCGGCTCTCCACAGAAACCTTAGTCTTTTTAGTTGTTACAATCGGTATTTCTATGAGTTTGTAAGGATGTATCATAATCCTTTCTTCTCTATATTTTTAAATGGAAAATATTTTCAAAATTTTGTTCATGTAAAAGTAACTTTCTGGTAAAAAAAAGATTCTTGACGGATTTTGACCTCACTATATTCTATTGGACAAATAGAGAACAAGTATCTTTTTTTTTTTTTTTTTTCATTTTATCCATTTGTGTGTGTGTGTGTGTGTATATATATATATATATTTTTATCACATTCTATTTTATATTGATTGTTTTTCTTGTTGCCAAAGGAACACATGTCTGTTTGGTGCTGGGGTAAATTGTATTCAAGATGTGCTTCCAGGTATTTAACAATGAAATCTGCAATCCAACAGGATGAAGAAAAGCAATTCCTCTCTCTCTCTGATCCTTGGCCAAGGAGACAAGCAAGAAGAGACTCATCAATCCTTTGATCCCAGGAAGTAAGATGGTGACAGGATTGCTTCAAGTCGTCATAGGGCAGTTCTGCAGTGCAGATCTATAGTTTAAAATTTGGATGTTTAGGAGTCAACAAGGGCAAGGTACTTCTAAACCTATCATAATAAATGATTTTAGTTTTAATGAAGCATAAATAAATGTTTCTTTTTTGCCTATTAGAAACTCACATACCAACTTTTACTCCTATGGGGACTTGTACCCTCTACTTTAGAAGGTGAGGAAGTACCACTAGGCTACAGCCCTGGTGGTAGCATAAAACAATGTTCATTACTTCATTAGTAGAATTCATAAACCCATGAGTGGTTTTTTCTTCTTCCTAAAGAATGATAGAATTGCTGTGTTGTTTTAACCTTCATTGGGATTTGGCCTTCAATAGCCAACGTGGGGGTGATGAGGTTCATAATTGGAACTCAAGGAGAATGGGCGTAATTCTGGCAGCTCAGACTTATTTTCTTTTTAAAGAGAAAACTAGTTGCCTTATGTAAACTTGATACATTATTTGTATCTGAAATTAAGCAACCGGCAAACCAAATTTCTAAGAATGCAGAGCATTGTGTAGGTGTGGCAATGGGTTAGGTCAGTGTACCCTACCCATTAGTATCACATGAAACCAGGCCTAACATGCTTAACCATTTATCCCCATCATTTCGATTTTTTTTTTGGAAAATTTAACTTTGAATATATATATATATATATATATATATATATATATATATTTATTGCTAAAATTACTCATTATAGTTAATATCCAATTCAAGTAATTACGGTAATCATGAATAACATTATTAAGTACTTGTACCATGTTTCGCTGAAATAATTAATGAAAGTTTAATATCATATATATATATATATATATATTAATTATTCTTTTAATAAAAAAGCATAGTTTATTGTCCTGTCAGGTCATGATGGGTCAACCAAAATTTAACCTGCTTCTTTAGCAGCAATAACAACCACCACCAAGCCTTTTTTCCAACTACTTGGGGTCGGCTACATGAATCCTATATTTCCATTCTGCTCTATTTAAGACCATAGCTTCAGCCAATCCACATGTTAGCATATCCTTCCTTACTAACTCTACCCACAGTAACTTTGGTCTTCTTCTTCCCCTAGTATTACCCTCAATATGGACTATGTCACTTTTCCTAACTGACGCACTTAAAAGTCTTCTTTACACAGTCCATACCATCTTAATCAATTTTCTCTCATTTTATCTGCAATTTGTGCTACTCCAATCATCTCCCGAATGTGATCATTTCTAATTCTATCCTTTCTAGTCTTACTGCACATCCACCTCAACATTTGCATTTCCGCCACACTTTATGCAAATGTTGTTTGCTAGCATGACATGCTTCTTTAGACATGCCAAAAATCTCAACTATTAGCTCTAAAATAAGCTGGCACATTCTATTCATCCCTATTATTTGACATTCTTGCTATCAGATTGTGTGGATTACATGGGATTGAGTGGGGGGAAGCCGGGGGAGGGGAGATATTAATTGGATGGAACAAGTCTCGAGTAAACTGAAATATATAAAAATTGAACTGAAATACCACTAAATGAACAATTCTGAAGACTTTGAGATGAATTTATAGAACTGAAATATAAGAGTAAACTTATAAATTTAGATTAAATCTTGAAGCTACCTTTTTCTTAACGTATTCAACACTAGTTGATGAGTCGGCTCCTCTGACTTAGAATTCATACAGTTTACGTGAAACTTCCTTTTGAAGCTATAACTATTTATCCTTATTAAAGGTTAGTAGAGAAACCATTAGAAGAATTTCAAGTGTTAATCACTGAATCGAGTTGTCAAACATCTTTAGACAATCTGAGGCATTTGCAGGGGGTATTAGAAGGCTTAATTCCTGGAGTGTTTCACCTAAAAAGATATAAAAATGGAAATGAAAAGAGTGAGAGACTTAGATTGTGTCATGCCCCAGAACTTAAATCCTCGACCCAAGCCCCAAGGTCCTGGGTGTGATAAAATGTAAAAATCAGTCCCCATTAAATATAACGACATGTCATTTCTTAAGTAAATGTAGTACACAGTCTTGTCAAAATTCTAGGTAGTGTATAAAAGAACAAAATTTAAAGTAGCCCAGTTGACTTGGGGTTAATTTATGATAAAAATAGACTCAACAAGATTTTGGGAAAAATTGTAATTAAAATATTGTTCTTTCTTACTTTTCAAATTAGTTTTGCTGTGCGGGAAATCAGCTTCCAGCTTTGAACACTGTCCAATAATTTGGTTATGAGAATTCAATTCGTGGAGTTTCAGAAAGAAATGAAAGAAATTTACCCTTTCTGAAAAGCATACTGGAAATGCTTTTTTAATGAGATAAGACCCATGATTTTTGAATTTATGTAACTATATGAATTTCTATTTTGATTACCGGTAGTGTTGCTGTCCAGTATAACTTTTTCCACAGGTACTCGGTCTAAAAAAAAAAAATCACTTAAAATTCAAATTAAGATATTTTCATATAAAATCATGTTTCTTATGAAGTATACTGTATTGAATGCGCATAACATATTTTTACACAATTTTATTATATGTTCATAACATATTTTTACATAATTTTTTGATCATAGTAGTTATTCTAGAAATTCATGATTACTAACATAAATTGTTTACCCCAAGGGGTTGGCTCAAGTGGATAAAGAACTTGGTCCTAGTTCCTAGCAAGCTAATGGTCTAAGGATCAAGTCCTCTTGGGTGCAAACAATTCTTTGGGTGTGTGTGTACCAACTAGGAAAAAAATTAACATAAACTGTTTGAAATTTGCTAAAGATCTAGATTCAAACATTAAGTCCCTGCAAAGGGAATGTCATAAAATAAATAATGAAATTTAATGTGACTCTAGCATAATGTGTTAGCTAAAGAATCCTATTTGTTTACCAGAAAGGATGTTTCTACATCCAGTTATGCTCTGTTATTCACCAAAGACCAAGTGGTCAATCGGTATAAGTCCTGGCCTTCCAAATGCGAGGTCCAGGGTTCGAGTCTCAATGGAGGCAGTGTGTGTGCATGCGTGGTTCTAACTTACCTGATAAAAAAAAAAAGTTATGCTCTGTTATTCCTGATTTGCTCAGTCTAAAAACCACACACATTCGACATGGATTTTCGTAAGTGAAAATAAAATTTCCTATTCATCAAATAGGAAAATTCAGATATAAAAGTTAATCAGTCTCGACCCCGGTCCCCGGGTAAGAAAAAAGGCACAATTTTTCCTAAACAATGATGTGAAAGTATGTTAACGAATTTATGGCACCATCTTTCTGAAACAGGAACATCTAACAAAACTTATAAACATCAGTCTAAATCCTATTTACCGTGCATCAATACTAGTTCCAAGTTTGCATAATAAATCAATAACAAAACACAACTTTATTTGTTTATTTAGTTTTTCAATCTTGCCATAGTATGATTTATAAAAACACCAGATCATGCAAAAACCAATTTCCAACACAACGCATTTTGAATATGTTTCAACTCTATGGTCATCGTCACTCTAACTAGTGGCCCTCTAGAGGTGGTGTTCATTCACCCACTTGACATTTTGTCACACTACCGCTTTCTGCCAAACTGTATGGTAACTTTTTTCTCTTTTTCAATACTCAAGCACGATAGAAGAGTCTCTCTCTCGCTTTCTAATGTCTCTTTCTCCTCCCTTTTCTCACTGTATAGTTATTAAATAAGATAGAATTCTATCAGTTCAATACCTTCCATTTAAATTCAAACTATTTCTTATCCTTAACTGTATTATAGTCAACGAATACAGAGATTTATATGATTTATACAAAATATGCTGTCATCTTTTATAGTTGCTTCAGCACCAAAAAGTTACATTGTTTTATTTCCTTTTCTATCTTATTTCTTCTTCATCTTCTTCTTCTTCTTCTTCCTTGGTAGGAAGACTCCCAGTCAATTTATATGATTTTTCTAAAAGATAAATTACACTGACCTTCCCTATAATCAAGTGAAAATACACATGCTACCCCTGTGTTTTCAAAAATTATTGCTATCTTACACAAACCTCCTGTCTATTGAAGTTGACTAACAATCAATGATGGAGTTTTCTGACATCAGCAAGCAAAACTTCAAATATGCCCATTTTGCCCTTATGATGAATGTAAAGACAATATTACCCTTATTATTATTATTATTTTGGTGTTGAAATATATACATAATAGCCTTTTCCTTTTTCTTTCTTACTTATTGTCCTACTGTCTCCATTAATTACTTTTAAGATGTAGAAATACCATTGAAGAACAACTACTTGTGACATTTAAATGGTAAACGAATATAGTCTTCTGACAAAAGTAGGTAATCCTTATTTTGAACAATGCAAAACTGTGAAACATTATTACGTTTAACTCTTTCTTAAACTGAGAGAAAAAAAAAATTACATTTAACTCTAATCACATAATAACAAGAATATAGTGGGGACACAGGTGGTGAGACAATGAGAGGGGACATACATGCACATGCTAGTTGCCACAACAGCTTATGACTTGACTTTCCATGTTAGGGTTGAATATTAAATTCCTAAATTCCAATGGGCTTATGAAAAAATAGTAGCCTCTTTGCCATTAATACCAAGTAAGTTATTATGTTTTGCAATACACAATTTTTTAAAGAAATTTAAGAAAAAAATCTTGGTCTTCTTTCTTTCTTATTGTACAACCTCCATTAATTTCTTACAATTCGTGGAAGTACCATTAAAGAACAACAGTTTGTGAAGTTTAAACACCAAAAAAAAATCTAGTGCTCTAACAAGAGTATGTAATCCATAATTGAACAACACAACACCGGCCGTGATACATTATTATTAATTGCATTTACTAGTTGCTGCAACAGCTTCTAAAACAACTTTCCATGTTAGGGTGGATTACCTTAACCCCTTGTTTAAAATACAATTTGCATAATCCTGCTCATAGATTGCATATATACAAGAGTGGATTCTAAAAATCTTTTCTCAAGAACCTTATTTAATTTTTCTTCACACCGCGGAATACTCAAGTCAATAACACTCTCATGGTTAGTCATTGAATTCAAGGCCTGATGATGACAAGTGTATAGGATCTTGACAAACTTGCAAGTCTAGCCTTAGGATCATTCAATTTGTATAATTTCCCATTTATCATTCAACATTTGTCATCGGTCTAGTAATTTGTTGTGAATAGCCTGTATGAGTAACCACAATGTAGTCCTGTTGAAGTTAACCATATCTCATATCTTCACCTATATATAAGCTCTGCAACAGGATACCAAGTAGAACATAAATTTTTATAGAGGGTGCTTTATTCATTTTTTGTACCCTATTCCATGGATTTGGAAAATTTTCTTACAAGTGCCAAATCTACGATGGAAGAAAGGGTGGAACAACAAAGTAAGAAGAACCGACAGCGTGAGCTTGGACTACTTTGTAGGCACTTGTTGGACAGTGGAGAATTGCCTGAGGCGGTTAGTCTGGAGGATATACGAGATCTTCGTAGTCGCTTAGAAGAGATACACAAGCAACTTAAGGACAGGCTTGAGACCCTTAAGGGATCCAACTCTACACCGGTCACTGACAAGAACGAGATTAAGAATGGTGCAACTCATGGCAAAGAGAAGCAATCCCCTTGAATTTAATTGACCCTTGAGCTTCTATGTTGTGTTTGTTGGAGATGATAGTGCTTAGTGTGTTGCTTTTACCTTGAATAAATGTATCAATATATGATACTCCATTTTCAGTGTTCTTAGTTGATATATCTTTCATCAATTACCTCTTTAATGCCTTTGTTGTTTTGTTACTTGTATATGTCAGCATTGCTGTGCCAATCACACTGCATTTCCTTATAGTATGGATGGTGGCATGTTAGTCATAGGATGTGAAACATATACAGCATTGTTGGTTTGGATGAATTTCTTGCAAACTTTAGGGTTTTGAAAGGGGCTCTAGACTATATAAACCACAGAAGGGGCAATAGATGCCTACCCAACCCTTATATATGCTTCAGTTTTTAAACTTTGAAATGTTATGGAAACTTTTAGAAAGGCAGGTGGTGCCGTATTCAGGATGTTCCATGTGAAAAACTAAGAGACACATAAATATTTGCCTTTCTGCTGTTGAGCAGCACCTAAAACTTAAAGTTTTGATTGAAATGATTTACATGTTGAGTGGTGCATGAACTACACAAGCTCAATAGGGTAGCTAATAAAGGTGCATAGTCATTTTAGCTGGTGATACCAAATACGTTATGGCACTATTTTATAGAAGGTTTTTCTCGTTAGACTACTGGTAGTAGGAATGAGATTGGAGACTGGAATTATTGCAATCTTGTGATGATCAAAGAGACAATTTTGACTTTGCTACAAAATCAGGTTTAGGACAGAAGTATCAAACCAGCAAAAAAATGATATGGGATGTCAGGGAATAGGCAAGTGGGTAAAGGAATAACAAAAGATGAGGAAAACTTGACATGGGATTAGTTTGGACTTTGGTGACAAATAAACACCAAGAATAAATTGCTAAAATGAGTAACAAGTGTTGAATGTCTAATTTTGTTTGAAGTTCTGGAAACGCCAGGCCAAAATCCACTCTTCTTGATATTATTTAAGGAAATATTTTTTTTTTGAAGATGAATGGGAAGATATTGATACAGAAGAAAGGGTGGATAGCTGAAGCTAATGCATCATCAAATGGGGTATTGTAGGTTTTTAGGCTAAGCACAAGTTCTGAATCTGGATGTATGAATTCGCTGTTGCTATTGAAGTTTCAATCGTTTCCTCTTTTTGATGTCTGTCTATGCTTATGTCTAGACAGGCTTGATGGTCATGGGCTCTTTAGTGTTGATATATCGTTCATAGTCGAGTCATAGTAGATGCATTCTAAAATTAAAACGTCTAGTAAAGCTAAGCTAGGTATTATGGTTCCATCAATTCATTTTGAGAATGGAAAATACAGTGCTTATATTAATTGAGTAATTAAAATCTAACATTTAGAAACAGTTTAATAATTTTGACCATCCTCTAGTGTTTAAACTTTGACTGGAGCTGTGAACTTTCTTTTAAGATACTTCAGTAATTTATTTGCTCTCCACATAATCAAAGTCTTTTTATTCTCTAAATTGGTCTTCTATATTGATGTATCATATCCTTTCTTCTCCTTTATTTTTGAATGGAAAATATTTTCACAGTTTTGTTTGAGTAAAAGTAAATTTCTGATAAAAAGAGATTCTTTCCACTGGAGGGGATTACTAACTAAAGGCATATTATAGTTTTTTCACCAAGTTTCACTATATTATATTGAACAACTGGAGGGGATTACTAACTAAAGGCATATTATAGTGTTTTAACCAAGTTTCACTATATTATATTGAACAACTGGAGGGGATTTTTTTTTTCTTCTTTTGTGTTCTTTTTTATCAACATTTACTTTGTATTGATTGCCTTATTGTTGCCGAAGGAGCAGATGTTTGTTTGACATTGGGGTAAATTATATTGAAGATGTGCTTCCAGACATTTAACACTGGTGATGAAATTTGTAATCCAACAGGATGAAGAAAAACAATTCCTTTTCTTCTTTCTCTCTCTTGGATGCTCGGCCAAGGAGACCAGCAAGCAGAGACTCGTCAATTTCAGATTCAATAACCCTAAATCAGGGGCCTTTGGTCCTTTGGAGTAGGGTGGCGACAGGATTGCTTCATGGTGTGGTAGGGAAGTTCTCTGATGCAGACTCTAATAAACCTTTGGAGGTTTAAGAGCCAACAGGTGCAAGGTACTTCCAAACCTATCATACTAAGTGATTTTAGTTTTAATGAGGCACAATTCTATGTCCATTAGTAGAATTTCACACACTAATGAGTAGTTTATCTTAAGAAAGGGTAGAATTGTGGCTTGTTCAAGCAGCTGTTGGTGGTTTTCCTTCAACAGTCCAAATTTCTACAAAACATAACATTGTATAGGGGTAGCAATGGGTTTAGGTTGGTTCAGGTCCTTTAGTAACATATATATGCTCGAGCTAGATGACACTTGTTCGGTAAACAAATTATAAGGCCCAAACATGTACCTAGGGGTGGCAAAATGGGTGCTGACCTGCCAACCCGGCTAGATCAGTCCACTAATAAATGGATTTGGGTGACCTATTTTACTGAATGGGTCTAAAACGGGTTGGATAAAAATTCATCCATTAATTCACTGTTATATGGGTTGAAAATGGGTACCCATATTTCACCCCATTACAAAGAATGAGCGTGATTTACACCAAGGATCTGTGATCTATGATCTACTCCTCTCTCTCTCTCTCTTCAAAGAAGGTCAGGTACGCTGTCCTCTCTCTTCCCGATCTGCCCTTCTCTCTCTCTTTGAAGACGTAGTGGAGCTTCTCGGTGGTGGTATCGCCGTCGAGTCCACGGACAAAGAGCTTGCGGAAAAGCGAGGTCGGCGTCAACGGTGGATCAGGCAGCATCAAGCACGTCGCGGTGGTGAACGTCGGCGAATTTGAGGATGTTGGAGAGCCTGGTCGTTGTTGAGTTCTCTCATGATTTTTTGGGAGTCTTTTGGATGGAGATGGTTCGGTGGCGGAGTGGTGGTGTTGACGGCGAATGTGCACATTCGCCGTTCTCTTCAGTATTCCACTTCTTGGAATGATCCATTTTTCTTAATAGGGGGCAATTTTGTGGGAAATGGGTAGAAGAGTCATATCCTGTTTGTGGAGCTGATCAAAGTCATGATAATTCACCTACTGTTGCAGATCAAACTTGAATGAGGCACCCTGGGTGGGAATTGATTTTGGGTGGGACTTGAATGTTATCACATTGTTGAATGAGCCTATGAAAGTTGTGATAATCCCCTTATTGTTTCAGGTGTTTTTTTTTTTTTTTTATATAAAAAAAAATAGAAAACGGGTTGGGTTGTTGTAAACGGGTTGGCCCTAATTCGGGTTAAGATCACTTTGGGTGAAAAATATATTTTAAAAGTCCAGGAAATGGTCTGTTAAAAAAACTTTAGAAGTACATAGCGATAAGGAAAAAAAAGATGGGTTGGGTTGTGATATGCGGGTCAGCTCATTATTCAGGTTAAGGACACTTTTGATGAAATGTGATATCTAAAAAGTCCAACAAATAGTTAAAAAAAATATTGTCTTTTAAAAAGTTATAGAAATATTTAATTGGAGAGAGAGAAAAAAGACACTTAAAATGGGTCAGGTCTTATAACGGGTTGGGCTATGATAAACGGGTCATTTTATAGCTTCAAATTTTATAAAATAGAATAATATAGTGATGGAATTGACCCAAACTAATAAATTTTTTATTTTTATAAAACGGGTCATTGGATTGACCCGACCCATTTCAACCTAATCCATATTTGACCCGGTTCAAACCCGACCCAACCCGCCCATTTGCCAGGCCTACTTCTCGTATTAGTGAGCTCCCACACTTTCGTGGACAGGATTATGAGCCTTGTAAACCAAACCAATGCTGCAAAGTAATTAAACTGGTTGGTGGGTTGACCCGACCCATATTTGACCCGACCATATTCGATCCGTTACAAACGGATTGAATATGGGTCACAACCCATAATTGACTTGCCCATATTCAACCCGGTCCAAACCCACCCAACCTGCTTATTTTGCCAGGCCTAATGTATCCTACCCTTTTAAAATCACATGAACATAAGCGTAACATGCTTAATTATTTATCTTCCATTATTTTCAAAACTTTTGATTGGAAATAAAAAATTTTGTATAAAAAATTGCTCATAACAATTGATGTTCAATTTAAGTAATTATGCTAATTAAGTTAACATTATTAAGTACTTGTAACCTTTTACATAAGATAAAAAATTAATAGAAGTTCGGTATCATATATTTTAGTTGTTCTTTTGATAGAAAAGCATAGTATATGGCCCTGTCAGGTTACAACTGGTTGACCTAAATCTGAACTGCTTCTTTTAACATACCAAAATTCCTTACTCAAATCCTCGAAATTAGGTGTCACATTCAAGTAAGCAGATGGGTTGGGTAAAAAGATCTCATTCCTATTCTTAGGGATTCTTGTGCTCAGAGGTGTGGTACCCCCGGCCAGCTACAAGCTGAACTAAAACATAATGATAACACTCATGCTTTAGACTGTGTGATGACTTCCATGAGAAATGGAAATCTTAAACCAGACCTAGAAAACTGAAAGAAAAATGATATTAGTACTTGCGCACTAAGCATGAAGTTGTCCTTATTCTTTAATTTACTTTTTCCTTTTAAATTTAGGTCTTTAGCCTAATATATCTCTTTTCTTTCACAACCCTTCACCAAGGACAAGGTTTTGGAATTGCCTAGGGGATTAGCTAATATTAGCCATGGTCCATGATGTGCATAAGAACTTTAACCAGGTGTTGCTTGAATGGGCAGACTTAGGTGCTGTTTGATAAAATTAATGTTATTGTAAAATTTTAGTACTAAATTTTTAGTTTAAGGAGCTGAATTTATAGAACTTATTAAAAGAGAAATTGTAAAATTATTTTAGATTTTAAAGTTACCTTTCACTAGACGTATTGAACACATAAGTCACCTTCGTCTGACACAGAATTCGTACTATTTTTAAGTGAACTTATTTGTTTATTTAAGGCACTAATAATTTTAAGTATTTATGGCTTATTGTCGGGCAACATCTTGGTCAATCTGGGGGTGAACATGCTAGCTAGAAGGAACCCTTTTGGAGTAAAACTCACTTTTCCAAAGCGACACTGAGACAATTTTAGGATGGCAAGGAAGGGGCCTTCTTGTTGGTTGTCTTTGCCTTAATGAAGAGGACTTTAAGGACATGCTAGCTACAACTTTGCTATAAATTTGTGTGCTTACCAAGCTAATAGCTTAACAGGTCTGCATTGTTGTTCAGGCAACGTATATATATTTATTTTTTGAAATTTATAAATAACAGTCTTTTCCTTTTTCTTTCTTTCTTTCTTATTGTCCAACTGTCTCCATTAATTACTTGTAAGATGTAGAAATACCATTAACGAACAACTACTACTTGTGACATTTAAATGGTAAAAGAACATATCTTATAACAAAGTAATAATCCTTATTTTGAACAATGCAAAACTGTGAATCATTATTACATTTAACTCTAATCACATAATCACGAGAATATAGCTGGGACAGGTGCAGGTGGTGAGACAATGAGAGGGGACATGCATGCACATGCTAGTTGTCACAACTGCTTATAAAATTTGACTTTCCATGTTAGGGTGGAATATTAAATTCCAATGGGCTCGTGAAAAATAGATGATACTTTCCCATTAATACCAGGTAAGTCATTGTGTCTTTGAATTTTTTTTTTAAGAAGAATAGCTTGTTCCTCTTTCTTTCTTGCTGTACAACTGCCTCCTTTAATTACTTATAATTTGTAGAAAGTAGAAACACCATTAAAGAACAACAGGTTGTGTCATTTAAACGGTCAAAACAAATCTAGTGCTCCAACAAGAGTATGTAATCCATATTTGAACAACACAATACCATGAAACATTATTACATTTGACTCTAATAAAATTATCTTGAGAATATGGTTAGGACAAATGTAGATAGTTAGACAATAAGTGGGGACATAATTGCACTTCCCAGATGCCGCAACAAGCAAGGATGTTTTCAGCAATTATATACTCCTTTAACCCTCTGTATATAGGGCTGCGAGTTCTGCCTTCCGACTTCAGGCATCAGTCCTTCCCGGAGCTTATAAACAACTCTCCATGTTAGGGTGGATTAGCTAATGTCCTCATTAAAATACAGTTTGCATAATCCCACTCATAGATTGCACATATACAAGAGTGGATTCTAAAAATCTTTTCTTAAGAACCCCATCTAATTTTACTTCATGCCGCGAAATACTGAAGTCAATAACTCTCGCATGGTTAGTCATTGAATTCAAGATTGCATGTTAGGGTGGATTTGCTAATCTCCTCATTAAAATACAATTTGCATAATCCCACTCATAGATTGCACATATATAAGGGTGGATTCTAAAAATCTTTTCTTAAGAACCCCATCCAATTTTACTTCACGCTGCGAAATATTGAAGTCAATAACTCTCACATGGTTAGTCATTGAATTCAAGATTGCATATTAGGGTGGATTTGCTAATCTCCTCATTAAAATAAAATTTTCATAATCCCACTCATAGATTGCACATATACAGGAGTGGATTCTAAAAATCTTCCCCATCCAATTTTACTTCACGCCACGAAATACTTAATAACTCTCGCATGGTTAGTCATTGAATTGAATTCAAGGCCTGATGATTACAAGTGTATAGGGTGTTGACAAACTTGCAAGTGTACCCTTAGGATCATCCAATTTGTAAATTTACCATTTATCATTATACATTTGTCATCAGTCTAGTAATTTGTTGTGAATAGCCTGTATGAGTAACCATAATAATTCCAGTTGAAGTTAACCATATCTCATATCTTCGCCTATATATAAGCACTGCAACAGGACACCAAGTAGAACATAAATTTTATAGAGGGTGCTTTATTCATTTTTTGTACGCTAATCCATGGATTTGGAAAATTTTCTTACAAATGTCTTATCTATGATGAAAGAAAGAGTGGAACAACTAAAGAATAAGAACCGACAGCGTGAGGTGGAGCTACTTTTTGACAACTGCTTGGAAAACGGAGAATTGGTTAACACACTTAGTCTGGAGGATTTACGAGATGTTCATAGCTACCTAGAAGGGATGTTGAAGAAACTTGAGGACAGGGCCAACAGGCTTAAGACCCTTGAGGGATCCAACCCTACACCGGTCACTGATAAGAACAAGATTAAGAATGGTGCAACTCAGGGCAAAGAGAAGCAATCCCCTTGAATTTAATTGACCATTGAGCTTCTATGTTGTGTCTGTTGGAGATGGAAGTGCTTAGTGTGTTGCTTTTACCTTGAATAAATGTTTCAATGTATGATACTCCGTTTTAGCATTCTTAGTTGATACATCTTGCATCTGTGACCTCTTTAATTCCTTTTCTGTTTTGTTACTTATATATGTCATTGGACCACTTTAATTGGGTGGTTTTTTTCTTCTTCCTTTTCTCAGCGTTGCTGTGCCAATCACACTGCGTCCCCTTATTGTATGGATTGTGGTGTGTTAGTCATAGGATGTGAAACATATACAGCATTGCTGGTTTGGATGAATTTCATGCAAACTTTTGTTTTTTTGTTTTTTTGATAAGTAAGATTGTATTAAAAGGCGCTCAAAAGGGGAACGCAGCCCAAGGAACTACAAAGGACCAAATAGGGCCCCTAACCAATCAAAGTATCCAAAAAATCAACTCTCCCATAGATTTACAATTTCTCCCAAGCATCCAACAAAAAAGAGAACTGATAATAGAGAATTTTAGCACCCCAATAGGAGACTCCTCACCAACAAAAGATCTCCTATTCCATTCCCTCCACAAACACCACCAAATACACAAGTGCGCCACCCTCCACAAGTCACGGGCTTGGGAATCCACTATACAACCTCTCCAAGCCTCCAACATGCCTCTAGAGGAATGAAGCATAACCCATTGAACTTTAAACAACCCCAAAAGCAAGCTCCAACAATCCCGAGCCACTAAACACTTGAGTAAAATATGGTCCACCAACTCCTTGTCTCTCTTGCACATTGTTGACAACCATTTACTCTAAAAGCTTAAGCTGTTAGAGAGGGTGCAATTTTAATATTTAAATAATTCAACATGCCCCCTCACGTGTAGCCTTCTTTTGGTCCAACACGTGTTTCAATTTTAATTATCAAGGTGATAACGAAGTTTGAACTTAGGACCTTGCCTGCGGCAAAAACCTGCTCTGATGTCAACATGGTGTCAGAGCGTGCTCAACAGCTGGTCCTAGGTTCGAACATCGCCGTTATCCTATCCTGATAATTAAAAATTATCACTCAGTCCCCAAAAAGGCCCACGCAAGTGAGCAACCAAGTCACACTTGAGTGGGTGTGTTAGAGGTTTAATTATTCAAGTTACACCCCTCTCTAAAAGCTTAAGCTGTTAAAGAGGGTGCAACTTTAATATTTAAATCCTTTAACACATATAAAGCACCAGTCAACAATGATCTTGCACCTTTTCCTCAGATTGTCCAATGTCAGGATCCTTCCGAGGACAGCTGTCCACCCAAAAAAGGCCACCCTAGGGGGAGCCTTTGTGCACCGCAACCTTCCACGAAAAATCTGGCCCCACAACCTCGGAGAGTCTTCTATAGAAGGATCGAACATCAAACCTCCCTTGACGTGTTTAGAAAACTGATCCTACTCCCTTTGAATGAATTTCCAAACACCAACTCCACCAGGGATCCTCACCTTTGACGTACACCAACCTCCCCTCTCCTCCCCAAACCTACTGGTGATAACCCTCCTCCAAAGTTGCTGCTCTCTCTCCCAAACCTCCACAACCACTTCCAAGGAGAGCCTTATTGAAAGGCTCCAACCTCCTGATCCCCAAACCACCCATCTGAATCGGACTGCACACCTGATCCCAACAGACAAGATGGTATTTGAACTCATCCCCCATACCACCCCACAAAAAATTCTGCTGTAGCCGGCAAACTTTAGGGTTTTGAAAGGGGTTTTAGACTAAATAAACCATACAAGGGCAACAGATGCCTACCCAACCCTTATGATTCAGTTTTTAAACTCTGTGAAATGTTATGGAAGCTTTTAGAAAGGCAAGTGCCATATTCGGGGTGCTCCATGTGAAAAACTAAGAGAAACATAAATATTTTCCTTTCTGTGGTCGGACAACACCTAAAATTTAAAGTTTTGAATAAAATGATTTACATGTTGAGTGGTGCGTGAACTACATAAGCTCAATAGGGTAGCCAATAAGGGTGCATAGACATTGTTGCCGGTGATACCGAATATGTTATGCATTGTTTTAGAGAAGGTTCTTTTTCTTGTTGGACTACTGGTAGTAGGAATGAGATTGGAGACTGGGATTTTTGCTACCTTGGGATGATCAAAGAGACAATTTGGACTTTGCTAAAAAATCAGGTATAGGACAGAAGTATCAAGCCTGTGGAAAATTGATTTAAATATGGGAAGTCAAGGAATAGGGTAGTGAGTAAAGGAATAACAAAAGATGAGGAAAATTTGACATGGGATTAGTTTGGATACAAATAAACACCTAGAATAAATTGCCAAAACGAGTAGGAAGTGTTGGATGTCTAATTTTGTTTGAAGTTCTGGAAACATCAGGCCAAAATCCACTTTCCTTTGTTTTAAAAATTCATTGTCATATTTACGGAAATATTGCTTTTTGGAGATGAATGGGAGAAGAAAGAGTGGAAAGCTGACGCTAATGCCTCATAAAAAATGGGGCATCGTAAGTTTCTAGGCTAAGCACTGGTTCTTTAATCTGGATGTATGAATTCGCTGTTGCTATTGAAGTTTTGATCACTTTCTCTTTTTGATGTCTGTCTATGCGTATGCCTAGACAGGCTGATGGTTATGGGCTCTTTAGGGTTGATATATCGTTCATAGTCCAGTCATAGTAGATGCAGTCTAAAATTAAAACATCTAGCAAAGCTAAGGTAGGTATTATGGTTTTTATTTTTTATTTTATCGAATAGGTATTATGGTTTCATCAATTCATTTTGAGAATGGAAAAAACAATGCTTTATATTAATTGAGTAATTATTAGAAGCAGTTTAATATTTTTGACCATCCTCTAATGTTTAAACTTTGATTTGAGCTCTGAACTTTCTTTTAAAAACTCCAGTAATTTATTTGCTCTCCACATAATCGAAGTCTTTTTATTCTCTAAATTGGTCTTCTGTGTTGATCCATCATATCTGTTACCCAAGAATTGTCCCTAGAGGGGGGGTGAATAGGGACAATAGGCAAACGATGAAACTTTTTTCGCTAAAGCTCATTTTGACAAAAGTAGGCTTGTTTGGACTTTTGTCAAACACTTGATAAACTTATGTATTCAACAAGTGGGAATGAGAATGCTCTATCTATAATGCACTTAATTGATCTAGTGGATACAACAAATGAAGTGTTCATGCAAGTGCAACATATTATGCTTGAAGTGTGTGGAAATGTTGGTTGAGCTTTTTATCAAACACATGATATGTAAATTGATTGGCAAAAAGGTAATCAAATAAATACTCAATCAATTTACAATACAGTCAATTCCACAACTCAACCAAATATCCTCCAAGCATACATCCCACCCTCCTCATATGAAGCATTTAAACAATATTCATTAAATAAACAATCATACAATAAATGCTATCAAAATGATACTTGATCAATTACCTATGGATATGATATAAGAAGTACAACTTATATAGGCAATTAGTCAAGCACTTGGAGTGCTACTCATTCATTCATAAAATGGTTCATTGGATAAGGAATGAAATGAGCTAATTGAATATATGTCTATCAATGCTAAAATGGAATTAAAGCTCATAAAGACATTTCATCAAACACATGGTGTGCAACTTACTCCAAGCATTCATCTCATCCTCCTCATATGAATTAAAGCATATAAACTCATAGCATTCATATATAAAGCATTATGAAATTAAATATATAAAATGCTATTAAGTAAAGGAGTTAAAGGTTAGAGAAATGCAAACCAAGCAACACCACGATATTTACATGGTTCGGCAACTCCGGCCTACATCCATGCCTCAAGAGCTCATCTTGAGGTATCCACTATGAAGCTTCCCTTAAGGGTGGAAAGCAAACCTTTACAATTGCCAAGTCCAACGCTTGGGCTTCCTTGCTCAATGAAAACCTCACCAAGACTTCTTTGCCAAGCTCATGACTTGGTCTTCCTTGCTCAATGACAACCTCATCAAGACTTCTTTGCCAAGCTCATGACTTGGACTTTATCCCTCTTTTGATGGTTAAGAGATAACCATTGCTCACTCTTAAAGGTGGAGAGCGCTACCCAATCCTTCTCCTTTTAAGGTAGAGAATGAACCTTTACAAGCTTCTTCAAGCTACCCATGCCAAGAGAACATCTTGGTCTTCTTCTCTCAAGAATAAGAAATTTGTGTACAATGAGTGTCTCTCAAATAGACAAGATATACAAATTCAAAGCTCTCTCAAATCTAGAGTTACAATTGATGAATCAATATGAAAGCTCAACTCTAGAATGATGAATGAAATACCACATATGAATTTGATCTTTGGAAGAATATGGTCAAGTGTGGTCACTATCTCTATAGAGTATGAATTCTAAGCTTAAGGATAGATTCAACCAACAATGGATGATCAACTATGGGTGTAGTGGTCTCTCACATCTGGAAAAATACACATACAAGGTGTATTTATAGCCCCTTTAAGAGATATGGCCGTTTTAAAGTTGTTGGGGATTGTTGGGAGCATTAAATGATCTGAACTAACCGTTAGATTCAGATCCAGCATCTTTGAGGCGCCTCAAAGTGAGTTTGAGACGTCTCATAAACTTTGAGGTGGCTCAAAGTGAGTTTGAGGTGGCTCGAAATTAGTTTGAGGTGGCTCAAAGTGAGTTTGAGGTGGCTCAAAGTGAGTTTGAGGCGCCTCAAAAAGCCTTCTCAAAACTTCAATTTCTTTCTGTAACTTTGAGGTGGCTCAAACTGAGTTTGAGGCGCCTCAAAGTCCTCTAACCTTTAAATAGTCAGATTTCAAAGCAAATGTTAGGACTTATGAGCATATATGGTCTTAGGATGTCAATATGTAAAGATCAAGACCTTTTTCATGAATTTTAGTGACCAAGTAATAATATGAATGTGAATGCATGGTCCTATCATAGAATTGAGTTCTTCAAAAGATATAAAACGTTTATACCAACTCAAGTCAAAAAATTCCTTGTGAATCAATTTGATCCGAGTCTTATTGCTCTAATTTCTATAGACCATTCCAAATGATATGAGTGAAATACATGGTCCTAGTTATGACTTAATAATTGAGTTCTTCCAAAGCTTATGAAAGCTTGAACTAACTCGACATTAGTAAAGGCCTCATGATGTTAAAAATGAAGTTCATGGCCTATTGCTTATGCTATAAGGACTTATGAATTATATGAATGATATGCATTTGTCCTAGAGCTTTCAAGTGAGAATATCAAAGTAACTTTACAAAGATTACCTATACACTCACCAAGACTAAACTACCCAATCTTCAATATCTTCATTGATCTTGATGTGCATTGGGTGAAGTCTTCTTTCTTTGATATTATTGCCTTCATCCTTTTCTCATGTCCTTGATATGAGCTTTTGAACATAGATGGGCATGATCAATGTGAGCTTTGGATACCTTTGCAATGTGCCATTGATCCTCTTGTCTTACTTTGAGTCTTGTTACAACGTAACCTGTTTAAGCACAAACTCAAGTAGACATTAAATCCTAACACTCACAATGTTTTGTTATCATCAAAATAACTGGGATAACCTTGGTTGGAAACCTTGGTTCAACAATATCCTTTTTTCTCCTCTATTTTTTAGATGGAAAATATTGTTGCAGTTTTGTTTGAGTAAAAGTAAATTTCTGATAAAAAGAGATTCTTTCTGGAACTAACTAAAGGCATATTGTAGTTTTTTCACTAAGTTCCACTATAATATATTGAACAACTGGAGGGGATTTTTTTTTCTTCTTTTGTATTATTTTTATATCAACATGTACTTTTTATTGATTGCCTGATTGTTGCCAAAGGAACAGATGTTTGTTTGACATTGGGGTAAACTATATTGAATATATGCTTCCAGACATTTTACACTGGTGATGAAATTTGTAATCCAACAGGATGAAGAAAAACAATTCCCTTTCTTTTTTCTCTCTCCCTTGGAACCTCGGCCACGGAGACCGGCAAGCAGAGACCCATCAATTTCATGTTCAATAAGCCTTAATCAGGGACCTTTGATCCTTTGGAGTAGGGTGGCGACAGGATTGCTTCATGCTGTGGTAGGAAAGTTTTCTGATGCAGTTTCTAATAAACCTTTGGAGGTTTTAAGAGCCAACAAGTGCAAGGTACTTCCAAACCTATCATAGTAAATGATTTTATTTTTAATGAGACACAATTCTATGTCCATTAGTAGATTTTCACACACTGAGTAGTTTTTCTTAAGAAGGTAGAATTGCAGCTTGTCCAAACAGCTATTGGTGGTTTTCCTTCAACAGTCCAAATTTCTACAAAACATAACATTGTATAGGGGTAGCAATGGGTTAGGTTGGTTCAGCTGCCTTTTGTAACATATATATGCTCAAGCTAGATGTCACTTGTTCGGTTAACAAATTATAAGGCCCAAACATGTACCCTACCCATTTAAAATCACATGAACCTAAGCGTAACATGCTTAACCATTTTTCTTCCATTATTTTGATTTTATTTTCCAAACTTTTGACTGGAAATAAAAAATATTATATCTAAATTGCTCATAACCATTGATGTTTAATTTAAGTAATTATTGTAATTAATTTAACATTGTTAAGTACTTGTAACTTTTTTGTAGGATAAATAATTAATAGAAGTTCAATATCAGGTAAATCAACCTAAAGCTAAGAAATTGAAGTGCACCCAGTTAAGAGCATGAAATTGTAGAATTTGAAGTGCAGTGACAAAAATCAAGAGAAAGTAAAAAGTGCATTGAAAACTAGAAATAAAATTTATTCTTGGAGCTTGAATTCAAAGATCTACATTGCTTGCTAGAAGTGCCACGTGTTGCCTATCCTTTCTTGATCTAGGGAACTTTGGTTGATGCTACAATTATATCATCAATGCTTTGTGTTCCCTTGTTCAATTGGGCATCTTCCGTTCAATCCCTTCATGCCTTTGTAAATTTTACTTAAAATGGGATAAAATTTTGAGTGAAGATCACTTAGTTTATCACGAACTCTGAACACTTAAAATTTTAAAAGGTGTCAAGGAAGTTCTTTTTAATATTATTGTTAACAACCATCTACTCAAAAAACTTAAGCTGTTAGAGAGGTTGTAACTTAAATATATAAATTCTTCAACAAATGATAAACCCATGGGTAGAACTCATTCTTAAAAACCGGCTTATAAGGAGAGGGTGTCCATGTGTATATATATAGGTACCCAGGCGATGTGGGACTATGCTAACACTCTCCTTCAGCACCAGGGCTGGAGACACTCGGCTCTCCCCCTCCACGCAGGGCAGGAGATACGAACCCAATCCATCTCTGTGGTACACCTGTTTTGATACCATGATAAACCCATGGGTAGAACTCATCCTTAAAAATCGGCTTATAAGGAGAGGATGCTCATGTGTATATATATTGCACATTCCAAAGGTAGCCAAGCGACGTGGGACTATGCTAACAATTATCACTTAAAAACTTCAACATTTTAAATTTTCAATGCTTAATCTTCAGTTCAATCAAACAACACCTTAACCAATCTAGTGGGATGATGTTGCCTTATGATATAAAGTAGTGTCATAGACTTCGATAAAGCTGTCCGACCAAAAAACATGATTCATACATGGCCAATAAACTTGTATTGTTGTGGATTTCATGTGATGTCATCAACCTCTTTCGTTTTCATCTTCATTTAGAAGGAAAATTTGACTGAAACTTGGACTATTTAGTCGTCGTGTTTAGCATTTTCATGTGACATATGGTCCCTTCCAGATCTCCTACCAAGCTTGAACCAGGTGGGTGATCTTGGGCCTAGTACTTAGAGAGTGCAATATCTGAAAACTAAATTGAAGGGGAGGTGGCACTAGGTATTTGATTCTTACTAATGGCCCTAGCTAAGAAGAAATAGATTGAACTTCTTATTCAAATTTCAGAAAGAACTCATTGTTAAAGTGCAAAAATTTGTAGATAATAATAATAATTAATTTGTAGATATTATTATTTATACTTTATTGTTTGAACAAATTAGAAGAATTTGAATGTCACATAAATTGTAAAATGAAGGTACAGATCTGCTATATGAGGATTGCTGATTAAAGTATTTAAACACGCTTTTGATGAACTTCAAATCATTAGCTTTGTAATCATGCCAAATTTATTTCAATTATTTATTTATATATATCTAATTTGAGTAGCGTGCTATAAATACAATATCTATCTAGAATTTCCGAAGATTTCATGGAAATATAGATGCTACTTTGCCATTAATAACAAGTACGTCATTGCTTCTTTGAGTATTCAAATTTTTTATAGAAATTTAAAGGAACAGCTTTCTCCTCTTTCTTTCTTTCTTATTGTACTACTCCTTTTTATTAAATACTTGTAATATGTAGAAATTCCATTAAAGAACAACAGGTTGTGCCATTTAAAGTGTCAAAAGAGATCTAGTGCTCTAACAAGAGTAAGTAATGAAACATTAACTTTACCTTTGACTCTAATGAAGTCGCACTGAGAATATTGTAAGCACAAAGTGCATGTGTTGAGACAACTAGAGGGGACATAATTGCACTTGCAGTTGCTGTAATAGCTTATAAAACTACTTTCCATGTTAGGGTGGATTAGCTAATCCCCCCTCATTTAAGTTATAGTCTGCATAATCTGGCTCATAGATTGAAGATATAACAGAGTGGATTCCAGAAATCTTTTGTCGACGACTCTTTTTATTATTACTTCACACCAACAAATGCTTCAGTCAATAACTCATAAATGGTGTTGTTAAGATCAATGTCAGATGCTTACTTTTCAGTGAGTGTTGACAAACCTGTGAGCCTAGTTGTAGAACCACACTAAATGTAAAGATTCCCATTTGTCATTGTACATGTGTCAGTAGTCTAGTAGTTTGTTGTGAATAGCCAGATGACTAACCACAATATATTCCAGTTTCTAGTTAAATGTACATGACATCTTCACAGGATAGCAAGTAGAACATAAATTTTTATAGAGGGTGTTTTTTTTTTCTCATTATCATACCCTAATCAATGGATTTAAAAATATTTCTTATGTGCTCTATATCCATGATGCAAGCAAGATTGGAGGAACTAAGGAAGGAGAATCGGAAGCGTGAGATGGAGCTACTTATAAGTGAATACTTGCTCAATGGAGAATTGCCTGAAATGCTTAATCTGGAGGATCTGAAAGATCTGAATAGTCACATAGATGAAAAACTGAAGCAAATTCAGAGCCGGATTGAAGCCCTTAAGGGTTCGGACTCTACATCTGTCACTAATGAAGTTTGTTGGTGATGGAAGTGTTAGGTGTGTTGCTTTTCCTTTGAATAAATGTTTCAATTTTTGTTACTCCATTTAAGTATTCTTAGTTGATGTCTTGCATTTTTAGTAATGTCTTTAATCCTTGGTGTTTTGTTACTCCATTTTAAGTATTCTTAGTTGATGTCTTGCATTTTTAGTAATGTCTTTAATCCTTGGTGTTTTGTTACTTATACAAGTCATTTGAACCTCTTTAATGGAGTAGCTCTCACTCTCTCACTACATTATAGTATCCGTGCATTAACCAGAGGATGAAAAACATAATATAACATTGATGGTTGAATGAATTTCTTACAATCTTATGGTGTGTTTGTTACGCTAGAATGGAATGTTCATTCCATTCATTTCTTTGTTTGGTATAGATTTTAAGGTGAGAATGATTATTTCCTTAGAATGAAAATCCAATCCCAGAAATGAAAATCCATTTCATAGTTAAACTGATGAGATGGACATTCCACTTCTAGTAAAGATTAAAAAAAATAATTATATTAACAAAAAACCCTTCACCACCACCACCACCACCACCACCACCACCACATCGCCTCTACCACTACCACCACCGGCTCTACCGTCGCCGCCACCACCACTAATACAACCATCACACCACCACCTCCACCCCTAGCACACCACCGCCACCACCTCCACATCACCACCACCTTGACATTGCCACATTCCTCCACCGCCACTCCCACCACCTCTACCACGACACTATCGTCACCTTCCTCCACCACCACCACCTCCACATCGCCTCCTTTTTCCACCACCACCACATCTACCGCCACACCACTTCTACATTGCCACCTTCCTCCTCCGCCACCTCCATCACCACACCACCACACCTTTGTTAGTTTAATTTATTTGTTACTAGGAGGGGTATTTTGGACAATTTAATTTAAAATTTATTTCATTCTTACCTTATTTTATGTTTGCATCCAAACAATAAAATGAAAATGATCATTCCATTTCATTCCATTCCTGAATATCAAACACAACATTAGTGTTTTGAAAGAAGCTTAGAACTATAAAAACACCCAACATACCAATCAGTAAAAGGGCAACTTACCCAGGAAGGAAAAAAAAATAAAATTGAGGGGCACATATTTTTTGTACAACCCTTGTGCTTCAGTTTTTAAATTTTGTGAAATGTTATGGAAGCTTTTAGAAGGGGCAGGTGATACCATATTGGGGATGTTCACCGTGTCAACACAAGCTCAAATTGATGAGAGAATTTTGATGCACTATAAAGGACTGGGTGTCTGTCAATGTCAAAAGTAATTGATGAGGGTTAGGTTGCTCAACTGTAATTGTGACCTAAAAAATGAGGATAAAGTTGTTTATTATGACCTGAAAGTTTATTAATGTAAAAAGTAATTGTTGGAGGATGAGGGTAAAGTTGTTCAATTGTAATTGTGACCTAAAAACTGAGAATAAAGTTGCTCTATTGTGACCTGAAAGTCTGAAACAACTCTAACTGCGTACATTTCCATAAATGGGATAAGACTGCGTACATTTGACCTTTTGTACACTATTTTTGTCCTTTGTTTTTTATTCTCTTAATGTCAAAAGTAATTGTCTGTAAATATATTAAAAACGGTCATTCTTGCTCCATCACTCGTAGTCTTTCAAAAATATACAAAAATATACATCCTTTAGATCCCTTTGTGGAGGTTCCATGTTCCAAAAAATTACTCCCCCTAAAAGGGCTTCTTTGGAATGAAGTTCATACTGTATCAGCCAAGACGACAAATCTGGCATCTCCACAAGCAATTTTTATCACAACTGAGAGAGAGTATATACAAATATCATACAATTTCAGCAGCACAAACACAAAAAGGGCAAACAGGTTAAACAAAAGAGCTAAGTAGCTGTTGCATTGTTCTTGTAATTTTTTTGGTGCAAAATACAACATTACAAGATTATTCATGTACAAACATTTATAAAACCTAGAGTGCAACACAAACTATTTATATCCCTATCAAAAATAACATTCCCATGCCTATCAATAATGTCAGTCCTACACACTATTGAGATATTAAAAGTCATACACATGCTTTCCTGCACAGCAAAAGCTTCTACTTCCATCTAAATCTTCTTGTCAATACACTGCAAGCAGAAAAGAAATAAATCAATAAAATGCAATCACTATCAATAACCCAGTTGAGATGTTTCCCAACTCGCAACAAAGTTTACCATAGACAGGGAAAAATTATTACATGGTCCGGGGTTACATGGTCCTGGCCAATCACAGGGAGAGAGACAACTGAAAAGTTGAAAGTAACTGAAACATTTGGTTGTCTCTCTTTCTATGAGATTGTCCCAGACCATGTAATAGTTTCTCATAGACAAGAGTATGAATCGAACCACCACTACATTGCTTCTAGCAGACATTGATTTTGTTAGCACGTCACTTGAAGACGCTGCGCCAAGTAGACAAGATGCCAAGTAAGAGCCATAAGGGTGCAAATGTTCAGGAAGGAGGAATATTTATTCAACTTCTTTAGCCTCTCATTCAGTCCAACAATTCGGGACTTCACAGCCTCCTGCTCTAGTCTTTCTGCCGTTGATTCTGGAGATGACATGGTGGTGGTTGCACCGGTCACGGATGGGGCTGCACGGTCAGTGCCAGGCTTGGATACCTTGCTGCTAGGTTCAACCATGAAATCTTCTCTTCCTCTCCCTTCTTCCTTCTCCATCTTCATTCTCTCAAACATAACCTGCTCATCATGTTGGACAAAGGGAAATGAACTTGCTAAAAAGGCGGTATACATGTGACATAGGCCTATTCGAACTTGGAATTAAGACACGATCTTAAGCTACATCACTCAACCTCGAACAAAATTCTAATACAAGTTAATTTGTAGTCATCTTCTTACCACCATTGAATTATCATTTCCTATAACAAACACTACTACACGACTAAAGTAATTAAGCACTTATTGCTTTTTCAAAATCTAGAATAGAGATAGCACAAAGAACATTGTATAGATGCAACTCCAACAGAGATTTTCTCTGCAATTCATTCAGAAATGAATGCCAAAAAAATAAGGGAACAAACATGGAAATGTCCTCGTGTTACTTCCAGAGATTAACAAATTAATATTGCATTGTCCAGAAGACATGTGAGCATAAATGAAAACTTAGGATCCTATAACATCATATTAGGGTTTTACATGACCAGAGCAATCAGACATTGCGTCTCCTACCTATTAGTAAAGTGTCAAAAAGTCATAGAAGACAATACAAGGACCTTTAATCTTATAAGGATTCATCATCATCATCATTATCATTATCTTTGTCTTAATCTCATATGAATGAGATTGATCACATGAATTCTTGTCTACGGGACACTAACCCACCTCTTTTTCACATCTGGCCTTGGATACTGAAAATGAAAAAGTTAAGAATCCAAGTAGGTATGCATCAGTCATCATGAACCCAACTTGACGACAAAGGACAAAAACATATTCTTGTAACACGACTGAAGAGAGATGATCGAGATGTCTTTACCGCACAAGAGGAAACAAGTCCTTAATCTTCTAAGGATTAGGTCATATAATAGTTGAACTGGCTTTAATAAGAATTTATCTTTCTCTCGCCTCCAACTTCTTGGTAATAAAAACCGTATAATATCAATTCCAAAATTCATCTTTGTTTCGATGATTGAAATGAACAAAATGTAAATCCATCCCCTTCCACAAAAAAATATTCTAACAGGTGCTGATTTCAAAGTATATAACAATTGGCGACACCGACACGCTACATAATTCCTACCATAGAGGGATCAAAATCAATCTCGGGATGGGACGACACAATAATGACATAAGGGTGCCTCCGTGCCTATATAGACAAATGTGTAGGTCTCAAGCTTCTCTCATGCATTGGTTAATGTTCACAATTTTTTGCTACTGCACTGAAGCTTTATGAGCTTTAGTTCAAGTTCTCCAACACATCAAACGTTACATGGTTATTACATGTCGCTGCTCTGAAGTTTATAAGCCATAGCCATATAAAGGAGGCATTGATTTAGTGAGGAAGACTTCAGTGCCATGTTATCAACCAATTATTTCTTATCACATAAAGTAAATTAAAATGCATTTACTTTGACGAGTTCCACCCACCACTACGTATTAGCGTTTAATTCCTATAGTATTTTTCGATTCGGCGAAATCATGTATCTAATATATATATATATATAAAAGAAAATTACTTTGACAATAAAATTTTGTATACAATCTTGAGTAGAAAAGTAAGGTACATACCTTGGTGGCTCTAGGCTCCAAATAGTACAAATTGGCCAAAATCTTCAAAAGTGCGACAACAAGATTATAAACCTGAAACATCTCAGCCAAGTTTGAGAACGACCTTTTCCTTTGACTCAACAAATGCCCCACCAAAGCCAACCCAACACTATAAGCCATGGCCCTAAAATAAACAGGATACATTTTGCTCTGTATTATAGCAAATTGTTGCCTAGGCAAAGCCTCAGCCAAAACATAACTTGAAGCAAATGTCACCCACATACACATCCCATAAGCTGTTGAGAACCCAATCAAATGCACCACAACCCACAACAAATCCACCCTCCTCGGCCATGCCAAGTACGCGTTCAACTCCCTCTTCCCCTCTTCTTTAAGCCCATGCGTATGTGCATGGGCTTGTTTTGCCTTCTTTGCAGCCTCTTCCTTCGCGAATTCCGCGTCTACCGACACGTTTTGATTCACATCTTTCCCCATTGTCTTCGATTTTTTTACCATAGTCTCCGCCGTGTGCTTGGCTTTCTCTGCAGCCTCATGGGCTTTCTCAGATACCCTTTCTTTGGCTTTGCCTAAAGCCTCAGTCACAGCCTCTTTAGCTTCTTCTTCCCCGTGCTTGGCTTTCTCTGCAGCCTCGTGGGCTTTATGAGACACCCTTTCTTTGGCTTTGCCTAAAGCCTCAGTCACAGCTTCTTTAGCTTCTTCTTCAACCTCAGTTGCCCTCTCTTTGGCTTTACCAAGTGAACTTGCTATCTTGTGCTTGCATTTACCAAAAGCATCACACACAAGCTCTTTGGCACTTGTAGTTTGGGTATTTGGTGGTGGGTCTGAACCAGAAAGGCCTTGACCCATGTTGGGAAGAACAGAGGAGGCTTCTTTGATCTTGTCCTTTGCGACTGAGACATAGCTTTTGTCATCAACATCATGTGGTGAGATTGAGACTTTGGTATTTCCATCTCCTTGTTTCTCATACTCAACAACCACCACTCGGTGGCCTATTTCCTGCACTATGACAGCTTCTCTTCGATTTTGAGTAGTACTACGTTGCTTCTTCTCATGATCTGGGCTTGGGGACCAGACACCTGCTGTTGCAAGTGAAGTAAGAACAAGACTGAGAGCCAAAATGTTCATCATCTTCTGTCTCTCTCTCTCTCTCTCTAGATTTCTCTTCTCTTCTCTCCTCTCTCTATAATGGAAATTTTAGAGGGTAAATCTATTCTAGATTTCTCTTCTCTGTTGCTGGACATAGAAAGCGCCCACGTAGCTTGATGCGGTTAGAGAGGCAACGCGTGTCCTGATGCATTGTTGTTTCGTATTTTACGTGTCTTCTTTGTGAGAATTCGAACCACTAACCAAACTGGGTTCAATTTAGCCTCATCACTTGCATAAGAACAATGAAATTTCAAGTGTATTCTAGTGCTGATCTTTTGGAACCATGCTTGACATGTGTGCTAATCAATTGGAGGCACATTTACAATGACCAAACTACCCTCATGTATACACATTTACAAAATTAACCTTATCAATCCAATAAAATCACCATTTGTGCCATTTACACCTAGCATTGTACAAAAGTTGTTTCTCTCTCTTTCTCATCACTCTTTCTCTCTCTACCAGACCCGTCTCTCTCGCTCTTTCTTTCTTTCTCTCTTTAATCTATGGATAATGCTACTCAGACAGAAACATTAGGTAGAATTCATAGGCAGAAACTTTTAGAACCATTGGATGCATGTGATGAGTGTATGTGGTGAGACCTACTACATACATCTAATGGTTCTAAAAGTTTCTGTCTATGAATTCTGTCTAAGAATTCTGTCTGAGTAGCATTACCCTTAAACTATATGTATATATATATATATATATATATATATATATGATACAAACACCCATATTAGCAAGTCACTGTTCACTATCAGTACACTAATGGAAGGAATTCATGTATTCCCTTAATATCTTCCTCACGACGCAACGATTCAATCTCCACCATACTACCATATTTCTATTGTGAAATTGCATAATACATCTTACAAATCCAACAAGAACAGAAAAATCTATTCATTAAATCAGTTGCAATTAGAAAACCCACGGCATTGAGAGGCTTCAGACTATTACAACCACTGGTTTCTTCTTCTCGATTTTCTTCTGCAACTCGTGATTTCTCTAAAGATCGAGCTCTCTATTTCAATGGCGGCCCAAACCCCTCGCGTTCTTTCACTGGCGAAGCATGGTGGTGGTGCCGAGGGCGTGTGTGAAATTGGAGGATTGCGGGGACCGTCGTCGGAACCGGAAGCTAGTAACCACTGTCCCTCTCACCTCTGCTCCGACCTCTTTCACCTCCTATGTCCTCCTTAACAACCATCGATTCAAACCCCACGACCGAAATCGTCATAAATTATTTTTCCCTCTTTTTCTAACTCTCTCTCTCTCTCTAAAATTGATTTTAAGATCAAGTTGGTTGGCTCGAGAGTGGGAGATGAAGAGATCCTGTTGGGACTTCCATGGGTGAAGAGGTCTTCTTAATTTGTTACAGATATGTATACATACATATATTATACATATATAAAGTTATTAAACACACGTACAAGAAGAAGAAGAAGATAGGGCATTTTGGGAGCTACAAAGAGATGGGTATTTTAGTACTTGAACATTCTAAACTTGAGGGCGTTTTAATAAATGCACAACAACCGTTATATCCACTAACCTAGAAAGCACGGACACTTCACCGATGGTGCCGTACTCGTGTCGGACACTCGGACACCGTGTCGGACACTCCGCGGACACGTGTCGGACACTTCGTACCCCGTGTCCTGACATTTTTCTTTTTAGGACACTTCTCGAACACTTCTTGAACACTCTTCAAAGATGTATCGGACACTCCATAGCAGTGATATATATTCAAATATTTCGAATGAAAATTATATGATACTAAGTTATGATTAAAATCTAAGCTAAATATATATAAAAGACTAAATAAGTCTGGTTCTTTAATTTATTTTAATCTATTTGTCTATTTTTGTTTATAAGTTTGTTTGATTTTTAATTGTTTGATGATGAATTGAAGTATTTATGTAATGTAGTATTTTTTTATTGAATAATTAATAGATATTAATATATTATATTATTATTTTATAGCCGTATCCTCGCCGTGTTCGTGTCCTATTTTTTTAAAATTTTTCGTATCGCCGTGTCCGTGTCGTGTCGTACCCGTGTCCCGTGTCCGTATCCGTGCTTCCTAGCCACTAACAGTCGGGTTAGTCTCACAATAATCTGTAAGTAATAAAAAAAAAAAAACTTTAAGAGAAGTCGGAGTAATTTATCCTACAAAATATGGATTCAAAATCTCCGCATACTCAATAACTTTTCTCTCTTTGTAGAGTTCAATGGATCCCACTTAAAACAATCTATTTTCCTTTTTTGTTTTATGACATCTAACTAGGAGTGCCAAAATTGGACACAACATGAGTTAAGCGGGTTTAAGTTTGAGATAATTCAATACGTTTAAGGGCCGTTTGGTAACCGAAAACGTTTTATGCTTTTGTTTTTATCCAAAACAGAAACAATATTTTTGTTGTGTTATGTTTTTAATAGTGATTGAAAGCATGTTTGGTAACGTAAAATTTATTGTTTGAAATTCGAAAACAAAAACATGAAAACATGTTTGGTAAAATCAAACTGTTGCAAAATTTTTGTAAGCAAAGCAGTGAAAACATGTTTGGTAACTCCAAATGTTGCCAAAAAATTGATAACAAATATAAAAAACATGTTTGGTAATGAATGTTTTTAATTTTGTTTTAAAATTTACTTTTATCTTTTATATATGATTATTTTTTAGATTAATAATCATCATTGTAATGACTTTTAAAAAAATTGTACATGCCTTTTTTTTTCCTAACACTAAAAAATGATGTATTTTTCTAAAGCAATTTTTGAATTTTATTTCTTTTAATCTCACTTATCATTGGATGATCCTAAAATTCAAAAAGAAAACCAAAATCCAAGTATTTTGGCCTTTAGATGACTTCTAAAATGGATGTCAGCATAATACAATCGTGTGTAGACTCTAAAGTGAAAGATATGCATCAGCAATTACTATACCTTTGGTATATCTATGATCTTAATTTCCAAAGCTTTTTGTGAGCTATAATATTTGCTTTATGTGAAATTTGATTATCATAATAAACGTTCATATGTTCCCATCAGTTCATATGGAAAATCTTATAGAGCATTCCCTAAAAAGGAAAGAGTTTTGATGCACAGGAGCAATAATTGAACTCGACTCATTTGCATCCGAGTTTTTGATCACTTGAAATGAAGAAATATTCCAATATCAAATTAAAATGTTCTGGGAAGTTTGTGTCCATTCAAACATGGCAAACAAATGCATGGATCTATGCATATCAATCAACCCACACCCCTCTCAAACCATGTAATGCATAATAAAGCATTTAACACAAAAAGTCCAATTAGCAGCATGAAGATTTTATGCATATTCAAGGCCATCTTGCTCAATACCAAAGGCACTTTTAAGGACAAACGTTGTTTGCAGTTTATTTCTTACCTCTGAACAAACTGAAAAAGTGAAGTATTACATGGCTTCACTTAACACATTAATAGAGAGATTTAGAAACACATTTGCTTTCATATCACACCAAGTTGGTTTACCAACAATGTTTAAGAAATTACATAATTGTGAAATAGACCACAAAGGATTAGTGTATTGTCATTAAAATTCACAAGCCTTGACAATGTCAATGAGTATGCTACAACTGTGACATCCTTATTGCAGAAATTTGTTTAAAATTCGAGAAAATTAAATTAAAAAAAATGAAAAAAAGAAAAACTTTGGAAATTGTAAAAACAGTGCTATTAAGTTTGTGCCATTGATCGGCGTTGAATGTTACGCATTCTAGCCTCTTAATTTGCATATTTTATTCTCTTAGTGATAGGTTATATTTGATTTTACTCTATTTTTGTATTTTCTGTCTTTTTCAGGGCCTTAATAATTATTTCAGATAAAACCATGATTTTGGGCTTTTAAAGATAATATCCAAGAAGGTTATATGAAGCCTATATTTAATGGGTCCATTCAACTCCATATTTCAACTCAAATCAGCCCAAGGAAGAGGTTTAAGAGAATTACAACTTCTTAGAAGATTACGGGCCTGAAGCCCAATTCTACACTTAATCCAGTTTTAATCCCGTTTTGAAAAGTGGACTGAAAAACTTATTTCCAAGTGTCAATTCGATTTAATTCTTGTTTGAATTGAACGAAATTCGATTCTGGACACTTTTGTATTTCACGTAAATTTCATAAATCGGACTTTTACTAGGTCAAAACTTGGGCCGAATGTCAGTAGAAGAATATACCTATTTAGGGCTGCAGGAAAATCCAAATTATTTCCTAATTGGATTAGGACTTTATCTCCTAATTGGATTAGGACTTTATGTATTATCTTGGGGTATAAAGAGGTGAATTGGATGCTATGTTGAGGGAAGAAAAGTAGTGGAGGCCAAGGTAGAGAAGACAGAGACAATCCGGGTTTTATTTACTTATTATGTCTTTTATTTATTTGTTATCTTCTTCTTCTACCATGTGTAACTAAACTTATTATGTCTTTTATTTATTTGTTATCTTCTTCTTCTACCATGTGTAACTAAACTCCTCAACTAGGGTTGAGGAGGAAACCTCCATTAATGAAGTGAAGTTCTTTTATTTATTAATTGATTCGCATGTGTGTGATTTAATTGCTTATGATTTTTGCTTCTTGTCATTAATTATTTTATAATTCTTTCACCATCTATATCATGTATATGTGGTAGTTAGAAAGTATTGTAATTAATCTAAGCTTGGGTTTGTATTTCTTAAAAGTGATAATCTTTGATCTTATGTTTTTCATTAAATTGAATACATAGGATGCTTAGAATTTTACACTAGTGAAGCGAAGGAAAATCTACCTTTTTAATATATTTTTCATAGTGCTTTATTGTTAAATATTGAGTAAGTAATAGATTGATTTCTTGATTACTACTCCAAATTTGGGAATTAATAAATGAATATTAGAAGTATCATGGATTTAATGGTGGTGGAATCTGAAACCTTAGTTATTTTCTCTGTTTGATTTCAATAGTAATATTTTATTTTCATGTTAGTTTAATTTCTCTCAAATCAACCAAACTTTGTTTAAACTAGATTAGTTTTAAATTAATTTGAATTTGTGTTAGTTTGCCATCAAGGAAGTCGAGCATTACGTTCTCAGCACATTGAAAGAGGGAAAACAGAGGGCGAGATTATGCTGCAGACATGACGCAATCAATGGCCTGCTTACAAATTCCGGTCATTGTAGCCTCAGATCCATAAACCTGTAACCAGAAGAGAAAAATGACACAATACATTAAGTTCAATTTAAAGAACTAAAAAAAGGCTTTTCAGTAGTAACATGCAGAAGGAGACAACCTGATTTAGAGAAACCATATATGAAAACAAAACTACAGACCAATGAAAGTAAGACGTTTAATAAGGTAATAATATAACATCAATCACATAAACACGTAGAGACCAAAAATGCCAATGATTCTCCAAATTTTAATCTCATATATTAAAATCTAATCAACATTGCACTTAAGAAATACATAGTAATTACAAAGTTAAGAATGCTAGACTAATGAGCACCTTTTACCTTTGGTAAGGCCCTTTCTATTAATATCATGCCAAAGCCACTAGACCTTCAAATTAGTAATGATTCTTTTTTCGTTTTTTTTTTTTTTTTTGCTTTTGCATGGAGTTTACCCTATAGAATCTACCTCGTCAATGTTTTTAATTTTATTTTGGATGCATACACTTCCATATAATGATAGAAGGTCCCAAAATTTTCTGAATTGCAGGTGGCAATCTATTAGTTGCTTTCCACATGTAGTAAGTGGTAGAGGTGCTTGTAGTTTATCATAAGCTAAAGACATCAAATGCCCCAAGATAATCAAATGCCTAAAACCAACTAAAAGTATCCTGAAAATAGGCTGCTATCTCATACCTCAAGGGGAACTCCCAGTTCCTCTCCCAATGCACGCATCTTTGTCAGACCAGTCTGATAGTTAGGACCACCTCTTCAAACATAGATCTACAGTTGCACACTGCAACCAAAAAACAAATGGTTATTGTTCAACAATAAAGTTGATGTACCAAAGCTGCTAACTTTGCACAGGAAGAACATGGAGCTTAATTTCTTACATCGAGGACAACTTTGGCATATTGCAACACCTTCTCCTCATTTGGAGCACCACTATACTCTGCATAATTACTAAGCTCTGATGCATAACCCAAATCTCCAACCTAGTTGAACAGTGGGAAAATCATAAAGAATTAGCATTGATGTTTATGATTTTTTCTAACAATAATCAGCAAACAAGCAATTTTCATCCTTGAGTACTGCCTACCTTGAAAAACAGCAAACATGCCCATTATGAAATCGCCAATTTTCCCTTGAACCTAAGTTCAAAAAATGTACAAACAACACATTATATACATATCATAAAAAATAAAAATAAAATGAAGAATTTCAACTATTAAAATGTTAGAAGATGTGGAAAAGATATAAGAACAACTAGTAAGCAAATAATGACATTAAATGTCTCCTTCATTATGTAGTGAACATGGAACACCTATAAATTCATACCTTACCAACTTCATGAATCTCAAAATTCCATATGTTGAGTCATGGCAACTAATGTCAAGGTGCATGAATTATATATCCATGAAAAAAATAACTACTGCCTTACTTGTGTGAAGAAGTTTCTAATATCACCAATCTAAATGTCATTTGAAGTTAAAATGATGACAAAGAACTCGAAAATTAGAAAGAACGTATTAGAACTAACCTCCAACGGAAGTGTGGCAATCAATGGAGCACATGCCTCTAGCGTCATATGTTTTTCTGTTGAAAGAAATATAGTCTTGACCTATACCAGTAAGAAATTGAATAATGCCAACCTTTTATGCAAGGACCAATAAATAATTGCCACAAACTATAACTGATGGAAAAATGTCGTCAAATAGAACAATAGGATCAGACTAAGAGAAGCAGGCATAAATGCAATGACACAAGTATGATATCAACTTACCTTGTCCCAGTTTTATTCAATTTCAATACCACCACACTCTGAAAAGCTAATGGTGCAGCCAAGCCTTTCAGAGACAATGGAAAGGTAATATTCTTGGTCATGGGGAACAAATGGTTCGACAATGAATGTGGTAATTGGTGCCTTGCAACCGCCTATCTCTACCTGTACCAAATCTAATTCAGGTATGAATAGAATGGAATAACATTTAACAGTTTTTTGGTAAATTTAATTAGCTTATTACCTCCACGCCAAGGCATGCTTTCACGAATTTAGCAAGTTGAGCTAGATCTAAATTCAAAGCCACCAAGCCACTCTTTCCACGTTTCCCAAACAACATATCAGGTTTCACAACCATTCTTGTGGATGAAAGCCATGGTTCTTTGTTTGTTAACTCGACGAAGTCTGTGGATTCATTCACCTAAGATATAATTATTTTCAGAATAACAACTGTAAGTATTATGAAAAAGGATGTATGACAGGGCAATTTCAACTGTCGTTTACAATAAAACCAATCATAACTGCAACGAAATGAATTCATTGGTTAAAAAATTTATTTAATTGAGTTTTTATTCTATATTATTTAATTTCAACAATGACCTTGATCATTAGAATACTTTGTCAATGTTCATCATTGTTGTTCTTTTTGTTTAAATTTCAACAGCTTCATTTTCAAGTTATTTTTCTGAATTGGGGTCCTGGTTGTCTTTCAAAAGTTCCTATATGAAGAAGAGTACAATTTCATTAACAAAAATCAAAGATCCCCATTAGCACAATCTAGAGAAGATTTATCCAACAACTATAGTCTCAGTATAATATATATATATATATATATTGGAACAGGACCAAATCATGAAAAAATTGGACCAAATCAACCTATTCCATTTTACTGATTTTTTATACACCCCTATTCGGAACAAAATGATTTTAAGTATAAATAATTTATAACATCATAAATAACAGAGAAGAAAATGAACAAGTTGTCAAAGTGTCGAGATGGAAGTGTAGAGAGACAGAAGTGTCGAGATGGAAGATAGAGAGAGAGAAGTGTCGTTATGGAAGATATACCCGATAGATGTCACACGGTACCTCTAGGGCTTCGACGAGTGTAGAAAAAGTCGAATGAAACCAAAATGAGTTAGATTTAGGGTTCAACCAAAGGAAGATGACATTTTTTTTCAAAAATCGTCAGATCTATAGTTTAGAAGTATGGTTTATGTCTTCGAAAGGAAGAAGAGAAGAGTGAAGACTTACATTGGTAGCTTGTGGAGACGATTAGGTGCTCGCCCTTGGACCTTGCAGTGGTGAATAGGTTGATGATCGGTGAACGACGCTTCTTGATTGGTAGGTCTGCAAATTGCTAGATTGTTTCATACACTTCTCCCAAATCGCCTTCAATGGAAGCTCTCGATGTGGTAGGGATTTAGACCAAAAACAGTTTTAGGTTTTAATATATATGTGGGCTACAGTGTATCATCAGGCCCCCTACAGTATTTGTAAAATGCTCCGCTATAGTACCCAGGCTACAGTACTAAAACAACCAAAAACACCAAATCTGTGTTTTGGGTTTGGGCCCAAAAATTTGAAACAACAAGCCTACTGTTGAAACCAAAGCAAAAGTTACCAAACGTGTGTTCATTCACTGTACTGCTACAGTAGCCTTGCGAAAACAAAAACTGAAAGTAAAAACGATTACTAAACAACACCTTAATAAACGGATCGCACGAATACGACACACAAAAATGGGTCAATGTTTCACATGTATGCTAATCGATTGGAGGTTTTGCAGATCCTTCTACACCAAAGTCCACATGGTGATTCATTAAAACTCATATTTAATTTTTTTTACATTTTATTAAATTTTGATGAAGTATTGTTTTTAGTTCAAATTGGACTGGATCACACAGGACACGACTATCTCTAATAATTTCTTATCTAACACATAGAGGAGTAGGTATTGGGTGTGCCCAGTGTACCGTGGCAACATGCTAATTTCAGCTATAGGTGTAATAAACACGCAGGGCGTATTGGGTGCGCCTGACGAACTGTACACCAGGCGTATCCAATATATTTTTCACATAGAGAGGGTCTCACATCACATCTTAAAAGTATAAAATTATCTCTTTCAGGGGTCATCTATAGGAAAGGTCTCACTAATTGCGCAATACATGTGAGACAAGGGATTGCATTTGCTTAATAGAGGCTATGAGGTGTCTAAAAGACCTGACACTACTATCATGACAAAAGTAAGATTATCATGATGTGCCTCGTGACAATCATTAGATTTTCTTTTTAAATTAATATCTTTGGGTACGAAAAAGCATATGCGGATAACATCGTTATGTTACTTTTCTTAAAATAATTGTCACGAAGAAATCATGTTAAAATAACTTTAAATAAAATTATAGAGTTAGTCTAACATGAAACTTCAATTTGATCAAATTTTGTCAAAAGAAAATGAATGTTGATATGAAATTTGGTTGCATAATTCTCATACTACTCTCTTTCAAACAACCACTTTTATGTCTCTAAATTTGACACAATCAAGATAAAAAAGTAGCGAGCTCATGGGTGTTGTAATAAGGAGTACCACACTATAGCTTTATTCTATAAGATTAAAGAAAATGGATAAAAAAAAATTAAAAATGGTATTGATTAAAATACATGAATGAAAATCCGATTAACTCAACAAAGTTTTTCTTTTTTCTTTTTCTAAAATTGGAAATGCCTACATGAAACCTATTTCTTCATCATGTTTTATTTAGGGTAAATATCACTGATACCGAGGTTTGATGTATTGTCACGCGGTTACAACTTCGTAAAATTTCGTCATAAACATCCTTTGTGGTTTGTTCCGTATATCACAAACACCACCTCTTGTAAAAAGTATATTATGGCAGAAAAATTTTTCACAATAAAATGACCTTATTGCCCTTTAACTTCTGACATAATCCTTTTGAATAATAAATTTACCCATTTACCCTTATGTAATGGATCGTAATACCCCTTTAAATAACCCTATATATATACTATAATATATATAGCATAAAGCCCACAATTTTTGGACAAAAAAACCAACAATAAGAGTTGCCACATCATTAAAAATTGGACATATGTGTAATTTCAAAATTTTACCCTCTCCATCTTCTCTCTCTATCATCTAATGTCCTCTCTCTCTCACTAACGAAATTACAGATGTTTGCTGCCGGCAGAAACTACGTCATCACCGGCCACCACAAAACCCACCACCCCAACCCCACACCTGGCGACGCCACCACAACTATAGTCAACACCACCACCACAATCCCAACCCACACCGGCAACATAAAACCCACCACCCAAACTAGTGGCACCACCATCACCCCAACCATCCCAACCCCACACCTGATGGCACCACCACAACCACAGTCACCACCACCACAATCCCAACCCACACTGGCAACGTAAAACCCACCACCCAAACTAGCGGCACCACCACCACCCCAACCATCCCAACCCCACATCTGGCGACACCACCACAACCATAGTCACCACCACCACAATCCTAACCCACACCACGTTGAGTCACTTGATTCACCTCTCATTGTACTTCATTTGTTATGCTTGATTCTTCTATATGTTCCACAGGTGTTGCATCATTCGCGACTTCATATGTAGTTGCTAAGCGAGCAAGAGCATCGACATTAGAGTTCTCATCGAAGGGGACTCGCGTGATGGAGAACCTTTGGAAGTGGGCAATTAGCTTGTGAATCTTTTGCAAATAGGACTTCATTTTTTCTCCTTTTATTTTATATTTTACGCGAATTTATCGGACAACTAATTGGGAGTCGGTGTAAGTTTTTAATTGCTGCACTTAGAGAAATTTTGCTATTTTCAACCCTGCAATCAAAGTTTCGTATTCAGCATCGTTGTTTGTTGCCTTGAACCCAAACCGCAAGGCATATTTAAAGCTCTCCCCCTCAGGAGATATGATCATTATCCCTGCGCCACTGGCTTATGCATTTGACGATCCATCTACAAATAATTTCTATATGTAGTCTGGGTTCATTTGGTCCTCCCCATTTTGTTGAACTAGTCTCTCCCACTCTTTTACCGATGTATGTTCTTCCCCTGAAAGATAGGTAAACTCGGCTATAAAGTCTGCAAGTACTTGACCTTTTATTGCCAATCTCAGTTTGTACCGGATATCGAATTCCCCTAGCTCTATGGACCACTTCACAAACCGTCCAAAAGTTTTGGGTTTGAAGAGAACTTGTCGAAGTGGTTAATCAATCAATACCATTATTGTATGTGCTTGGAAGTATGGCCTAAGTTTTCTAGCTAACAGGACTAGGGCAAAAGCTAGTTTCTCTATCATAAGATACCTTTTGTCAGCCCCTCGAAGTACCTTGCTGGCATAGTATATGGGCCTCTGAACCCCTTCATCTTCTCACACTAACGCGGAACTGACCTCTGTAGGGGAAACAACCAAGTATAGGTATAACTCTTCCCCCGGGTTTGCACAAGACAAGAGTGGGGGGTGAACCAAGATACTTTTTTAGGTCAACCAGGGCTCGTTCACACTCCGGGGTCCATTCAAAGGCTTTTTTAAGGACCTAAAAAAATGGGAGGTATTTATTTGTGGCGCGAGAGATTAGTCTGTTTAACGCTGCCACTTTACTTGTCAGTTGCTGAACCTCTTTGACAGTTTTAGGTGATTTTGTGTCAAAATTTGCCTTGACTTTTTCTGGGTTGGCTTCAATTCCTCTTTTACTAACCAAGTAACCCAAAAACTTTCCAGATGAGACTCCGAAAGCGCATTTACTTGGGTTGAGCCTCATCCTGTACTTTCGGAGGACATCAAAGGCTTCTTGTAAGTCGATCAAATGATCTGTGGCTTTCAAAATTTTGACGAGCATGTCATCGACGTACACTTCCATGTTTCTGCCGATTTGTTTCTTAAACATCATGTTGACCAACCTCTGATAGGTCACGCCCGCATTTTTTAAACCAAACGACATCACTATATAATAGTACAACCCTCTCTCTGTTATGGAAGATATCTTCTCCTAATCTAATGGATGCATTAGGTTTTGATTATAACCAGAACAAACATCCATAAAACTAAGTCACTTATATCCAGCCATTCATTCTACTAGCATATGGATACGTGGAAGAGGAAAACTATCCTTTGGGTGTATTCTATTTAGATCAATGAAATCTATGCACATGCGCCATTTGCCGTTGGGTTTCTTCACCAAGAATACATTCGCTAGACAGTCTAGGTAGTGCAATTTTTATATAAAATTGGCCTTCAATAGTTCATCTACCTCCTCAGATATTGCCAAATTTCTTTTCAAAGCGAAAGTTCGTTTCTTCTATCTGATGGGCTTGATAGTAGGGTCAACATTCAATCGATGCATAACAACTATTGGGTCAATCTCGGGCATGTCTTCATGGGACCAGGATAATACATCCCGATTTCTTTTGGGGAATTGAATGAGTTCTTCGCGAGTATTGGGTAAGAGTGATGACCCCACGCTTACCTTCTTATTGGCTTCTAGCTTGTATAAATTGATTTCAACTAGCTTTTCCATTGGCTTTGCATGACGGAACTCTTCTTCATTTTTGACCTCTAGGCCCCCTATGCTCAATGTCTCTGACATCTTCTTCTCTTTCAGGGAAGTGGCGTAGCACTCTCGGACGGCAGTAGCTTGATCTCCTCTTAACTCCCCAATGCCAAAATTAATAGGAAACCGAGTGAGGATATAGTAAGTGGATATAATTACCTTTATGGCATTCAATGTAACTCTTCCCACAATAATGTTATAAGTAAACAAGCAATCCACCACAAAGATGGTCATCATCTTCGTGACTTGTCTTGGACCTGCACCAACGATGATCGAAAGGTAACGACACCAAGCAAAAAGAGTTTCTCCCCAGAGAATCTGATAAGTGAGGACTTAATAGGCTTGAGTCTTTCCCTACCGATATTTATCTGGTCAAAGGCTTCTACAAACAAGATGTCAGCAGAACTACCATTGTCAATCAATACCCGCCTGATTATAAAATTAACAATAATCAATGTGACCACTAGAGCATCGTCATGCGGTTGCTTAATTCCCCTCGCATCTGCCTCTGAAAAAGTTATGATCTGATCTTTTATTTGAGGGTGTTTGGCTTGGGGGAGGGGGGGCGGGATTCGTTCACTTCGTAGAAATTTCTGACTTTCCTCATATGCGCTTTTTGAGCCGCCTTAGACTTTTCGCCACCTGCAAACCTATCAAAGATAACTCTAATCTCTCCCAGTGGAGGGTTTCTTCAAGTGTTGTCTTTGCCTTCCCGTGGGCGGTTGTGTGCCCCCCTCTCATCTCCAATCACAAATCTACGCAGTTGCCCCCTACAAATCAGACTTTCAATTTGCCTTTTCAAGTCAATGCACTCATCTGTATCATGTCCATAATCATGGTAAAACTTGCAATACTTGTCACGAGATCTCTTCGCGGGATCAGTTCTTAGTTTTGAGGGCCATGTCACCATCGGATCATCTTGAATGTAGAGGAGAATCTGGCTTATTGGTGCATTTAATGGGGTAAAATTGAGTCCCTTATCTCGTCGTGATGGCCTATCACCCTTATCTCGCACTTGCTATATTTGGAGTCTCTTTCTTCCTTAATGGACTGTCCTCCCATTTTTATGTCTGTCTTTCTATCATCATCTCATTTTTTCTTTTCGCGCGTCTAAAGCATCCTTAGCATTCATGTATTTTTGGGCCTTTATGAGTACCTCTGACATGCTTTCTAGCTAGTGTTTAGAAATTAAATATAAGAACTTTGAGGGCTGCAGGCCTCCCATGAACGCGGTAACTGCTACCTGTCGTCCAAAGCATCGACCTGCAACATCTCTCTGTTGAACCGGTTGATGTAATCTTGTAACAATTCTCCCTTAATCTGCCTTACGTTCAGGAGATAGGTTGCAGGTTTCCCGTGTCTGCGAGCTGTAATGAAATTGCTCACGAACATCGACTCAATTCTTTGAAAGAAAGCACTGATGCAGGTTTCAAGCTATTGAACCATGTCTGGGCAGCACCTTTCAACGTAGTGGAAAAAACTCTGCACATGATCTCTTCTGGTATTCCTTAGAGGTACATTAGAGCCTTATAGGTCTCAAGATGGTCTAGTGGGTCCTTGGTTCCGTCAAAGTTTTCAAGGATTGGTATCTTGAACTTGTTGGGCAAATGACAACTCATTACTCCGGAGGTAAAAGGGATATTGGTTTGTTGGACCAGATCCTCCACTGTAGCATGACCCTTCCCGTTCATGGCATGGGCCATTGTGGTGACCCTTGTGGGCGGGTGTGATGTGGGCGGGTGCGAGACACTGGGCGAGCTACCACACTGGCAGGCTACAGGGTGCTCAATCCCACATCGCCTGGGTGTGGAATGGGGAAGTATTATATGTATGATTATCACCCTTCTATGACACAACGCGTTTTAAAGCCGTGATGGTTGTGAACCCACCAGAACTCCACAGTTAAGCGTGCTTAGCTTGGAGTAGTACCAGGATGGGTGACCCCCTGGGAAGTCTCTGGTCCGGGGGAACCAAAAGCGGACAATATTGTGTCGGGATAGGGTGGGGCGTTACAAATGGTATCAGAGCCTGACCCAGCCGGAAGTGTGCCGACGGGGACGTCGGGCCTCCTAGGGGGTGGATTGTGGTGACCCTTGTGGGCGGGTGTGATGTGGGCGGGTGCGAGACACTGGCGAGCTACCACACTGGCAGGCTACAGGGTGCTCAATCCCACATCGCTTGGGTGTGGAATGGGGAAGTATTATATGTATGATTATCACCCTTTTATGACACAACGCGTTTTAAAGCCGTGATGGTTGTGAACCCACCAGAACTCCACAGTTAAGCGTGCTTAGCTTGGAGTAGTACCAGGATGGGTGACCCCCTGGGAAGTCTCTGGTCCGGGGGAACCAAAAGCGGACAATATTGTGTCGGGATAGGGTGGGGCGTTACAGCCATACTTTCCACCTTAGCTCTAAGGTCCTGCATCTTCATGTCATAATAAATAGTTTCCCCAACCTGCCTCGAATATCTATGAGTACGAGCTCTTTTAGACAGAATTAAGTGAATGGGATTAGCCCCAACCCGCTCGCTTCTCATATGACTCTAGGCAGCGTTGTCTGCCATAATCCCATTATCTCGCACAACATAGTTCTTTTTTGAATAGACTGGGTTAAGGTGACTCTATGATGGTATCAATGTTTAGGGGGAAGGTGTTGCAGGATTACCGCATTTTGTTGAAGTACTTGGATCAGACTCTGATTCAAGTTCTGAACCTAGTGTTCCAATGTTGCGACACGCTCCTGGTCATTTGGGGTTCCGAGACGTACTCCAGGCAAGTCTCCCTGACCAGGGGGCTACATGCCTTTTTCTCCTGGTATTGGAAGGCTGTGGGCGACAAGGTTGTGGCCGATATGGGGTCCTACTTGGGGGGAGGATTGTGTCTGGCAGGAGGATCGTCACCCACATGGTGATCTAGAGCAACAGGTGGGTTGTGACCGGCAGGAGGATCCTGACTGGCTGGAGGATGATGATCCTGACTGGCGAAAGGATTGTGGCAGGTAGGAGGATCTTGACCGGTTGTTGTCTCTAGCCTAGATCGTAGGTGCATAATGCTTCGTATAGAACAATCAAGTCCGTGATCGTTCTCATAGATGGCGCTAACTAATGATGCACAAATCGACGCACGATCCAGGTCAACGCTAACCTAAAAAAGACAAGAGAAGAGTAACCGAAACGAACACTAGTGTGATGCCGGCCGACTATTAGTTGCATACCTAAAATTAAGTCAATAAATCGGAAAAGCTTTGGAAGATGAAAGACACATAGAGAGTATTAATTGCATACCTAAAATATAGATTGCCTCTGTATTTATAAAAGTCAGATGAGACTGTATCCATATAGGAGACTAACCCTTCAGTTCCTAAGTTTATCTGGAGATAGGAGAGTCATGGTCAATATTTACCTTTCATCCACGTTATGCGAATCACGATCGCCCACATCACATAAAATACGATTGGAGTCAAATACCTCATCACTAATCATACAATATACTAGATGCACTCTTTTATTTAACCCAATTTTACCTTAATCTATGATTAACATCATCACCAATTTCTCATTCTTTTGGAATATTAAGCCTGCATAATAGTAATGCTCAAATTTTTAAGTACCTTTTGATTCTTAATCTTCAATATAACCATATTTGTATTTCAAGATTTATTAAAGTTACATTTCATATATTTAATTTTATTCCTACTTATTTTAAACCTTTTTAAATTCTAGAGCTTCCAACACATTTCTTTTATAGTTATTTAATTAAAATAAAATAATCAACAACGTGGAATATCATTTGAATGAGTTTATAATTAAGACAAAAAGATGGACAAGCAAATAGGGATGAATGGGGGTGATTGCAAATAGTCCAGGAGTTTTTTTTTTTCCCCATTTTCCTTATATATATATACACACACATATATATGAATATATTTAACGGCATAGAAAAGCAACCACATGAAAATTTTCTAGTTATGCAGATTAATCGAGGCCATATTGGACAGGGCCACAGGAGAAAGATTGGTACATTTGCTAGTATCATGGTAGGTACTGCATTCTCTAAAAAGCTGGTAGTAATCAACTATATATATATATATATATATATATATATATATATATATATATATATATATATATATATAATAAGGTCAAAGTACCATCTTAAATTACAAAAACTGATAATAACCAAGTCCTTTACATTTTGCTGTTCTTGGGAAGATTGCGAATGATAGTTACACTACAACAGGTGAGGGGTGAGGTGAACACTCTGGGTTAATGGCTTTAAGGTCAAATATTTCAAGAATTGTTGGTTTGTTCAATCCAAAATGGGCTCTAATGCCTCGTGGGCTTGGAGGAGTAGTTGCAGATTTGGATGTTGGGCCGTTGGAGTGCCTAGCTATTATTTTTTTATATTCAGATGCAGCCCAGCGCTTCACTGTGATTCGATTCAGCCATGTGACACATATGACAATATGCACTGCTCATGCATTAGCAAACTGTCTGAGACTCGAGAGATCATGAGTTACTTAGATAACCCTGTCAATGGATTAAATTTTTATTCGAATTTGATAATATGTTAACTAAACAAATTAAATATAAATTACGGTCGATCCAGTCCGATAATAATCTGATCTAATATCATATAATATAATATATAATATATTATAAATATATTATCTAACGTTATAATATATAATATTTACATATTATTAAAATATTTTTATCATTATTTTCTTATTCTTCTTCTTCCCTCTATCTATTTTGTCTCTCTTTATTAGTTTTTTTTATATAAATAAGAAGTCACATGACTTCCAAGTGTAATAATTAAAACATATAACTTCTAAAAATACATTATGTGTTGTTTTATTGTGAATGTTAGTTAGACGTTTATACGATCTGATTTGATCCAAATTTAAATAATTAGGATATGAATTAGAACCTTATCTGTTTACTCATCTGAATCCGTTAGTTTAACAAATCGGATTTAATCCGAATTTCATCCATTCACGGGCCTAGATGTGGGCCTAGTGCATATTCCATATCACATTCAAGCTTTAGCTTTACGAGATTGTAATATTTGAATCCTTCTTTATCCAGTAGCAGGATAAAATAAATAAAAAAAAAGTCATTTGCCAAAAGGCAAGCAAGTGTTTCATAGATTATGATCTACAAGGCAGATAACAACTAAGACACGTTCCTTAGGTAATGTCCCTGTAGTGAAGAATCACTATAACATAAAATAAAAAGTAAAAAATAAAAAAAAAACATGTAAGATTGTTTATATTATTAAGGGTAAGTACACACACAACAAAAAAAATAATAAATAATAATAATAATAATAACTCAACTTTTAAGAATTTGCAAATACGCCTATGATAATACAACTAATTCTCCCAACTATCTAAAAAATTGCTACTTACCCCAATCCGTTAAAGTACGATTAAGGTGCATCTAATTTATCATTTGACTCTTGGAACATAAAAAAAAAAAACAGGGTAAACTGCAAAAAGACCTCCTTGAACTTTCAAAGAATAATTTATAGCATTTCTTAATATTTTAAAGGGGTTATGTGAAAAAATGAAAGTTGAGAGGGGTAATCTACAAAATTATGAAAATTAAGGTAGAATTTTTTGCACTTTTTCCAAAAAGGTATTATAGGAATTTAACAACTTAAATTCTTGGTATACACGTGATACTAGCGAATGACAAGTGCTAATTTGCAGCATTTCTTAATAGTGTAAGGGGTTTTGTGCAAAAATGGAAGTTGAGAGGGTATTTTACAAAATTGTGAAAGTTGAGTTTTTTTTTTTTTGGGAGATTAAATCATAAAACCCCCTATACTATGCATATTCATCAGATACCTCCCTGAACTAACAAAATTGATCAAATAAGTTATTTTCATTGTGAATTGATTAACTTGCCCTCGCCATTTAATTAAATTTAAAAGCTCAAATAAGTCATTGTAAGGGACATTTTGGTCATAAATCAGGGCATAAAACTCCCCTATACTATTGAGCAAATTGACAGATTAAAAGTACATTGATAAAATTTTGAAAATGTCATGGGGTTTTAATGAGGTTTAAGTAAAATAAGGGGGTCATGTGATTAAAATTTATAGTACATGAGAGTTTTATGAATTAACCCCTTTTTTTATTTTTGTTTTTTTGTATTTTGTTTTTCTATTTTGCAATTTACCGTATTATTAATAAAGACAATATCAAATTATGTGTTACATTATTACATGACATTACATTATAAATAGGATTAAAATCCAAGAATTCATAAACCTTTAATTGCTATCAATGCTATTATCTCGAGTGTCCACTTTCTCGCTTTGCTCATCTTTGTTGTACCATTGTCTGGTTTGAAACTGAAAATTGTGATTGATGGAAATCACGAGTTTTAAATAATACCTCATGTGGTGCTTTGGTGCATATATGAAGGATCATTATTTTTTTCAGTTATAGTTTTTTTCTAATATTTCAATGGCAATATTAGTTACAATCAGTAGTGACAAACATTATTACATTGGATGACACCAATATCTATATATTACTCATTTTAGTAACGTATGTTACCCTTCATAGTTACAAACGTTACCACTGAAGAGACTGCGAAAAATACTAAATGGAGAGAATTTTTTCTCATATATGAATCACTTGAAAAAGAAAGACTTGCTTGTTATTGTGTTGTGTGTGCATATATATATATATATATATATATACACAAAGAGAAATGATCTCTTATTTATTGGTGAACATAAAATTCTTGCGCATCATGTATACCAACCATTAGATATATGTGTGTGTATAAATAGAAAGATAAGGAGCTACCAAGACAGATCACAGTCAAGTCAGTTTGGTACGAGGAGGGCTAACAAATGCAAATTGTCATGGCTTTGGGAATTTAGAAACCATTGTCTAAACCACAATGATGGTTTCGTTGGATCTATGAATGTAATCAATTATGGTATGAGTGAAATTGCAATCTACTTAACAATCATGAAGTTTGGTGATAGCCCATTGCCTTCATTGCAAGTTAGTGCATAAAAGTTGTTGCCTTGGTCATTTACAATCATGAACATTTGGTACGACTTGGTGATTCTAATGGCTTATAGAGTTAATATGCAACCTGCACAGTAGTACTAGAGTGATTGGTTTGGTTTGCTGATAAATGATTTCAACAAAACCCTCAAAGAAGTGAGAATTGATGTTGGAACATAATTTTTTGAGCTTTTGGATTTTTTCAAAAAGTTGTAATGAAAAAAGTAGTGGTAGAAATTGAATAAATGAGTAAGATTTGAACCCAATTGGTCTGCTTATTTGAATGAAAAAGACTTGAAAAAAGTAGCAGGATTAGAAAATCTTAGTCACTTTTAGAGTGGCTCTTTGAATATTCAAGCAACAGTACTTGATTTTGTGAAAGGCTGGCCCTTTTGTCTCACCAATGCCAATTGGCAATTACATAATAGAGCACTCGATTTGGACGTCACTCAACAGCTTAAATTTTTTAAATGATATGACAACCGTTCGATCTATTATAAGTGATATCACAACACATTCTGTAACACTCGAAACGCTCACACGATGGATCGAATTAACTCGAGAGGATGCCCCCCCCCCCCCCCCCCTCTGTCTCTGTCCTCTTGGTATGATATGATATGATTAGAGGTTTTAACCACCCATAAAATATGCTGATAAGTAGTACATGAGGCTCTAAGTAATAATCATTAAATAATAATCATCAAATAATGCACTATTGATATGTGTTTAATGAATATTATATTTTAGAAGTATAATCATAAACAAGGGTATCTTTTGTATCTTATCCACTTCTGTACCTCTCTATCACAAATTATTAATTTTCATTTGAAGGGTGTGGATGAAGAAGATTTTTACAAATCAGGGAGGTCAGTACAAATAAGTACAACTGAACAGAAAGGTATCAAAGCAAAGCAAAGCAAAGCCATCCTCAATTCAGCTCAGCCTCTTGATTCATTTCTTTCTTCGTGAAGTCACCATCAAACTGGAAAGGGTTTTAATAAAAAAAAAGCAGCCAAAAGCTGGCATGAGCCATTGCATGTGGGTTTTGATACTACAAACAAAACAAAAGAGAGTAGGCTCATACACATGCACACCGTTTATTCCATTACATCATCTCTCTTTCTCTCTCTCTCTCTATATATATATATATATTTATATATATATATGTATGTATTTGTAAATTTCACTTTTATTTATTGGTGTTGAGTTGTCCGAAGAACTGGTCACACGTGGTCGGGTCATATTTCGACTCATCACTTGCACCCACCTCAATCATTGATCGAAATTAAGAAAAAATAAAAGACAAAGAAAATTATTTTAATGAGACAGATATCTTGATATTTTGCTTATTGGGTTTGTATGTGATGTTGCAATTCTAACTGTTTGATTGAAACATGATTGATTTCGCTATATATTAATATTTTCTTAATTAGTTAATGTGACCTCTAGTTAATAGATTTTTTGGAAACATGTCAAGTAAAATAATGAGAATTCAATTTAACTTGTAACCAATATATATTTATTATTATTATTATTTTTTGGTTGTTGTTGAAACACCGACGTTACTAGAATTCAAACACTTAATTTTTTTTTTTTTTTTGTGGTTGTTGTTGAAACACCGACAGTACTAGAACTCAAACACTTAATTTTTTTTTTTATTATTTAGAGGAAAAGTCATATCATATACGCTAACACTTGTTGACAAGTGTTTCTTGTTTGTGAAACACTAATATCAATATATATATATATATATATATATATATATATATATTCATTCAAAAATGTCATTCTGTTCAAATTCAATTTGACCTTCTAATGATCATTTCCTTTATCTCAAAGCTCATCTTCTTAAAACTCAAATTTTCAAAAACTCCAATTCAAGACTTCCTAATGTCATCTCTTCAAAACTCAAATTCTAGTTTTCAAAACACTCTTTCTTTATGCTTCGTTTGGTAGGAAGGAATGAAGAGGAGTGAAAGAAAGATAGGAGAGAATAAGTAAATTTCTTTCATTTTGTAGAAGGGATGAAAGGAAGGAAAAGAAAACAGGATGGATGATTCATCCTTCGTATCTCACAAATTTTCATCCCTTCAAATTTGAACGGAAGCCAGGAAAAAAGAAATGCAAGAGTATTATAAATGTTTTAAATTACAAAACTTTTTATATTTCTCTTCTCTTCTCTCCTAACAAATAAAGTAAAATATTATATGTTTATCTTCTCTTCAATCCAATTAAACAAAAATAGAGAAGAGCACAATATCTTTTCTAGGAATGATTCATTCATCCCTCTTTCTCTCTCTTCCATCTAATTTTTTTCTTTCTTACCAAACAGAGTATTAAAACATATTTTACATCGAAAGTCTTTATCTGTAAAGGCATTTTCAAAGACATCTCTTTTTAAAAAAAAAAGATATAAAATTTTAAGCCCTTTTCGTATGAAGCTGTTTTCAAAACGTTCTTTTCAAGACTTCTCTTTACGTATTAAGTCCTCCTCGAACGAACGCATTTTTCAAAACATTCTTCAAAATTTAAAACCCTTTTCATATACTTTTCGTATAAAGACATTTTTTTAAAACGTTCTTTTCAAAATATATTTCAAATCTTCTTTAAAACCATGGTTTATCTCAATTAATGCGTGTAAATATCATATAGGTTTGAAAAAAGTCATCTGCAACCCACATCTCATCCTTTTTCATGAAAGTCCCTGTTGATATTGAGTGCATGTCCCTATTGAAATATCATATAGTTGTTGAATTTGTGTTAATGTCACATTTATTTATTTATTTATTTTCTTTTTTAACTCTTAACCATTGTTCAAATAGAAATAAGACCACATGTGGTCCAAGTCTATAAGCCAGCTATGTATTCCCTCGTCTTCTTTATTGATAGAATAATTTATTTGAAGCATCAACATGTTAATTTAGCATATCTTCAAAAATGGCTCCTATTTTTATTTTTTATTTTTTAATCTCCAAACAATCCTTAAAGCATTCGCAATGGATTGGCCAGACCATGGTCCGGCAATTTAGCCAAGCACTTGTACTTTTTTAATTTTTTTTTTCTGAAATAACTATATATATAGATATATAATATATTTATATTTGTGTTTTTTTCACTTAATAATTTATAACTTTTATCACACAATAACTTTTTTTGATAAAATTCTGTTAGAAATATAATTTCGAGAACTTCAATTTGAGTACCACTTATTCTGATATAATTTTAATAATATTAAATTTTATTAAAATATTATTATAATTGATTAGCAAAAATTTTAAAAAGATATTATGAAATTAAATTTTAAAAATTTTAATATATTAATGTGGTTAACCAAAATAATGACGTGCTTGACCAGACTTCAAATCTAAAAAAAAAACAAATTCACATAAGTCATTGTAGATGCCATTAGAAGTGGATAGCATGTACAGACATATATTGGGTCCCAATAGTTTACTGTTCTCAATCAGGCTCTTCCCACAGAATGTAGTTAAGGCTTGGAAACTATCCTGGGCCAACTATGACACTACTTTATATATGTTGTATTACAGAAGTGATTTGAACAGTGGACCACATGCTTTTTTGAAAATGGGTCACCACTTGTGTGAAATGACTAATCACTCCACCATAAAGTATTACAACTTTCATGAATAGAGTTTAGGCTTTTAGACCTTGTTTGGATTGATTTTTAAAAAATAATTTTTGACTTTTCAAATTAAAAAATCGTTTTAAAAAGTGTTTGAATTGATAAAGTTGAAGAGTTTTGGAGTCTTCCTTCTTTAGTTTCTGCTTTTCTTTTTCTTCTGTGTAAAAGTTGAAACAAAAACTCTGTCAAACAGGACCTTAGGACAGAAGTACGTTAGATTAGGAATGACAATGAGGCGGGTATGAAATGGATTTTCGAAAACCCTACCTTGTTTATCAATTCTTAATTTCATTTTCGTTCCGAACTCGAAACGAATTTCTACTTCAAATCCCATCCCGGTATCACGATCGTAACTCACACTCCATTCCTGTCCCAAACTCGAAATGAATTTCTACTTCAAATCCCATCCCCAGATCGTGATCTTAACTCACTATATCCCATCCCACCCACAGCTTGCCAGCTCTGTTCTAATTCAAAAAACTGTAAGAGAGTGGGGGAGGGAGGGAAGGAGAGGCAATCAGATTTTGAAAAAAAAAAACTCTAAAAATCACGATCTAATATAAATAAATATATATATACCAAATTTCACTAAATCTCCCCATGCTTTAAAAAAATGAAAAAATACACCCTATTCTATTTTTGTCGTGCTTTCAAAAGTTGCAAAGAACCCTTTTTTTTTAAAAAAAAAAATCCTTTTGCGTGGAAATTTTATTCTTTTCAATTATTTATAAATAATGCTTAAACTGCACATCATCTTTGATTTATATTGCAGATGACATCAATGTGCTAACATCACCAGTCCTGTGTAACCAATACAATAATGGAAGAACTAGAAAAACAGGTTTATCATAGGAAAAAGTAAATTAAATTGAAGAAGAAGACAAACAATACACCAAGTTTGTAATTCATTCGTCTTTTTATATTTCATTCGCAACGAATTACCAACTGTACCAGGTCAAGCAAGAATCATACAATAGTCATTTTTTTTTTTATAAAAAAATGAAAAGAACAAGATCGACGTATATACCCAACATGCATTAGCAACAAGTCATTCCGCTTTGTTTGATAGATATATATATATATATATACCCAACATGCATTAGCAACAAGTCATTCCGATTTGTTTGATGGATATATATATATATATACCCAACATGCATTAGCAACAAGTCATTCCGCTTTGTTTGGTGGATCTATATATATATATATATATATATCACACTTTCAACAAACTTGTATAACAGCCCTGTGGAAGAATATAGTAAATAACGACAATGAATACTCAATATTTAGTAAATATTATTTACTTATTCATATTGGGATATTACACTGTCGGTACCTTTGAATACCTAATAATTTATTAAAAAAATAATAATAATAATACTAATAATAATTAAAAAAAAACCCTGTATTATCAAGTTTTGAGACTGACAACCAACATTGTTTTCCATTCAAGTTTCAACTGCCACTCTACCAAAGAGTCAACCAAACTCCATAATATTGAAAGCAACCCTTTCCACTCAGTGCCCTCCCACGCAGAACTTCCCTGCCCCCACCAAATATTCTCCAAAAAGGTTTTCTGGACCATGCATTTCAAATTACAAAAGTACCCTTTCTTATTCTAAAACCCCCCTGCAAAAAAAAAAAATAACCACAGGCCACAATGGAATGATATCTTTCAATTTTATTAGTATTATTATTATTTTTTTTTATAAAAATTATAAGAATAGAAAAATTCATGATGGTACGATTTCTTACTACCTCACTTCATAAGATATTTTTTAGCTTAGAATTGTCACTTCTCAGCACAATAAGGCTCAGATCCGGCGCGGCTTCGAACTTTTAAATGTTAAGGCCCCTTATACATGAGATTTCACAAGTGTATAAATTTTATAATAGCGCAAAATTTTTATTAAAATGAGACGATAAACACATAAAAAATATATTTATGTTGAAAACACAAAAAAGAATCAATCTTGGTGCTTTATAAATAATACGATCCAATTCATATCAAAAAATTAAAAAAAAATATTCAATACACTTTAATCACAAAAATCAAAATTCAACTTAATATCAAAGTAAATGTAATCGTCTTACATTTTGAGTTACAAAATTATCAATTAAAGTATTCCAATCAAGTTTCTCCAATATATCTTTTTCAATAGATATTATAGTCGTTGCTAGGGGTGCACAAAGAACCGGTAGAACCGAAACCGAACCGTAGCTGAACTGAACCAAACCATTCACTACAGTTCCAGTTCTAAATTTTAAGAACCGTTCACTACGGTTCCGGTTCTGTTTCTAAGTCAAGGAACTGAAACTGGAACTGTTAGAAAAAATATTTATATATAATATATAAATGAATAATAATAATAGCTTCTAAATTCTAGTGTTCTATATATATATATGAAGTATAAAATATATAATATATAAATAAATACTAATACCTTCTAAATTCTAGTCTTCTATTTATATATAAAATATAAAATATATAATATATAGATCAATACATTTAGCTTCTAAGTTTTATATAAATAAATACTAAACGCTTCTAATTTATTATTATAATTAGGGGTGCACAAGTATGAGTGTGTATCTTGCCAATGCTTTTCTTTTTTTTTTTTTAAAAAAAAAAGTTGACAAAGAATCGTTGGAGAACCGGAACCGCAAAGAACCGGAATCGAATCGAACCGAACCGGACCAAACTTAATAGTTCTGGTTCTGGTTTCAAAATTAAGGAATCGTTGGGAACGGTTCTGGTTTCGATTTCACCAAGAACCGTAAGGAACCGTACCTTGTGCACCCCTAGCCGTTGCTTGTTGCCATTTGGCCTTGAAAAAAGAAGAAGAAAATGAGAGAAAACGAGCCGTAAAGAAAGAAGAAGAAAAAAAGTTAAAATACAAACAACAATCTGGTAAACCCTAAATGAGGAAAGAGGCGAATTGGATCTTTAGTTAGTATTATTTTATTTTTTTAAAATGAGACCCAGTAGTATTGGGTTTGGTTAAATGGACTATAGTTAATAAATTTTTTGTTTTTTTTAAAAAATGAGACCATTAGTATTGAATTTGGTTAAATGAATCATAATTAATAAAAAAAATTTAAATGAGGCTCAGTAGTATCGGGTTTGATAAAATGACCATAGTTAACAAAAAAAAAAAAAGGCCCAGTAATACTATTGGATCCGGTTAAAAATTAGAAGCCCTCCAAAATTGGGGTCCTAGGCGATCGCCTCGGCGCTTAGGCCCAGGACCGGCCCTGCTCGAACCCCTCCCATCCTCCTATACTAGTGGACTATAAGCCCTTTGGTGCATATAATACACATTATAACATGAATGTCACACGTTGTCACGATTTAATATTCAGATACCATAATTTTTGCATCCAATTTCGTTCATTTACCATGAAAGTTAAACTAGCTAGATATTTAACAATTTGGATGGACATAGAATTCTTTTTTCTTTTTTTTTTTTATAAAATTTTTTAATTTGATCTAGATATATAAAATAATGAAGGTTCTAGCCCATATGATTGCAGATTCTGTAATTCATTGCACCACTTCATTGTACTCTTGAATAAGATGCAACATGATAGTTTGCTTTCAACTTTACACAGATTGTTCCATTACCACAAGGAAACTTTTCAAAAGTTGTGGGGGGTGCTTTTGGACATTTCTTCCATGTCCTTTTTAATAATGCAATGGAACAAACAAGCAAAACAAAGAGAAAAAGGGGGCTAAAAGAAAAGTCAGAGAAAGTGGGAGATGGATATTCTGGTATGGGTTGGATTCAGACACACAAAACTTAATATCTAAGGTTGCTAAATAATGGGTATTTTAGTAAAAGGGTAAAGTGCCAAAAAACGAACATTCTTGCAATTTGATATATGTATATAGATTTTTATAATTTTAAAATTTGGAGCAAATTACTTCCTATTACAAATTATAATATCAGATTTTTTTGAAAAATCTAAAAGTAAGCTTTTTGTTATTTCACTTTTTACCTTTTTTAAAATAAAAAAAATTCATAAATTTCATTGTTCAATTTCTCTCAAATTGAAGATTTGTCATTATTTGCACAAATTAAAAAATATAGGAAATTTTACGCACAACATGAGAGTATTTGCACATTTTTCATATAGCGGAATAAATTTTCACTTTACCCTTTAGTAAATTCAAAGTATGGGGTATAATACACTGACCTCCTCTTGAGGTTTGGACAAATTGCACAGATAAAGTCTATGAAGTTTAGCGTGTGTGTTCAATGACACGTTGACTTTATCTTTTTATTAGAAGTGTTAATTAAATTTTTGAAAATGACTATTTTACCCTTTCCTTTTAGTATCCAAGGTAGATAAATAATGGGTATTTAAGTAAATTCATAGGATTTCAGGATAAGGCAGAGAAGGTCAATAAGAAGACAAAAAAATGTGATGATAGTAATCAAATTTAACCTTGAATCAATTTCTTGTTATTTCCAAGAACCTTCACTTTTTTACTCTAATTTAAAAAAAAAAAAATCAGAATTGTCCAGTGAAAATTAATCATCTTGGTGATAAATAAAAGAATCAAATGGTCATATCCATCTCATCAATGCACCGCTTAAAATGAGCCGTGTATGCAGTTTTATGTCCAATTCAAATTTAAGTTGTTGTTGCATGTAATATTTTCGAACAAAATAATTGACAATAACAAAGGTTGTATTACAAGTATAGCATCTAAAAGACATGGTTAAAAGAAAAATAAAATGACTATATATATATATATATATATATATATATATAATTTGTTAGGAGAACATTAAAACGGACCATACTGAAATGAAAAAAAAATAGAAGATTTAAATGGAAAAAAAGAAGAAAATCCTTCTGATCCGATTGATGAGTCACAGCACCAAAAATCAATAGATAATGTTCAGAATATAAAAAGAAAAAGAAAAAGAAAAAACAACTTTGAAATGTGGTCTCAGACTATAAGGAAAAGAGAACAAGTAAAAAGGAGATATTTTTAGAGCAGATATTTTAATTTTAATTTTCAAAAGGATGATTATCTAATTGTGGACCTTTTAGGCCTCCAAAGAATTGACAGTTACCGACATGGTTGTATTAATAATGATCTGCCTAATACCCTTGAAAAGTTGGTAAATGTAAATAAATTGCTTTTCGGACATTTTTTCTTAATTAGTAAAAGTAAATAAATTGCTTTTATATATATATTCTTTTTCTAACTTTCCATGAATGAAGCGATCAGGTGGCTGACTAGTGATCACTTTCACCCCCATTAATTAAATTAAAAATGGCATTATTTTCCTCCACCATATCACAAACCCTTTCAACCCCCACTTCTCTCTCTCTCTCTCTCTCTCTCTATATATATATATATATATCACACACACACACACACACACAACTGTACCAACCAGAATCCCCCAGTTAAAAGAGATATACGTTTCTGGGGGCCACTCACTCCACCAAAGGACACCTCTCTCTCTCTCTCTCACATGTAAATGTTTCTGTCTTCTTACTCAAATAACCCCTATCATCCTCACCGCTTACTATCTTTCTCCACCTCTCTCTCTCTCTCCTACAACTATTTCTGTCTTCTTCTTCAATCCTACTCTCTCTCTCTCTCTCTACCCACTTCTAATCCCCTTCTTTTTACGTCAAATTCTTGACCCAAACCTCCGGCGAGTGACTCCCAACTCCGACGTCCATGGCCAAACTCGTAGTAGAAGTTCTCGACGCAAGCGATCTCATGCCCAAAGACGGACAAGGCTCAGCCAATCCATTTGTAGAAGTAGACTTCGATGACCAAAAACAGAGAACACAAACCAAGTCCAGAGATCTCAACCCAGCATGGAATGAGAAGCTCGCTTTCAATGTCAACAACACAAGAGATCTTCCCCACAAGACCATCGACGTGACGGTGTACAGTGACCGGAAAGGCGGCCAACCCAAGAACTTCCTCGGCCGTGTCAAGATCTCCGGCGACTCAGTCCCTTCCTCCGAGCCCACGGCCACCATCCAACGTTTCCCACTTGAGAAACGTGGGTTGTTTTCTCATATCAAGGGTGATATAGCACTCAAGATATATGCAGTAGAGCATGGTGGAAATTACCAGTCTGAGACACAGCGTGTGGATAACTTGGAAAGTAAGGAAGCTCCAACGGTGTTTGAAGAGATGTTCAAAAAAAGTAGTGATAATGTTGTTGATGAACAAGTGTTCAAGGCCAGCAGTGATCATCACTTCACGAAGAAGAAGAAAAATAAGGATAAAGAAGTGAGGACTTTTTACTCAGTTGGGACTGCTAGTGGAGGTGGTGGCACAACTGCACCACCACCTCTTTCCGTTGAGAAGCCGGTGACAGCGGACACGGTGAGAAGCGATTTTGCCCGGGCTGGCCCGGGTCCTACTGTAATGCATATGCAGTTTCCTGGGCAGAAGCCCCCGAATCAATTCGGGTTGGAGGAGACTAGGCCGCCGCTGGCGGCGCGTATGGGCTACCGGGGAGGAGACAAGACGTCGAGCACTTATGATTTGGTGGAGCAAGTCCACTTCATGTTTGTGAATGTAGTGAAGGCCAAAGACCTTCCTGTGATGGACATCACAGGAAGCCTGGACCCATATGTGGAAGTGAGACTCGGCAATTACAAAGGGGTCACAAAACACTTGGAGAAGAACCAAAACCCTTATTGGAACAAAGTTTTTGCCTTCCCAAGAGGGCGATTGCAGGCGAATTCCATCGAAGTTGTAGTGAAGGACAAAGATCTGGGCAAGGATGATTTTGTGGGGAGGGTTGTGTTTGATGTCACGGAGGTGCCTCTGCGCGTGCCACCGGATAGTCCCTTGGCTCCTCAGTGGTACAGATTGGAGGAAAAAAATGGGCAAAAGGGTCTGGTAGGAGAGATTATGCTAGCTGTTTGGATGGGAACACAGGCCGACGAGGCCTTCCCGGAGGCATGGCACGCTGATGCACACTCCATGAGCCAACAAAGCCTCACCAATACGCGTGCCAAAGTTTATTTCTCACCTAAGTTGTTTTACCTCCGAGTCCACCTTATTGAAGCTCAGGACCTTGTCCCCTCTGATAAAAGCCGAGCACCGGATACATTTGTCAGAGTGCAGCTTGGACATCAGATCAGGACCACTAGGCCTTCCCAATTGCGACATATTAATCCGGTGTGGAATGAGGAGCTCCTGTTTGTAGCAGCTGAGCCTTTTGATGAGTACTTAGTCATCAATGTTGAGGACAGGATTGCACCGGGCAAGGATGAAATCATAGGAAAGCTGATCATACCCGTTAGAGACGTACCACAGAGGGTCGACTCTACTAAACACCCTGAGGCCCACTGGTTCAACCTCCACAAGCACTTCGTGGAAGAAGAAGGTGAGAAGAAGAAAGATACTACTATGAAATTTTCGAGCAAAATTCACCTTCGCCTCTGTCTGGATTCAGGGTACCATGTTCTTGACGAGTCCACGCATTTTAGCAGTAATCTCCAGCCATCATCAAAGCATTTGAGAAGGCCCAGCATTGGAATTCTTGAACTTGGCATCTTGAGTGCCAAAAATCTACATCCAATGAAGGGAACAACAGATGCTTACTGTGTAGCCAAGTATGGGAACAAATGGATTCGAACCAGAACACTTCTTAACACTCTGACCCCTAGCTGGAACGAGCAGTATACGTGGGAAGTTTATGACGTGTGTACGGTGATCACAATTGGCGTATTCGACAATTGCCACATCAATGGAAGCAAAGAAGATGCTAGAGATCAGAGAATTGGGAAGGTGAGAATTAGGCTCTCCACTTTAGAAACTGATCGAATTTACTGCCATTACTATCCGCTGCTGGTTCTACAACCCTCTGGTCTAAAGAAACACGGGGAGCTTCAATTGGCATTGAGATTCACCTGCACAGCTTGGGTTAACATGATGACACAATACAGCATGCCTTTGCTTCCAAAAATGCACTATGTCCAACCCATATCTGTCCGCCACATTGATTTGCTTCGCCACCAGGCAATGCAGATAGTGGCAGCACGGCTGGCCAGAGCAGAACCACCGCTCAGGAGGGAGATCGTTGAGTACATGCTGGATGTGGATTACCACATGTGGAGCCTAAGGCGAAGCAGAGCCAATTTCTATCGCATAATGTCGCTTCTTTCTGGAATTTCAGCTGTCTATAAATGGTTCAGTGACATCTGCATCTGGAGAAACCCACTGACAACATGTCTCGTGCATATCTTGTTCTTGATACTGGTCTGCTACCCTGAATTGATCCTGCCCACAATTTTCATCTACCTGTTTGTGATCGGGTTATGGAACTACCGGTTCAGGCCTAGGCATCCACCTCACATGGATGCGCGAATTTCACAAGCAGAGAATGTCCACCCAGATGAGCTGATCGAGGAATTTGACACATTCCCAACTTCCCAGCCAACAGATACTGTGAGGATGAGGTATGACAGGCTGCGAAGCGTGGCAGGCAGAGTGCAGACAGTGGTTGGAGATTTAGCAACACAAGGGGAGAGAGCTCTGTCCATACTGAGCTGGAGGGATCCAAGAGCTACTGCAATCCTCATTATCTTTGCACTGATATGGGCTGTATTCCTTTATGTTACTCCATTCCAAGTTGTTGCAGTGCTTGCTGGGCTCTACTTCCTGCGGCATCCCCGGTTCAGGAGCAGGACGCCATCTGTACCAGTCAATTTCTTCAAGAGATTACCAGGCAAGTCAGAAATGCTTCTATGATATGGAGTCCACAACCCACCCATTTACTCATCTTGTGTAAATTATAGAAATGGTTCAGTAAATAAATCCAGTAAAGTCATAGCAGCAGACAAACAACAGAAGAAGCTCACTTTTCCTGGACATGCAAGTACTGTATTCTTAAATCTTATGTACTAGACCAACCATTCTTTTTGGCAATTGTTCAAGATTTTGATGAATGAGCTATAAAGTGTACTTACTAATTTCTCTAGTGATAACAAATAAGCAATGTCCAAAATAATTGCTTGAAATTCAGATACTCCATTTGCAATCAGGCTGTCAATAAGAACAAAGAAAAAAACTTAAAACTATCAAAATTTATCATGCAGATTCATATGTTCACTTGTTTGAACAAGTATGATTCATACAACAATCAATTATTTAGACGGCAGGTTTCCTAGATACCAAATATAGAAGTAGAACTATGATTGTTAACAAGCTCAGAAGCATTCCACCCAAAAGAGCTGTATCAACAAGTCCCCACTCATGCATGCGTCTTCCAGGTCTTTCTTGCTTTCCTTGAGATGCTAAAACAATCCCATTCTCCATCCTCTTGTGTGAATGGTTCCTCCGCTTCCTAAGTAACCATCCAATGAGGTTTTGGCTGTTTCGGTCTTCTGGCCACGAGTCAATCTTCGACACTGAAGATGTGGTTTCCGCCAAGGTTTTTTGTCCTCTGCAGCTTTCCTGCTCACAAGCGCAAGGTTCCCGCTCTATTGAACAAGCACAAGTCTCATCTGTGTTGGAACAAGGAGAACATTTGTCACCACTGCCACTTCTCTTGCTTGAAGCCATTTCCTTACTGATATTTATTTTGCTGAGAGTATCGATCACTTCACCAAAAACTGACCACCTTCCTACCGAGGTTATCCTTGCTATAGCTGAAGTCCCCAGCAGGCTTTCTGGACCAACTACCAGAACCTGCACATATCCCTTGGTGTGACCCACCTAGGCCCACGAGGGAACTCCCCAATTAGATCAAGGAAAAATAAAAAAAGCACATTTACACAACGTCACACATGAAAATCAAACTTTTTCATGAGCATAAATGGATGCTTGGCTGGCCTTCTATTATTTCATAACACTCCGAAATTGAGAATGCTCATGCAAATGGTTTTTATAGAACACACATAAATTTTGGGTATGAAAAATAACTGACAAGAATATCGGGCAAGTGGTTTACCCTTGCTTAAATAGAAGGAATTATGCTTCCCGACTGGACTACAATAATAATATTGGCTTCATGGGATCTTTTATGGTTTCTAATGCCTAATTGATGTATAACGAGTTCCACAAAAAGAATAATAAACAGAAATATATTATACACCATTAGTGCCTAGCATGAGAGAACCATGTACTATATAAGTCATGCCATCCAAACATCATCTGAACTGCCATTATATAGGTGGGGACACAATCTTTAACCTTATGCTGTGACTCAAGTGACAAAGAAATCGATAAACTTCACACGCCAGATTCAGTGTGCTTGGAAGGTCTTACCAAGTGAAATCCATCAGTGGCAATTTCAGTAATCCATATTCTCTCTACTTTGCCTTCCATTCCACTGTATGGTGTGAATGATTCGAAAACAGAAGTCAATTCACGACTCCGTTTCTTCACTATAGTACTCGGGACCTTTTTCATCCTTGCAGCAGGGGTTCCTAGATTCAAGAAGATCAGAAATACATTTTACTGAGAAACAGAAAGTAATTGGCCAATTAATTTTAGTTTTAGTATCATGGTAAAGGAAACAATAAAACACAGCAACTGGCCGACGTGATACTTTGAAATCACAATAACAATTTTTATTGGATTACAGACATTTACATTAAAAAAATTCTAAATGGAATCCAAAATTTTCTGATACTTGATTATGATAGATTGCTAATACAATGAACTGTAGATGCTTATCAGAAGACTGCTCAAGATACGAGAATATTCCGTGGAAGGACAGTAATGTAGGATAACCTGTATTTAAACATAAAATCAACACAACTCACTAAAGCCTTCATCAAAGTCCCAACTATTAATTACCTGATTTTAAACATAGCAACTTAATTTCTAAAGGCAGAAATTTGAGAAAATCTTGCTAATATGTACTCTTGAGTCCATATATTCAGATATCATTCCATTTGCAAATCCCCTGCACTCTTCAGACAGCTGAATTTCAATTAACCGTGCCTAAATGGATGACTGCCTCCACAAAAATTTTAATATATGTTCTACCTGAGGCTTTATTTTCTGCCTCAATGAAAATGAATAACCCACCAAACTACATCATGCAATATAATTTCAGATCTTGAAAATTGTTCCAGTGCTGAAAACATGAAATTCAGATTGCTTCAAAACCAAAATACATTCTAGTACAAAAATTCATCCCGACCAAGTAATTTAGTCCTATATTGCAGAACAATTACTAGGAAGACTCAAGAGTATAGCACAACCTCATTGAAATCTGCTGAGCCAACCAATTTAACTTAAGTCTGTTCCACTCATGTGAGTTTCAACTTCAACAACTGGGGGTTTCAAATACCCCTTTAGATGGTAAAAATTGAAAAACAAAAAACAAAAAAGAAAAGAAAGAAAAAAAAAAGGCATTGAGTGTTGAGCTCATGACATGCAATATGTGGACAAAGTTACCAAACCACCACCTCAATATCATCACTTACAGAGAATGACTTTTGCTAATATTATAGCATCCAACAATTAAATAACATTAATAAAAGCAAACTAAGGTGAGCTTATGGAGGGCATCAGCTAAATGGTATGTAGATGGAACCACTTCTAGAGAAGACATTTAATGAAAAAGGCGGGATGAATTAATTCCAAAAACATTGTTAAAACAACCCCACGAGAGCACACCTCTGCAAAGGGCCTTTGATGAAAAAGACGGGATGAATTAATTCCGAAAACTTTGTTAAAACCACCCACATGGGAGCACACCTTTAAAGAGGGCTTTTAATGAAAAAGGCAGGATAAATTAATTCCAAGAACGTTGTTCAAACAACTCCACAGGGGCACACCTCTAAAGAGAGACTTTAATGAAAAAGGCAGGATGAATTAATTCCGAGAACATTGTTAAAACAACCCCATGGGGCACACCTCTAAGAGAGCCTTTAATGAAAAAAGCGACATGAATTACTCCCGAGAATATTGCTAAAGAACCACATGGAGGGATGCCTCTAAAGGATATCTTTAATGGAAAAGATGGAATAAGTTAATTCCGAAACATGGTCAAGTGACCATATATGGGCACAACCCGCCTAAGGGAATGCTACCCAGTAACAAGGTGAGTCCAGTGCGTAAGTTCTTTTGCAGGATTATGCCATGCAAGTTTTTCTTAGAAACAGAAGACACCTCAATAAGAAAGCAAATAACTCTTCATTAATCAAGAAAAGGATTACAAGACTGTAGGTGGGGAGGACGCTACGGAAGAAAAGTACTACACTAAAAAGAAAAAAAAGGCCATCAAGGGTCAAACTCCTCGTCCCCATCCAGCTGCAAACGGGAGAAGTCCGTCTCTGGCCACTCACTCTACGCCATAGTGCGGAAATACTCAAAGCCCTCGATATATGACTCGTCACATATCTTGTCAAAGTCAGGGAAGTCCTTAAATTGCTCAACTGCCACCGCTTTAATCCTCGAAAGATCGGCGTTCCATTGGGCCATCTCCTCCCGATCATAGCGAATCTGGGAGTTGAGGACTTCAATCTCTCCCACATGAGAGGCATGGGACGCACGCAAAGACTCAATCTCCTAGTTCAGCATGTAGCGCTCAATATTGAAAGAGGGGCGCTCAGCATTGAAGGAAACCTTCTGCCTCTCAAGTTCATCCGCCATCCACATAAGGCGGTTGGAAATAGAGTGAGCAAATGTTATGCCCTATTAAACAACATTAAACTATGCATAAGTATAAGGCATAAAAGATGAGATCGACAAAATAAAGTAAAAGGATGCAAACCTTGGCCATATTGGCTAGGAGGTATCCGGTAGAGGCAGGGATCCCAAGCTCATCCACCTAATCGAGATCATTCTGAAGAACAAATTGCCTGGCCTTGGAAATGGCAAACGCTAAGTCAGACAACATCGACCCAGTGCTGCTAACGGTAGATGAACAAGACGCCTGGGAGCTGCCACTCCCAAAAAGCTGGGTCGTAGGCACCCCAAAAGAGCTCGAGTTCGGAACGCTACCACTGAATAGTTGGGTCAGCGGCACCCTAAAGGAACTCGGATTCGAGAGGCTCCTAGGGTCAATGACTGCAGCAAGGGGAGGGTTCCTAACAAAGGGAGGAGACAACAAGTCCCCAGCTCTACCAATTGCAAGCCTTCTTGGCCTCTTAGGTGTAGCAGGTGAGGAAGAAGAGGCAACACCTTTACCCTTGTGTAGGGTCTTGTCCAATCTCCTTTAGGGAGCCCCTGTACGTTTGAGTTGGTAAGTAAGTAAGGAGCAATTTGTCCACAAAAAGAAAGGGAAAAAAAACTCAGTCCTTGTTGTCTATGGTGACACGGGGAGGATAGCCTAACAAACTCAGTCCTTCGTCACGGGTTAGGACTTGGGCATCACTCATTGGACAATTACAAGCTCTCGCTAGCCTGCCTTCCTCTACCTTGCTCACAAGCGGAGCTGGGTTTAAAAAACGATGATAAGTGAAAGAGGAAGAAGAGAAGAAGGGGGAAAGAAAGAGAAAGTGAGCTTACCAGAGACGTCCCCAGAGGTCCATGAGTAGGGAATGATGTGAGGAGTGGGCTCCTAGCACCTAGGAATAAAAAAGAACTGGTGCTTCCATGTCTTGATACGGTTGTTGTTGTCAACAAGCACCAAGCCTCTGGGCGGATGGTTTCCACTCGTTCGGCGATGAAGATGATGCCAGTTGCCATTCCTAAAAAACTCGTAGGAAGAAAGGAACCCACCTATGGACAGCGGGGTGTCAAAGCCACATGTCCTCCACAGGACGAGAGAAGTCATAGTGATGTGCCAAGAAGCTGTTTTTTGTTGTTCCTCGGGTTCGCTCCCATTTGAGCATCTTTTAATGAAATTTTACTTAAAAAAAAAAAAATGTGCCAAGAAGTTGGCGTAAGTTGATAAGGGCAGAGGCTTGCCGCTTGAAGTAGTTCCTGTACAAATGCTGGAACCGGGAACCAAAGACCATAGGTGAAATCGCCCTCATAAAAACACGCCTCTCCGGGATGAACATAGTAGACCCTTTCATCCGAGGAAGGAGCTCGGACAACAAGTCCTCCTGAAAATGAGTAGCAAACAGCTAACTCCTCCACCTCCGTGTCTGTCATTGTTGAAGTAATGTCGTAGCACTCGACGTAGTCTGTTATGGTAGAATAAATGAACTCAAGAGCGTGGTCGAGGGGAGAAAAAGGAGCAAAGGCTTCTAGAGCTGGCTTCTCAAAGTTATGTTGAAGAAAATGCAAAAAGCAAGAGAGGGAAGGAATGATGGAGTGGGGCATATGCTATGTGTTGGATGAGAGTTGAAGGTGAAGAGAAAGTAAAGGGGTGGGAGAGTTTATATAGGTATGGAAGAGAAGTCCAACGGCTAGAAAAATGCAAAGTTCAAAAATCCAATGTTCAAAATTCTAACGTTCAAAAATGCAACGTTCAAGTGTAACGTCCATAATGTAGAAACATAAGTTCAGACAAGAGAAAGCCAAAAGAGCAGGCCAGCCAAGAAGACCCTTAAAGGACGGCCACGGCCGGCCGGCCTCATATATATATGAAGGGAAAAAAGAAAAATAGCTTATATATGTACTTTTAGCATAGATTCCTTGGTTTTGAGAGAAAGAAATGTGTGAAACAGGGAAAAAGAGAAAGCATTTGAAGTCCAAATTTGACTACTTTCACTTTTTAGCTTTTGGTATGGCCACAACCCTACTCTACCCTACACCAAGCTATTTATCAACCTAAAGTAGAGGTGCTATAACTATACAAATGAAGTGGGGTTTGTTCAAACCTCGAGCACTTGATTAATGAAGGAGGGAGAGGCCATCTTTATTGGGGAATGGCAACCACGTGATCAACGCTCACTTCCATTGCTCACTTCCATTCAGTTACTAACTTGTCACAGGGCATCACCTTAAAAGTTGTCTTTCGTCATCCAATACCATATAAAGAGGGCTTCAAGCGGCACAGTCCAGCCAGCTTCGAAGGGCTTGCTAGGTCCAATCACTAAGGCTTGTCAGCCCAATAATTGGTTCAGGGTCCACAGGGTGAGATGAAAATTCAGAAAAAGTTTTTTGGGTTGAAGGTCCATTTTTTCAGCTCGACGGGCCAGGCGAAGTGTTCCTAAGGTCCGACGAGCGACCCTCATGAACAAGGGCATCTGATAGAGTATTTGACTCCAGTTATGATTCAGGGGACATCGAGGTTGAGATTAAGGTGACGTGGATAAGAAGCATGCTTTGACCAAGACTTTCCTATCTCTAGATAAGTCTGGGGAACTGAGGAGTCAGTCTCCTACTAGGACACGTTCCCATGTGACTGCTATAAATACAGAGAAGGTCCATATACCAAGTACGCAATTAATACTCTCTGAGTGTCTTTCTAGTTTCAACAAGCCTTTCTGATATCTGACCTGAGCGTCGGAGGACAGTCGGCCGGCACCACGCCTGTGTCTTTCCGATTACCCTTCTCCTGTCCTTTTATAGGTTGGCGTTTGACTAGTTCGGGGTGGATTTCTACTTTATCAATTAGAAATAAAAATTGTTTTAAAATTATGGATACATTTAGAAAATATCCATGAGTATCCGAGGAGTGTCGCTGAGGAATCATACATTCATACGTAATAAATAAAAGAAATGTTTTCATCGACATTAGAAGTCCAAATATTTCTAGATTAAACTAAAATAGCCATTAATTTACATAAGAATATGACAAACTAAATTACAAGATTGGGATTTATTAGGAAAACCTACATAAGGAATAATACGATTCATGCTAAAATCTAAATGAATGTTACCTACATCAAGTAGATCTAGGCTAGAAATAATTAAACTAACTTCAATCAACTTAAAAGAAGTGAAAAGTTTTAAGTACTGTTTTATCTTAAATTGGAATGCCAAGAAGTCTTTTAATACTTAATTCATGATCTAAACACCAAATGAATTTCATTATTTCCCATATTGTGGACCATTATGGTAGTGTAATCTACAGATACTATAACAGCAGATTTATAAACCATGATAGGTGTTGAATATGTATGGCATGCATGTATGCACATATATATTGACATGTAGTTATGCATGGATTCAGGCTAGGAGCTACTGTTTGGTGCAATGATAAAAGACTTAAAAGCTTGAGCTGGCAAGAACAAGGATGAGTAACCACTTCAAAGGGAAATAGTCCAGCCCAAAGGGTGGACACACACCTTAAAAAATACCCACTTTGCTTGGTATTGATGATACTACCTGGCCACTGTTCTTTTACTTGTTTATTTATTTATTTTTTTTCTTTCAATGGAAAAACTTTATTTGTGGTTGGTAGACCTTGCCAAGACATCAACCTCATTAGGTATTGGGTTAGTGGTCCACCTTTGGCTCAATCAGTCAAACAGTACATAATATATATCTAATTGCATGAGGAATTCAAAATTCAAGTGGTTACTTATATTATTATTAATGTGAAAGGTCAAATAAAATAAGCCCATTATTCCTCATGTGCAATTAGATATATATTTTGTACTGTTTGATTGATTGAACCAAAGGTTGACCGCTGACCCACTAACCCAATACCCAACTAGGTTGATGTCTTGGCAGGCTCTGCTAACCACAAATAAAGTTTTTCCATTGAAAGAAATAAATAAATAAACAAATAAAATAACAATGGCCAGGTAGTATCATCAATACTGAGCAAAGTAAGTGATTTTTTTTTTTTTAACTAAAGGTGTGTCTCCATCCTTTGGGTTGGACTATTTCCCTTTGAACACGTGACAGCCCCAATGCCACAGAGCCAACTTCAATCTAAGGAGAATCCTGTGAGGCTAACCTCAAGGGGAGAGAATCAAACACATGACCTTGAAAAAATAATGCTTCATGAACAAAATAGCACTTGATATATTTTGCAGCAAAAAAGCAAAGCATCAAGGATCAGCTGTCATAAGGAAAACTGGAAAATTTTATAAAATTGTTTCGAAGGGACAATCAACTGAAAACATAAATTTTATGTCAAAACGTCTTTCATTGAAACAAAGTGAGGTTGGCAGAGTTTCAAATTTTCCAATTTCAAATGAATTAACATTAACTAATTTGCTTTCACCGTGCAGAAAAGAGAAAAAAATATGTTTCAAGCAATATGTACATGAATACATGTTAGTTATCAACTATTGCAGGTGATGAACAAAAATATTAATTCAATTGCATCACCACTTTGGTTTGGTTCCACAAAAATGAAGGAGCTCAAAATCAAAACAAGTTTGTCACAATGACAAAAAAAATTGAAGAATGTTAAACGGGCATGACAGGCATGGTTATAGCTACCTATTATAAATAAGTGTATTCACAGAAATTAAGAGTGTCGCAGGAACAACAGCAGCATACCAGGCCGAGGATAAAATTGTGATATATGAACTTGTGGAAATTTGTACTCCTTGACAAGGCTTACTGTTTGAGCAAAATCTTCATCAGTTTCACCTGAGAAGCCAAGAAATGAGCATTATTTCCAAAGTTTACTTTTTAGCTCAATCCTCTAAATAGTTTTTATTTTCTAGTAGCTACTAAATAGTTTACTGCACAGGGTTTTACTATAAAAGGAATTTTATATTTTTTATTTATTTGATTTACTGCATAGACATTGTGATGAAAGCCTCAAAGTTTTTTTTAGAAGAAAAGTGAAGAAAAGAAAGTCATTCTTTTGTAAATGATTTCAAATTTTTTTAAGGAATTACTATATTTTTTTATTATTTGATTTACTGCATAGACATTGTGATGAAAGCCTAAACGTTTTTTTAATAAGAAAATGGCAAAACTGCAAAAAAACCCCTTGAACTTTCCCCTGAACTATTTTTTGAAGCAAATTAGTGTGACAAAACTGGGCAACTTGACCCCCTAACAAAACTATAATGACATATATACCCTTTACTATGACCATTACGCCCTTCTCTCTGTAAATAGAGTGCTTTCTAAAAATTCAAAAAGTAAAAAATAGTTAGATAAAATTTCCATGTAATAAGTTCAGAAACATAAAAAAAATGAAAAGCAAATAGAACTTTATTTAAGATTTAAAAAATAAATAAATAAATAATCAACTAACATATACACTCTTTTCTCTATTAGTATAGTCAATAGCGTTTTCTAAATAAAAATTTTAAAAATAAAAAAAGAGTTTGATAAAATTATCATTGAAAAGGTCTTTTTCTTTGATTTGATTTACTAACTAGAGTAGGAAGCATTACTCTAATAATAAAAAAATAGTTAGATAAAATTTAGAAACATAAAAAAGTAAAAGGCCAATAGAACTTTATTTAAGAATTTTATCAAACTATTTTATTTTTTTTAAATTTTTGTTTAGAAAACACTGTACTAATAGAAAAAAAGATTGTACTCAGTGCACAAGGCTCCCACTTGAGTGGAGTCTGGGAGAGGTGGATGACAGCAAGCCTTACCCCCATTTTTTGAGAGGCTGCTCCCAAGTCTCGAACCTGCAACACATCACTTTGGACGAGGGCACTTTTATTTAAAAAAACTTAAATAAAGTTCTATTAGCCTTTTATTTTTATATGTTTTTAAATTTATTATTTGAAAATTTTATCTAACTATTTTTTATTTTTTGAATTTTTAGAAAACACTATATTTATAGAGAGAAGGGCATAATGGTCACAGAAAAGGGTATACATGTCATTATAATTTTGTCAGGAGGTCAAATTGCCCACTTTTGTAAGATGAGGGACTGATTTGCTTCAAAAAATAGTTCATGGGGTGAATTTACACATTAGGGAAAGTTCAGAGAAGGTTTTTGTACTTTTGCCTAAGAAAATTGAAAAGAAAAGAAAGCCATTCTTTTGTAAATGATTTCAAAAAAATTTCCAAGCTCCTGAATTATAAAACAACTCCACATTACAAATAGAAATGCTTTTACTTTATCCAGAAAAGAACAAATTTTCTTCTCTCAACCAAATCAATTCAATTATTTTCTTTTTTTGGGGTTAATTCAAGAGACATCCATGCATCCAAATCCAAATTCTAGAACTGGCTGTTGCTCGATGACTTAAAATTAAACTCACAAAAAATTAATATTGGAAGGATAGTAGCAACTAGTAAGTATCGAGTTTGTTAATCCTCACCAACTCACAGTGTACATACATTTAAAAAACAAAAGAAAAATTAATCCATGTGAGGAAGCATAAAAAGAAGTAAAAATACCATTACAAGGCAGCAAAATTTGAAACTAACCAGGGAATCCACAAATTATATCAGTTGCAATCTGCATCCCAGGCACAAGTTCAATCAATGTATCTACCACTGTCTTGAACTCGCTTACAGTATACTCTCGATTCATTGCCTGAAAGCAATCATTATAGAAAAGAAACCAATATATATTGGGAATTTGACACCTTTATCAATGGCCAGTAGGAAAAAATAAAAAAGAAGATTACTATCATCAGCAGGATTAAAAAAAGTTAATCCAATTGACTACATCCTACATGATAAAGATCAATTACATAATCTGGCACTTACACTCAGTATGACATCACTACCAGATTGGACTGGTACATGAAGAAAGGAATACACACATGGGTGATGCAGGACATCTGCTATGTCTTTCAAGTGTTCAAGAATATAAGGAGGATTAGTCATCCCAACACGAAGCATTGTGCTTCCATCCGAAGGAAGCTCTGCTACAATAGCATTCAATAAAATTGGAAGATTAACTCCAATGTCACGACCTGAAACATTTGGAACCAAAATTATTCAATTATTAAATGTTAATCACTTCATTTATCCATTTATTAGGGAGGTTGGGTGATTGGTATTTCTATTGTCAAGTCATATAGTAAGCTTTTTCTTCCTCTTTTTTTTCTTCTTCTTTGTGATTGCGCTATTCTGCAGCAGACTGCGGAGTAGCCAGGCCTCAGTCTATAAGATGTGAGAACTAGATAGGCACTTGGTAATTTATTAGTTAGTTGTTCTTTTATTTTCTTTCTTTCTTTCTTTCTTCTTTTTTCCTAATCAACAAGTAGTTTGAAAGGGTCATTGCTTGGTACACTGGTAAAATGATCGGGCTGCATGATATCACGGGTGCGTATGAACAACGACTTTACATAAATGATGCCAAACACCTGTATCCAATCCACCCGTCCCAGCACCCTTGGTTAACAGGACCACACTGGATAATAATCCCTTAATTAACAAGTAGTTAAGTATCAGTGGCAGATGGATAATGGCAGAGATAGCAAGTACCATATGCTCCAGTGTCTTCACTACTCAACCAAATCTCCTTCACTCCATCAGCTACGACAGTTCTAACACGTCCAACCTGAAGTGTTGAAATATCAGCAGAATAGCTAATAAATTTAAATTAATCATTACAAATTTATGTCATTCCACTTACAAGGCTGTCGACAGTATAGCTCCCTAAATGACCACGAGCATGCTTTGTTTTACAATAAGTGCAAGCACCTAAACAACCAACATTAATCGGAAGAATCTCAACAAACTTGTTCTTTCTCACCTGTTGGAATAATCAAGTTAAACCCAAATTGAGCAATAAAAATGACAATTCCACAAGTAAATTAATTTCTAGCAAAACGAAGCATTATTAATTATAATTCAATAATGTATCTTAAAGGCTCTTCTTGAGCACAGCAATATAGCAACATAACATTTGCACCTTTGGCAGATCAAGTGACGGTAATGTCTTGCGGTTCAAAAGCCGCACTTCATGACCTTTCAGAGTCTCTTCTACAACTTCAACTACACGGTCAATTTGCTGGACCCCAACTATGCTGACACCTTCTAGCTCTTTCAAATCTCGACTTCCTTGAGGCACACACCCTGCCACCACTAGGGGCTTTTTTGCACTTTTACATTTTGATATAAGAGTATCCATGGCAGATTGACTTGGGGACTTAACAGTGCATCTACATGATGTAATATGAATCAATAACAGATAATAGATCAGAGATCAACATTAGAACCCCAGCAAACTTTTAACTCAAACACATACGAATCTCTGTAGAATAAAGATAGAAAGAGTAACCTTCTGTGTATTAGACTATTAGCTAACTTTTGCTTCACCAGCACATCTTCTTCTTCTTTCCCTTTCTTTTTCTTTTTTTAAAGTAATATTCTCAGTAAACTGTTCACAGCCCCAATTTATCACAAGATCCTACCCTATCTGATCCTCATCGATGCTAACTCATTCCCCTACCCTTTTCGCCTTTTAATTTAAACCCAAAACCATAAATAGTTGCTGTCCAGACTTTTCAGCAACCTATTTCTTTCTGCAACTGATCACTTTTAAAAACCAAACATCATCTTTTTAATGCCCTAATCCTACAAGCATCTTAACCACTCAGACTGACCTCAAAATCTAATAGGTGATAGCACTATCCCAGGTTTCCTAAAACTGTATGCTGTTTTGTTTCATATCTTATGGAAACAAGAACATGTTTGCTACCCAAACTTGTGCAATTAAAATATAAAAACAATGTTAATGATGTGTTTGCTCTCTCTCTCTCTCTCTCTCTCTCTCTCTCTCTCGATATATATATATATATATAACTTAGGAGTTTGATCAATTGCAGTTTTGCAAGGTAAAAAACAGGAACAGAATCCTTACATGAAAACACCCAAGAAAAAAAATGGAGAAATAATGAAACGATATTGAAACAACAAATTGGAACAGCACGACACTTTGAGAAATAATGCATGGAATAGACAGCTGGAGAACTGGGGAAGGTGGCTGGAAATGAGTTAGAGAGGAATAACAGTGAGGGGCTGTGGAGGCTGAGTTTGGGGGAGATAGGGTTTTGAGGCAGCTGGACAGGGAACACAGTAGGGTATGCTGTTTCAGTTTAAACATTAAACATCTTTAGGACATTATTCTTACCTTTTTTTTTCCTGATGCTGCTAAAAGAGCTCAGAAGTTGGACGACCTTATGTCCCTCCGTGTTTCACTTGCTTCCAATCAACTGAAAACACCAAAACTGTATTTCTATATCTGGGACCAAAACTTATAACAAATTTTAGGGAGATGGAGAGACAACTGAACCTTGCAACATAAGCCCTAAAGCATAACCACCCATTGTAGTGCACAAAAACTATAGCATCACTTAGCAAGCTTCTTAATTACATAATCATTTGTTGCAACTTCCACGAATAGTTTTCAAAAGCTAAGGCACTGGGAGTAAATCTGTGAAAAGAAGTAGATTCGAGCCACATGCAACAACAGAATTTGCTAGGTTTAAAACAAACTCACAAGAAGTTTAATTCCAGTGTCATTAAAGTGTGTTTCTCATATAAACATGAACCACCGCATACAATGGAAAAACTTAGAGTTTTGTTTATATATATATATATCAACCTATTCTCAGCTGACCAAACTTTCAGAATGCCAAAAATGCCTATACTTCAGAGAAAATCAGCATGAATGGATTGATAACATGAAAGTATTACTAAATTGCTAGCTATCCATTGCTCTAAAGACATTGTTTATAGTCAATCTTCCCCATTTTACAAATGCAACCAAATTTGTCTATTTTCTTATCACCAAAAGAAGGCACTCCTATATCCTCACATGCTTCATTCAGGTTCTTTCTAAAGTCCTTTAATTAATATTTGATATATTAGAATATGTATATGTATAAGGTGATTGACTCTATTGGTTAAGTATCACAGAGAATCCCATCATACTTTAGTTCAACATATTACTTTCCTTATAACTAATCACATCCTTCTAAGTCATGACCCACGACCACGATGATGTGAGACTAATTGAAGCAACATTAATTTATTTCTTTTGATGCATACAAGACAAGGGTCTACCAAACCTTTTTGATAAAGACGACAACAAAAAGGAATATATAAAAATTATAACAAAATCTCACGTATTTATAAGCCACAAATCTGCCTCCTCAGGAGTGTCACACAGAACATATCCAAATGCTGAAAGCTGACCCGCCATATACTCGCTGTCACTCTGATACAATTAGAACATAAGAAAGAGACTTACAAGAGTGAATGAGTCCACACAAAACTTCAGATAATGTAGGAACCAAGATAATGCAAAATTTTGAAAAAGGATACCCTAAAGCTAAATGAAAAGCACAGTTAGGCAAAACAAGTGATGCTGGCAAGATTTGTAGCTTGATTTGTGACAGGGAATTACTCAATGAGGTAAGGTCAAAGACCAATAAAGATGAATTACTTGCCACCTATGGAGGAATGTTTGGAACTGTTCAAACAAAAACAAAAACAAAAATGCATGACTCTATATGCACAACTCAGCAATCTAAAAGCATTCCTCTTTCAGATTCTCATTTATTGATAGAGATTACACTCGAAGCTTCAAATAGTTTATTTAGATTTAATAGCCAGGTTTCAAATTTCTTTGTTAGGTTCAAAAGTTCCTATATGTGTGTAAGTGCAATAAAGAACTATATTCAATCTCAAAATAAGTTAAACCAAGTGAACAACTAACATTTAACCCAATATGGGAATAACATACGTTAACATTGCACAAGGACATATATGTGTTAAGACAAAATGTAACTCTGGTATCTTTGAGGTTTTGAAATTCAGTCGCACAATTCTTCATTTTTGTCTGTTATTTCAAAATTTTAACAAGCATGCAGAATTTGTTATATCAAACCAATATATATACCCTTCATGACATTTCCCAAAAAAAAAGAGTCAAGAACAAAGGGAGCACCCAAAAACAAGATCAAGCTAATCTGCTAATCTATGTAAATGCACATGTTTAAGTGACGATGGACTAATCGTCTTGCAATGAAGTAACCATGTTCAAGTGATGACTGTGCGTAACACATTTCAGTGATGAAATCTCCATTTCTCCTATGCCCACCAAACAGTAACAAAAACAGTAACAAAATTAATATCCCAATACAATATCGACATGGTTCACGTCTAGCATTTGGTCATTTATCAGATAGTGGGTTCTTCATTTTTTTTTCCCCTTGTTTTCCCTCTTTTGGTTATTCCGAGTTCTTCCCAATATATATCACCTTAGGGTCCTAAATTTGCAATTAAGCATCTGGGTATGTCCATAACTAGTACAATAAACATTTGAAAACAGTTATACAGAATGGCATCATCTTCAATTAGAGCAAGAGAGAATGGATCAAGACTTACCTGATTATGTGAGCATCCAAAGGTCTTTATGTAAATTGTCTGCAAAAATTTATCAACAACAATTTAAATTAGTTAAGAGAATAAACAATACACACAAATAGAGAGAGTGATAGAGAAATGAGAGACCTGGGTGCCGGGAATTTTGGGAGATTGATAGCTAGTGAGTGGGTCTTGAATTAGAGAGCGCATTTTAAAGTTAGGCTGCTTCTTCTTCTTATTGGGATTGACGCCAACAGTTGCCGCCAAGGGCAACCGAAACCCAGGCGGAGCTCCGCCGCTCCCAATCAGCAAATCCTCTATGTCTTCCATTTCGACGCCAACGCCAAGATTGTGGTGTTGTATGGAGGGATAGGGTCTTCAGTGCATATATATATATATATATGTGTGTGTGTGCATATATATATATATATAGAGAGAGAGAGAGAGAGAGAGAGAGAGAAGCCCTCTCTCTGTATTATACACTATCATGCGTCTGCGCAAGCTCCGGAAACTGGACTAGCCGGTTCGATGTTTTGAAGCCCTAATCAAATTGACCCGGTGAACCGGCTTGAACCGGTTGGTCCAGATACTAGCCGACTTATTTTAATCCAAAGTCTGAGAAACTGAATGGCCTGTTGAACCACGCCCTGTTTGTTGGTCATTTTTTATTTTATGTTGCGATTTTTAAAAGACTGATAAATCTAATAAATGCGTTTGGACTGGTTGGTAACGCATTTTTATTTCAAAAAAAATTAAAATAATTTTAAAAAATTAACAATGAATTTGACAATTCTAATTTTTATTTTTAAAAGCACTATAATAATGTTAAAAAATTGATCATATATCTAAACGTATTCTGTTTTTTTAAAGAAACCACAATATATTTCATTTTTATTTTTTATTTTTTAAAAAATTGAAAAGAAATATAACAGAATTACCAAACAAATCTTAAATTAGTCAAAAAGTGGATCCATTAACCCACTCGGGTCCAAAAACTTTATTTATTTATTGTTATTATTATTATTTTAAAATTTCAATTAAACTCTAACACCTGCAATATTGCTCTAGTAAATTTTGAACACCCAACCTCCTTTTAGGAAGGGAAAATGTAACGTCCATTGGTACTCGAGTCGAGAAGTTAAGGACCAAATTCCAAAATGCAAAAGAGTCAAAAGAAAGTTTTACCCAAAAAAAATTAAGAAAGGAAAATGAAATAGTAATGTAATTGTGTAAAGTACTTTTTATAAATAAATAAGAAAAGGAAGGTCATACATGCACTCCACTTTTTCACTGTTATACTCTATTAAATTTTTTTTTATAAATAAAACGATAAAAAAATTCCTAAACTTATTGATGAATCATCTCTTATTTTATAATAACATAACTACCCTTTATACAACAAATTTTAATTCTTTTTATTTCGTTTAGTAATTTCTATTAGGTTATGATGAAAAAGAACTTTTTTTTAACTAGTCAAAACTGATAATTTATTCAATAGAGATATCCAGTCAAAAGTGATAAAAGAGATAAAGCGTACTCTATTTTTTTTATTTATTTTTTTTTGGTCCTGTCAAAATTAAGAAAATTTATTCAACATGAAAAACTTTTTTTTTTGTGTCCTTTTCTTTGTATGTATCATATATATATTTTTTCAGTGATGTCTTATGAGATAATTTATTCAATAGAGATAATTTCTTTCGGGTCTTTTTCTTTTTAACGCACCATACTTTTTTTTTCTCGATCATATCAAATGAAATAGTTTATTCATCAGAGATACAAAAAAAATAAAAAAATTGAATTTTTTTTTTTTTTGCGAGTATACTGTTTTAAGAGTTTCAGTTTCTTGGTGACCTTGTACATAGGTACACTAGAAATGGGAGCCTCCAAATTCTAGTCACAATGTTGATGAAATTGGGGTGGTTTGAGAGGAAGTTGAAGAATTTGAAGGAAGAAGCTCTTTTTTGGTTGTGGGTGCCAAGGGTAGCAATCATAGGGTTTTTATCAGAACATGGGGATTTATTGGACCAAGTAAGTTGAAAACCTGTGTATCTCAATTCATATAGCTCAGAGTCAATAATGCATCTTCCAAAATCATCCATTGCAGGATTCCAGATTTTGGAACCACCAAGTCGCTTAGAACTTAATCTTATTGAGAGTTGAAATCACCAAGAAGTATCCTTTTAGACATATGACTAACATCATTATATTTTGCTTGCAGAATTGATGTGTTAAAAGAGGTTTCTCTAGTTTTACCTTATCAATTACAATGATGGGTTGTTGCTGAGCTTGAATAATTATTTTAAGCAATTTTCCTTCAATATACAACATTTTTAATAGATAATATTGGATTGCTTTTCTTGGCTATTTTCACTTTTATGTAATTGAGATATCTTGCTCTTGGAACTTGGATTTCTCTAGCGCTCGAGAGGATCCTTACTCCTTACTCTTGTTCAAGTACAACGTAGAATTTCATTGTGGTTGTTTTTCTATGGAAGGTTCAAATGGTTCTTAACAGTGTATTTCGCTATTGGATATCTCTATAAGTCAATTATTTTGATTTGGCTTCATCTTCGTAATATTTGTTACAATTTTTTAGACAAAATAATTAATTCATAAAAACTTTAAAAGTAAAGCTCTGTCACCTATATTTTTAACAAGAGTCATGAGCTCTCTTTTGTGAACTATGAATTAAGATAATTTTTGAGATCTGTGAAAAATCAAATCAATCTTTTAATAAATCTCACAATCCAAATTGTCATGAGAAAGCTCTCTATAAAATTCTTAAAGAAAATATTTTCCTAATTTGATCATTGGGATTTAACTTTGATGAACAAAATACTTTGATCCATCATAAGATGTTCAAACCTTAGACTTGTTTCCTACTTCTGTGCCTTTCCCGACAACTTTTGTGTTTCCTCGGACATATTTTTTGTTTTTTTCGAGTGTAAAAATCTAAGCAAGCAAAAATAGAATTTAGTAAATTGGTTATAACTCACTCTAAAGAAGTCCAAATTGAGTGTCGTTTGTTTGGTTAAAAAGTAGACACTCACGGTTTTCCAACCATATATGGCTCAGTACCTCGTTTTCAAAGTTGACCCCAAAAGTCATCTTATTTGAAAATCACTTAATTTCCTTTGCTTTTCGCTTTGTTTTTTGTTTTGTTTTTTTGTTTTTTGTTTTGCTTTTAATGAGTACTTATTATTTTAATTTAATGTATTTCTATCCCGCTTCTTTTCGTAGGATGGAAGCCCTGCCAAAGAAACCAGGGAATATAATTTACAGTATGGATTTAGCATATTGTAATCATGGCTTTCATTTATTAAAAGCGTTTTTAATTTGAAAATTCTCTTTTAGTTGTAGAAATTTTGGCTAAATATATAGAGCTTCTATTGTAAGCTCAAATTTGAAACTTTTTGCAAGTAAAGTTTAGCACCATTTTGTTAGCTCCGCGTAAAAAGTGTTTGTTATAAGTTACAACAATGCCAAACGAGTAAAATTGTATAAAGGAGTTGGGACGTCTTCAGAAATCACAATCTAATTTTTTTTTCACTACTTTCTTCTTCTATACCATCAATTCTTGATTATAAGGTTATTGGTTCAACGGTTTTTTGGAGATCCTTGGGCTTTTGCATATATTCTTCTTGCCTTTGGGCTGATTTGGGCCTGTGCCGTTTGTTTAGGCTAGGCTTTGTTTCTGTTTTCGTTTTGTTTTAATGAAATATTGATTTACCCAAAAAAAAAAAAAAAAAAAAACCCTGCTACCACATTCTCTAGGTAAGAGAGATACAAAAGTCAGAAGTGAGAATACAAATAAGGGAGATTTACAAAAGGAGGAGTGGGGTCTTGATCACCAGAAACCACAAATAAAGCCCATTAGGGCATAACACTACATGCAAAAAGGATAACCAACAAGAATTCACAGAAGACGTAAATGTCACAGAGAGAGAGAGAGAGAGAGAGAGAGAGGAGAAGAAGAACAAATAACAAGAATTTGTTTATTCACAATAGAGAAATCAACAAGTCTGCAATTTATGCCATGCTTAACTTTCACTTTCTTTATTTCATTAATTTGTTAATTTTGCAGAAGTTGCAAACATAACTCTCTCTCTCTCTCTCTCACACATCTCTCTCACACACATTCACGCACATAAAAATAAAGGCATACTTGTAGAAAACAGATATTGAAATCTTTAGTACTATATTACTAATCAGTACCACTACATAAACAGTACTGGTAACAGAGTGCTTCTCTTAACATTGCTTCAGGGTGTAGTGATACCTGCAGTACAAAACAAATCACGTACATGTCATATCTTAATTTCTGCCAAGATCTATATATATATATATATAGAGAGAGAGAGAGAGAGAGAGAGAGAGAAACATAATATATATATATAGGTGATAGAGCTTACTTCCACACTTGAAATGGCGAGGGACTTGGCGTCCACAACCCTGAATGACTTTGATAGCATAATTAACATCAATGAGGGGTGCCAATTTTGGTGTAATGAGAGGACAAACACATTCAACTTGGGTGACTCTCACTCTTTCACAGCAAAATGGGCTTGGTGGCTTTCTTGTCAGCACAGGTTTGCATGCATTCACCACTATTTCCATCTCTTCCTGGCACTCTGCTGTTGGGAGAGCCCCCACACTTGCTGCATTCCACATCATTAAAACACCCACCAAGAACACAACACAAGCTCTTGAACCACTCACCCTCTTCCCTTCCATCTTAATTTCTTGCATGCTCTAGCTAAGCTAATTATACATATATCTTGCACTTCCATCACTTCACGCATATATATATATATATACACACACACACACACATGAAACACGCACTTAGAAATTCTTAAGAAAACAACTGTCATGGTCTATAATGGTTTGACCTTTTTGACAATTTATATTTCCTGAGTGGTGGGGTAGGGTAGGGTGGAGCAAAGTTCATGATTGGTACTACGTCTTGGAAAAATGAAGTAAGAGAATTTTACTCTCTTTTCACATTTTGAATTAAGTTGTGGATACCGGTCGGGATGAAGAAGCAAGAAATCGGCACCGACTTGAAGCTGATCTCACGAGTCATTCATAACTGAGCCCTCTTACCATGACTTAACCATTCCCTTTTCGACACAGTAAGCATGCGGTCACGCCTGGTTCATATATCATCCTTCATAATTTGTGTGGTACAATACTTACCTACTCACCAGTGTGTAGATGAGCTTTCCTGACTGACTGCTGATGTGTTCCAATAAAAAATGAACACGTCAATTTTAATTACAAAATTAAATTTAAAATGTAATAAATAAGTATAATAAATGAGGTTTAAAATGCAATAAATAAGTATAATAAATGAGGTCAATCTCATTTATTATACTTATTGAATGCATATTCAATAAGTATAATAAATGAGATTGACCTCATTTATTATACTTATTTATTGCATTTTAAACCTCATTTATTATACTTCTTTATTGCATTTTAAATAAGTTGACGTGTTCATTTTTATTGGAACACATCAGCGGTCTGAGGGCTCACCTACACACTAGCGAGTAGATAAGTATTATTCATTCGTGTGCAGACAGTGTAGTCTTTGTTATGACACGTGTAGACATCTTGACTATATATATATATATATATATAGAATAAATTATACTAACCTCTTTCGTAAATAGGTTAAATAACTTAAACATCTCCTATATTTTTTAAAATAACATTGCACTCTCTCTGGTAGTGTTGTTGGATGACAAAATTGATGAAATAACAATTTTTCCTCTCTAATTTGCATTGTTTGCTTGGATCTCTTTTGATTAAATTTATGAAATTTGTGTATGGATTGGGGGCATGTGATGGTATTTGTTACAGTAACTTTTCTCAGCGAGATTTCTATTATAGTGTTTAATTTTGTCCGTCAACAAATTTCATCTGATTCGGATAGCTAAGTCAGTGGTGGGGCCTCAATTGTTGGTTCATTTGTGATGATTAAGAAGAAAGGGTGCAAGCTATTGCCATTAGTTATTGCAGTGCAAGCTTGAAATCCTTTAATGCACAAGGAAATCTAATTAAGAAGAGTCGGATGGTGGGGGGAGAGAGAGGGTATAGAGCAATGGTGGTGGTTAACGAAGGTGGCGAAGGGTGGGAATTTGGAAATTTGCTATGGGGGTGTCCTCTTTTGGCTCTTCCAGATCAAATACTTCTCAGGGGTCACCCATCCTATTATTACTCACAAGTAAGCACACTTAATTGTGTAATTCTGATGGGTTCACAGCTATCACGACTTTAAAATGTGTTATGTCAAGAAAGGCGATGAATATAGATATAATACTTCATCTTCACTTACCCAGATGATGTTGGATTATTACACCCGTAATTAGTTAGTCTAATAGCTCGCCCAGTGCCTCACACATGTCCATAGAGATCGTCATAGTACCAACTTGCTTTAGGATGTAAGAAAATCAATCGACATAATTGAAATATTCGGTTACCTCTTGTTAGCTTATGTTACGAGCTGTTCATACGGCAACGTGATCTTTTTTCTCGTCAATAGAACGGCTACTAAAGTCCTCTATATATATCCCACAACCCAAGTCATATTGGTTGATGACTACCAAAGAAAGAGATTTTCAGATAGAGAGATAACTCAAAGAGAATTATATATTTCAATTGTCGTTTATAAATATTATGCATCGAATAATCCGACATGCATGTATATCTACTCAATCCACTTAGTTAGGTAGATATGTTTTGCTCCATATAGGAGTCTATAGTGGATGAACCACTTAATGGGGGGATAATGTATTATCTACACCCATTATCTTATATCTCCCACCCAGCAACATAGGTGAGTTCTTAATTCTCCATATCTCTAATCTTTTATCTAATCTCTACATACAGAAAATGGATTATGCGACCGGACGAGAAAGATCAGGGTAGGAGTACTATATTAAGCTACCATCAAACTAACATAGTACCTCACTATGAACTAGTAATCTCATCTATGCCCCAGACTATTTTGTTACACCTGATTCAACATCCATTATCCCATTTGAGGCTCATTCTCAAAACGATGCTTGAATCCCATAATCTGTATTGTACTCAAGACCATGTCTGGAAACAAATTCCAACAGAGTCATCCGGCCTATGAGTCACAACACAATAGTGTTTTACAAAATTACCGTCCCTAGTTACTCATGTTAATCCAATTGGACCTAACAGTTTTCCTAGATATGCCCCACCAGACCGCATCAATCATGGTTCTTTAGGTACATACTAAAGTAGCGACATTAAGTCTTTTCTTCATAACATAGTCCTAGGTCATGAGCGTATAAGTGAAATAAAAACTATATGGTTCTAAGATCTCACATAGTGACGAAACAAGGATGTTTTTAGTCACTCTCTTTTAGTGGTCGTTCAAATAGCACATATAGTATGTTACGTATGCTACGTCGAAGCTCCCACTCAATTGGGTATGTCAAGCTCATAGAACGTCGTACGAATCTTAGTCTAGTAGCCATTTCAGCACCTAACTTGATCACTCCAACACAATCACTCTTTCAACGCATGTTAAAGGTTCGCAATTGGTTAATGTCAGGCTAATAAAATGTGTGGTATACCTGCATGTTTAGTTCTCACAAGAACCTCATCTTGACCCTATCAAGGTGACATATATATAAAAAATTCTCCTACTCACAAAAAATTATGTGTCTCATTTTGCTCGTTATTTAAGCGCCAATGCGATTGCTCGTGTCAGAGCTAATCCAATAATCCATACCTAATGACATTTTAAGAAATTTATGCAATTATCTCAATATGAGCATAAAATCATATATTTATAACGATGAATAAAAATGTAAACGGTGTCCAGTACATCAAATCCTAAATAAACCCAAACTTCTAACATATGACGTAAAAATATCTCTAGATATAAGTTTAGTCATTGGGTCAGCCACCATACTGGTCGTAGATATATGTTTCTGGACCACATCTCCTTGCGTAATCATATCTCGAATTTTGTGATAATGAATATTCATGTGTTTGGTCTTCCCGTGATACTTGGAATCCTTTTCATATGCTAAAATTGTCATACTATCACAATGGATGACTACTGTCTCCTGACTATTTGGTGCTATGTCAAATCGCTGTAAGAATCTTCTCAACCAAATTGTCTCCTACACTGCAGCTAAGCAAGCCACATACTCTGACTCCATAGTAGACAGAGCTATACATTTCTATTTCTTGCTACACCAAGAAATAGCTTCTCCACAAATAAGAAATGCATAACCTGAAGTGGACTTGTGTCCATCCCAATCACCAGTCGAGTTAGCATCACTATATCTTCTCAATCTTAAGTCCCCACCTTTATAACATAACATGAGATCAGTAATACCTTGTAGACATCGAAAAATTCTCTTTACTTCTTTCCAATAAGCAAGTCCAAGATTACTCTGGAACTTATTGACCAATCCAACAGCAAAGCAAATGTTTGGTCGAGTACACAATATAGCGTACATCAAACTACCAATTGCACTTGCATAAGGAATTTTGGACACAGTTTCTTTTTTTCATCTGTCCTAGGGCATTGACCAGTATGTAAATCGCATCCTAGGGTTTTGTCACGAAATTGCCAAAGGGGGAGATTGTGAGATATAATTTTGTAATTAGCAAATTTCAGTGTTCAAAACTGGATTGATCGAGTTGTAATTTTATATTTATTTTTCTATATTGATTATCAACATCTTCAAGCTGATACTCAAGTGCATGGACACAGTCATTTCAAGAAGAACACTATATAGTACAGGTAAGTCGTAAGTATGGTAAGGACACGTTGCACTTTATATTTCTGAGCCTATTTTGGAAAACTAGGATTTGTGAAAAAAAATTAGGGGTTTTCAAAATAGGACAGGTCCCCATTTCACAAGACTGGTCCAACTTTGTTCAATACTGTTAGTTTCTGCAGGTTTTCACAAAGTCCCACCGGTCCTACTATTTGGGCATCAATCCCACTTAGCATGTTTCAAATAGAAAATTAATTTTGACGAAAAATCTTATTCTTATTGAGTTTGAAACTTCTAGGAGAGTTCTATATTGATCTTCAACTTATTTTTCAAGTAGGTTTAGGACTTCTTTGCCTATATATATGTATCTATGTTTTTTCTACAAACAATGCCTTGATAATTAATATTATAGAGAAATAAAGCTTATATAGTATAATTAGTACAAAATATTTTTTTATATTTTGAGAGCACAAATCTATAATTCACGAGTGATATTTAGGATGGTGTTCTTCTACTGATCAGCTGCTCAAAGATTGCATCAAATTATCTGCTGATCAGAGTATTAGATTTGTGGTTTTTCTATTACTTGTTGAAGAAGAAATGTAAAACATATCGCACTACGAAGGCAACAGAATACTTGCTTAGTATTTTTGTTCTTCCAACAACCTTTCTGTGAGGATCATGACGTTAGCTGGAAGTTTGTAGCAGTTGAATCTGAAGTTATAGTTGTAAGTCTGAGGTGTTTCACATCAAATTCTTGATAGCGTGAAGATTGGTGTGAGTTTGAAATAAAGTCTGTTATACTTTGATTCATTATAGTAGATTAGTTTCCTAAGGCTTTCTGCCTCCTCGATAGTTTTTTCTCAATCTAGAATTTCCGCGTATATTCAGTGCATTATTTACTTTACTAGCACTTTACTTTATTTACTTGCTTGATATGTTTGGTTAATTGGTAATTGAACTTAAAATTGAATTATTTTGTAAAATTAAGCAAACAAACAAATGAACTTATTCACCCCCCTCTAAATTTTAAATTACTTTCGCAATCACTTTCGTACCACGCAACTCACACTTTTGGTAGGATGGAAGCCTTACCAAAGGAATCAGGGAGTATAATTTACAATATGGATTTAGCATATTGTAATCAAGGCTTTCATATATGAAAAGCATTTTTAATTTGAAAATTCTCTTTTAGTTGTAACTTTTTACTTGTATAAATCTTGGCTCAATATATAGAGATTCTATTCAAAGCTCAAATTTGAAACTTTTTGCAAGTAAAGTTTAGCACCCTTTTGTTTCCTCACATAAAAAATGTTTGTTATAAGTTGCAACAATGCCAAATGATTAAAATTGTATAAAGAAGTTGGTACTTTTTCAGAAATGACAATCTGATTTTTTTTCCCACTATCTTCTTCATGCACTAAAAAACCATACTCAAGCAAATATACATAGGGAAATTAGTTTTAGGCCTTCAATATAAATTGAAAAAAAAAATAGCATGAGGTGAAATAACACTTTAGGTTTATAAATGCCACATAATTTTGGTTTGATTAAAATATATGAACCTTACTTAGCAATTTGCTTCCACATTCTCTCGGTAAGAGAGATACAATCACATTTTATATATGTCTCAGTTGGAAGTCCATTTTACCATCACATTTTATTAAAATTCAAATCTTCAAATTAAAATCATGCATGAGCACCTCATTCTGGTAAACACCAAAAACTCTAAATGGGGAGTGTGGGAGTGCTCTCCAACCCTTGGATGCATCCAGTGAGACCTATTATGGGCTGGAGAGCTCTTCGGTTAGAGTTTCGATGGTACAGTTTAGTTTCAAAATCATTTTCCTTTTAGTAAATAAGATCTTCATGTGCTGGGATATTGATTATTCTTTCTATGGCTTGTTTTGTTTTTTTGTTTTTGGTAAGGTAAGTAAGTATATTAAAAGAGAATGTACATCAAACAAACACCTAAAAGGTGAACAAACTCACAATGGAGAAAACAAATTGACATTTTAAATAAGATGAGCAACAAGAGAACATAGCAGCAATGTCTTGATCAATGGCATCGGAGCTTGGAGCAATGAGAGATTGAAGAGGATAGAAACTTGGAGGTTGAACAGGATATCAGAACCTTGGTAGCTTGGAAGCTTGGATCCATTTTCATAGGTCAGGAGGCTTCCGTGATGGTCTTATGCATGAGCTCGGTAGATGCCAGGATGCTGCTAGAAGACGTGAAGCTTTGTTGTCCTTAAATTTACAAGAGTGCAATCTTAGCTTGATTGTCTCATGGATGGTGCAAATGATAACTTGAGGAGTTGAGCTTTTGTTCTTGAAAATCCTACTGTTTCTTTCTTTCCAGATAAAGTAAACTGTTGCTGCAAGGAGGAGTCTGCATGTAAGGTGTTCGATAGGGGAGCTCCAAGAAACTGAAGCAAAGGTTGAGAAGCTGATCCCATATGGTGGAAGTAAATGGACAGTGGAAGAATAAGTGGTTGTGGGACTCAGCAGCTGAAAGGCAAAGAGTGCAGGCATTTGGATTTAGGTGCGACATGCTAGGCTTGTCCAAAGTTAGTAACTTACCTAGAGCGGAGAGCCATAAAATGAAGCTATGCCTTAGAATATTATTTTTGAACCAAACCAAATTAGACCAATGAATGGAAAGAGATACAGGGGAGATGGAATGTAAGGTTAATGAAAGGGAGAAATTGGTGAGGTTAATCCAAAGGGAGGTGTCATCCTGGTATTGGTTTAATGTTGGAAGAGTAGCAGGGTTTCTAAGAACAGGTAAGAGTCTTTGCAGGCAAAGAGGAATGAACCATTGACCATCTCTGGTAAGAGCATTTACTTTGGTGTATCTACCTGTGGAGGTACTAAGAGTGATTGAGTTAGTAATTTGGTTGAGTAATGGCCCACAACTAAGCCATGAATCAAACCAGAATGAAGTGTTGATCCCATTCCCAATCTTAACAGTGATTAGAGGTCTTGCCAAGTCCCTTAATTGGAGCAATTTCTTGAGGGACCATGAGCAATCAGAAGGGCAATTGATTTCCCAGAAGTTCTTTCCCTTAAGGTAAATGGACTGAATCCATTTGGACCATAGGCATTGAGGGTGTTTAAAAAAGAACCAAATATGCTTGATCATCGCAGCTCTATTAAGGGAGGAAATGTTTGGTAAGCCTAAACCACCATTAAGTTTGGGAAGGCAAACCTGAGTCCATGCGACCTTAGAGAAACTCTTAGTGGAGTCTGTGCCAGACCATAAGAAGTTTCTAATGAGAGAGTTGATCTGAGTGATGACAATCTTTGGAAGAATAAAAACATTCATCCAGTAAAGTTGTATGCTGTAGAGGACAGCTTTGCAGAGCTGAAGCCTACCTGCATAAGAGAGACTCTTACTTGTCCAATGGGTAATTCTGTTAGAGATTTTCTCCACCAAAATAGTGCAATCAACTGGCTTAAGGCAAGTAGAAATCAGTGGAACTCCAAGGTATTTGAAGGGAAGTTCACCTCTATTGAATTGGAGTTTAGAGATGATACTATGTTGAGTTGAATCATTGACTCCAGAGAAGTAAACATGGCTTTTAGAAAAATTGGTTGAAAGGCCAGAAAGAGTTTGGAAGGTGACTAATGCATCCTTAAGGATAGAAACAGAGCTTAGGTTACCTTTTGAAAAAAGAAGTAAGTCATCAGCAAAAATAAGGTGGGTTAATCCTAACGGATGGCATTTTCAATGGTGTTGGAAGTTAGGGTTGTTAAGGGTGAGCTTAGAAAGAATAAGAGAGAAAACTTGCATAGCAATGACAAAAAGAAATGGTGAGAGAGGGTCACCTTGCCTAATGCCACTACAACCTTTGAAGAAGCCTTTGTTTTCACCATTGAGTGAGATGGAATAGGATGGAGTGGAGATACAAAGGTTAACCCAGTGAATGAAAGGGGGAGGAAACCCTATCAATTTGAGTGTATCAAGAAGAAACTGCCAGCCAATGGAATCAAAAGCCTTGGTTAGGTCAACTTTAATTGCACATTTAGGAGGAGAAGAGAGCCTGTGGTACCCTCTCATAATTTCTTGGGCCAGAAAAATGTTGTCAGTTATTCTTCTACCCTTGATGAAGGCAGTCTGAGACTCACTAACTAGAGAGGGGAGGATAAGCTTCAACTTGTTAGCAAGAAGTTTAGAGATACATTTATAAAGCAGGTTGCAGCAAGCTATAGGTCTAAAGTCAGTAACAGAGGTTGGGTTATGAGTTTTTGGAACCAAAGAAAGAATGGTGCAATTAATCTGCTTTAAAATTTTGCCAGAGATGAAGAAATCTCTAATAGCATTGGTAACTTCTGTACCAATAATTGACCAACTCTTTTTAAAGAACAGGGCATTGTAACCATCTGGACCAGGAGATTTGTCATTTGCAAAGGAGAAGAGGCATTGCTGGATTTCAATGTTTGAGGGGATTGAGGTAAGATGCTGGTTGAAACTAGGGTCAAAAGGATGGGTAATAAATTCTGAAAGCTTTGAAAGGCCCGAATAGGCAGGGGTGGATCCAAGAGAAGATTGAAAATGGCTAACAAAGGCTTGGGAGATGTCATCTTTGTTATTTAAAGTAGAACCATCTTGGGCAATAAGGTTGTGGATCCTGTTCTTGTTGAACCTGCAATTGGCAATCTTAAAGAAGAAAGCAGTATTGTTGTCACCTGCAGCAAGCCAATTGATTCTTGCTTTTTGTTTCCACAACCTTTCTTCACAAAGTTTAAGGTGGGTGAAGGAATGGAGAAGGTTCTTTTCAGTGGATCTGAGAGAAGGGTCAGAGGGGTTAGAGTCAAGGATTGTTTGACAGTTTAGGAGCTCATCTTTACAATTTTTGACCCTAGAGGAAAGGTTGTTGAACTCATTTCTATTCAAGGATTTGAGAGGGGTCTTAAGAAGCTTGAGCTTTTGGACAACAATGAACATGGGAGAGCCTCTGATTGGGGATTGCCAAATAGATTCAAGAGTTGCAAGAAAAGATGGGTGAGAAGCAAGGAAGTTTAGAAATTTGAAAGGTAATGATCTAGAAGGGGAGGGAGGACCAAGGCTGACCATTATAGGACTATGATCAGAGACATTTTGGGGTTCAAAAACATAAGAAGATGAGGGAAATTTGGAATTCCAGTAAGAATTAACCAAAGTTCTGTCGAGTTTCCTAGCTATGTTTGCACAACCAAGGCTTTGGTTTGACCAAGTGAAGAAGATACCTGAGTATCTGAGATCTTCCAATCCAATAGAGTGAATGCAATCTCTGAAGTCAGCCATCTCAGGAGTTAATCTGATGCATCCTCCATGGTTGATGAGAAAGGAGGGAAGCGTGGGTGATCAAGTTCTGCCAAAGCCTCTGCCTTCCAATTCTTGAGTTAAAGCCATATATAAAGGAAACATTGAAAAGGGAGTGGTTGGTAAGGTTAGTTGCAAGACAGTGGATAGCCTGGTCAGTAATCTGAAGGATTTGTAGCCTATATTTGAATGGATTGTAAATAATCCAAATTCTACCTCTGTCTGAGCAAGAGTAGTTATCAAAAAGCTGCCAAGAAAGACTATTTGAGCCAACGAGTTCCTTGAAGATAAAATCTCTGTTTGCTTGCAGGACTTTGGTATCAAGGATAGCAAGAACACTGACCTTGAGGTCAAAAAGAAGATTTTTGATCTCAATTTGTTTTATAGGAGAATTGAGGCCCCTAATATTCCAACAGGAAATGGTCATTTGGACAGGGAGTTGTAGTTGCTAATCAGACCTCTAAACCCTTTAAGGGTGTATTTGGGATGGGTGCTTCCTATCTTACCTTTGCCCTTGTCCTTGCCCTTTCCTTTGCATTTATCCTTGCAAATGCTCTTCCTACCTTTCTTTTTACTGCTTGAGTGGTAACCAACAGAAGAGAAAGCAGAATCTGCTTCAAAGCTACTGTTATGGATGGATTCAGATTCCATATCATTGATATCTCTATTTTCAAGACCTTCCAAGTCACCATTGTTTTCATTGTCTGTGGAAGGGTCATCCAGGGGGTTGGAGAGAGCTTCAAATTGGTTAAGAAGTTTTGAGGGATTATGAGGTGGGGGATGAATTGAGTTGTTTGATGATTGGTTTGGGGAAAAAGATGGAGAGTGGATGTTAATGGGAAGAGGGATGGCTTGGGGTTTAAAAGGAGAAAGGTCGACAACAATTTTGAAAGGTTTAAAAAGATCAGCAGATTTATCCAAGATGGGAAGATTTGCAATGTTATGAATAGGGGAAGTGGATTCTTGAGGGAGTCTTGAAGCAAGATTGCTACCAGGGAGATTGCAATCAGCTGTTGTGCCATTTTTTGATCCAGAATTTGATTTCCTTGTGACTAAAGTCCATTCATTGGTAATAGGTGGGGGGACAAGGTTTGGAGAGCAAAGGTTAGCAGAGAGCATAGGACAATTTTTTGAGGTGTGGTTGAAAGTGAGGCAAGAGGTGCAACTTGATGGTTTCCAGGGGTATTGAACAGTAATAGTGATTGGGTTCTCAAATCCAGAGTTAAGGAGAAATTTGTCCGGAAGGGAACTGGTGGGATCAATTTCGATGCATATTCTGGCAAAATCAATTCTGGAGAGGTTTTGTGTGGGCTGGTCTGCATAAAGAGGATTGCCAATAGCACTTGCAATGTAACTAAGGCCCTTGGAGGTCCAGAAATGAAGGGAAATGTTGAAGAATTTTACCCAGATTGGAAGTTTCTTGCATGTATCATCTTGAAGTTAGAACTGAGGGCTCCATAAATTTAGACTCAGGGGCTTGTTGGCAATTGACCACGGACCTTCATGGAGAACTTCTTTGGCAGATGACTCATCGATGAATCTGAAGAGGAAGAATCCCTTAGAGTTAGCAATGACATCAGTAAGACCCTTTGATCTCCATAGTTTAGAAGCAGTGCTTTGAACAACTTTGAATGGAATTTTTGATCTGAAAAAATGACCAATCAAAGTTGCTTTCCATTCCTTTGCACCTTCTGAAGACACATCATTGGGAGGGTCAACAAGGATGAGACCATCTGAAGAAGATGGTTTATGAAATTCAAAAACCATAGTTTTGTTTTTTGGTGAAAAAGTTGAGGCAAAGTTCAAGTTGGTTTGGTTAGGGTCATGGTTTGTTTGAATGGTTTGGTTTGATGGAGGTATAGTTAAGGGAGAGGTCGAGTTGGTTTGGTAAAGGGGGTTGGTTTGGTTAGCTGAGGCTAAGATCAAGTTGGTTTTGTTAGGGGGGTTGGTGAGGTTGGTTTGGTTGAGTGTAAAAATGGGGTTCCCTGAATTAGGAACTGACGTGAAGTCAGAGTTGAAAGAAGAAAAAGTTTCTGAAGGAAGGGTTTCATTAGGAAAGGTTGACTTAGCAGCAGAGAGGTGGTTGGTAGATTGAGACAGGGGTTTTGAAATTTGAATGTCAGTGTGTTCACGCGCCATAGGGGTGATTGGGGGAGTTATGGACTTGTTTGTGGTGGTTTGAACTGGATGATGGAGGTTCACGGTGGTGGAAGGATGGTTAAGGAGGGGGAGAGAAGGCGACAAAGGAGAGAGAGGGATAATGAAATGACCAATAGGGATGGAGGGAGGTGGAAGATTACTTGTGTTAACAATCATCTGATTCGGTGAAAGAAAAGGATTTATGTTGAGATTGGAATGTAGAGAAACTAGTTGTTCCTTTAGGAGAATAATCTCATTGTGAAGGAGACTAAGTTGAGAAGAATCAACTCTGCAGGATTTACCATTGATGGAACTCAAAAGTGTGTAGAATTTGTGGTTAAATTCCAGAAGATGCCTTTTGAGTGATTCAACGTTCACAATGAGGTCAGCTCTTGTAGAATCCAGAGAGGTAAGATCAACACCTTTGGGGAGAAGACGTTTTGAAGGAGCTTCTTTGGATTGGTTGAGTGATCCGTCTTCATCAAGAGCCTTAAAAACTTTGGTGATGGAGGATGGTGGTTCTTCAGGAGTTGTGGATGTTGTTGATAAATGGAGTGATGGAGGGACTTGTTTAAGACAATGGTTTCTGGGTGGTCGAGGGGGGAGAGCTAGGGGGTCTGTGAGATGTGCAGATGTCGAACCCTGTGGTCGTTGGTCTGGATCGGGTCAGGAGTTGCAGTGGTTGGGCAGGAGATGAAAGAGTTAAGGAATGAGGTAAAGGAATGGTGAGTGGGGGGTGAAGGAGAGGGGGAGGGGACGAATGAGGTAAAGGAATGGTGAGAGGGGGGTGAAGGAGAGGGGGAGGAGACATGGTCGTACTGAGACATGGTGAAGGAGGTTGAATGGCTTGTCTTGTTACCATCTTCTAGACCTTTTATTTTTATTTTTAATTTTTCTGGTAACATTTGCAATGGTATTTTACAACTTTTCATAATTATACAATACATGGCACCATTCAGATGGAACCTTCTTCCCTACCACTTAGCCACGAGGCTTGTGCTGTTTAACTGTGAGTCATATATAGTTCCATACTCAAGTTGTCAGCTAAGAGCATCCACAATGGGATCTCCAAATTTGGTTCTCCAAATTTAAATTTTAGCTAGCCACCTCAGCATTTTAGCCAGCCACATCATCATGTCAGGATCTCTAAATTTTGACTTCACAACAGGTTCTCCAGATTTGAATTTTAGCCAGCCATCTCAACATTTTAGCCAGCCACACCAGGATCTCTAAATTTTGACTCCACAACAGGTTCTCCAGATTTTTACTACCCACACAATTAAATAATCTTACACAATTAAATTAATATAAAATTATATATATATACATATATATATGTTAAATTTTTTAATACTTTTTTAACTTAAAAAATTCATAATTTTTTCGTTTTAAGTCAAAAAATAGTCAAAGTGGTACTCAAATTAAAGCTCTAGAAATTATCTTTCTAACAGAATTAGTTTCATTAAAAAATTTAATTTGTAGTGAAAGTTATTAAGATTTAAGTGAATGATACATATATATATATACATGGCACGGATTACGAAGAAAAAAAAACTAATAAAAAAAACTTTGGTTCGCTCAGTGCTTCGCCGGATTAGGCGAAGCACATAGCTAACCGGATGTGGGGCCCATCACTTTTAGCCAATGCATTGTAAATGAATAGTTAACTTTGGTTCGCCAAACAGCCTTTAGCTATCCCATTGCTGATGGCCTAAGTGATGGAATGCAAGTCATAGCCCCTGCAGCTGCAGTAAGGATTGTAATATATCTCATTGAACTAATGCACCCATCACCGACGAGACATGTCGTCAATCTCATTGAACTAAAGTGGTATATATATATATATATATATATATATATATATATATATATATATGTAGTGACCTATCACTGTCGAGACATGTGGTCTAGTGGTATTTTTTTAGTTTCAACATAAAAGGTAAAGAGTTAATTTTTTTTTCTAATTGGTACACACACTCAAATTCAAAAAATTATTTACAACCAAAGGAATTTGATCATTAGACCTAATGTTTATCAGAAACTAAGGCCAAATTCTTTGTTAGATACAGAAAATTATTGAATATCATTAAGACTCTGTGTATGAAAAATTCCCACCATTAATAACTCTTTATTTCATATTATCACACTATTAAAAGTTTACTTTCGGTGAAATTTCTATAAATATAAAATTTCCGGAGTACTCAATAACTACTCATTGGATACTAACTTTTATTGAATTCAGTTATCTAGCATTACCCATTCATCAAGAATATTGATTCTACCAGAAAGGGTGAACTAGGTAGAAAATTAATTAAGACATTATTTTTAAAATTTTGAGCCATATGTGACATTTATTAGCTAAGCTTTTATTTATTTATTTTCCCAGTAGGCAAGTGTGATTATTATGTAAATAAGGGAGATTTACAAAAGGAGGAGTGGGGTCATGATCACCAGAAACCACAAATAAAGCCCACAAGGCAAAAAATAAAAAATAGGCCCATAACACTTAGTAATGCAAAAAGGATAACCAACAAGAATTCACTCATGTCACAGAAGAGAAATTATTAAATATGATGGGAATTCTGTGAATAGGATAATCTTACCACTTGTGACATTTATTAACTAAGCTTTTATTTATTTATAATTTTTTATAATAATAAAAAATAGTATTTTATTCATGATGAGATTTATACATTCAAAGAATTTTCAGAGTATTAAAATAATTACTCGGGAAGAGAGGAGAAGAAGAATTAACAAGAATTTGTTTATTTACAATAGAGAAATCAACAAGTCTGCAATTTATGCCATGCTTAACTTTCACTTCCTTTATTTCATTTGTTAATCTTGCAGAAGTTGCATACATAACTCCCTCTCTGTCTCTCTCACACACACACACAAAATTAACTCTCTCTCTCACACACATACACGCACATAAAAATAAAGGCATACTTGTAGAAAACAGATATTGAAATCTTTATTACTATATTACTAATCGGTACCACATAAACAGTACTGGTAACAGAGTGCTTCTCTAAACATTGCTTCAGGGTGTAGTGATACCTGCAGTACAAAACAAATCACCAACATGTCATATCTTAATTTATGCCAAGATATATATATATATATATATATATATATATATATATATATATATATATATAGGTGATAGAGCTTACTTCCACACTTGAAATGGCGAGGGACTTGGCGTCCACAACCCTGAATGAGTTTGATAGCATAATTAACATCAACGAGGGGTGCCACTTGTGGTGTAATGACAGGACAAACACATTCAACATGGGTCACCCTCATTCTCTCACAGCAAAATGGGCTTGCTGGCTTTCTTGTGATCAGCACAGGCTTGCATGCATTCACCACTATTTTCATCTCTTCCTGGCACTGTGCTGCTGTGAGAGCCCCCACACTAGCTGCATTCCACATCATTACAACACCCACCAAGAACGTCGTTAACACAACACAAGCTCTTGAACTACTTATCACCCTCTTCCCTTCCATCTTAATTTCTTCTATGCACTAGCTAAGCTTATTATACATATATCTTGCACTTCCATCACTACATGCACACACACACACGCGTGTACACATGCACACATGAAACACGCACTTAGAAATTCTTAAATCTTAAGAAAATTACTGTCATGTCTACAAGCGTTTGACCTTTTTGATAATTTATATTTCCTAAGTGTTGGGATGGGATGGGGTGGGGTGGGGTTGGGCCCACCAACCCACCCCTCTCACATTTTGAATTTGTCATTCGGAGCAAAGTTCATGATCCGTACGCGTCTTGGAAAAATGAAGTAAGAAATTTCTATTCTCCTTTCACATTTTGAATTCGGCATACGAAGAAAAGTTCTCAAACTGATCTCATGAGTTTATTCATAACCGAACTCTCTTACCATGACTAAACCATTCACTTTCCGACACAACAAACATGCGATCACGCCTGGTTCGTAATTTGTGTGTAGACAGCATAGTCTTTGTTATGACACGTGTGGACACCTTGACTGAAGTTTCATTTAATGTGAATAGTAATTCACTAATACTGTGACCATTTTGTGACATTTGTAATTTAGTGGGAATGCCACCCCCATCAAAACTGACCATACCAACGTACGAAGAATTCCTTGGTCAACACTTTAAAACAAAACTTACCAACAATATATATACATATACACACACAAATTATTCACACCAATTACGATGATGGTTTGATATATAGTTACCAAAAAAAAATATAGTCAACGGACATTATGATTGGTGTGGATGAAGTTTTTGGGTATGAATGTGTATATATATATATAGGATAATTTATATTAACCTCTCACGTACAACATGGAGGTTGAGTTCAAAGAGGTGACATGGACAAGGAATCTATTTTAACTAGGACTCCTCTATCTTCAGGAGTCAGTCCCCTACTAGGACGCAGTTTCACTTGACCGCTATAAATACAGAAACGATTCATATACTAGGTACGCAATTAATACCCTCTGAGTTTCTTTACAGCTTTTAAAGCCCTTTCGATTCCTAACTTGATCGTCGGAGCGTAGTCGGCCGGCACCACGCCGGTGCCCTTTCGATTACTCCTCTCTTGTCTTTTTTACAGGTTGGCGTTTGGCCAGTTCGCGGCGAATTTTTGCTTCATCACATACAAACAGGTTAAATAACAGAAACATCTCCTATATTTTTTAAAATAACACTGCACTCTTCTGTCAGTATTGTTGGATTACGAAATTGATGAAATGACAATGTTACGGATGTACCGTTTCCTTTCTTAGTCAAAAATATCCTATTTTATAAAAAGAAAAAAAAACCCCTTTCACAACCTTTGAACACATATACACGTATATGACATTGTCACCGTCAAAGTAGCGATACTCTCACTTTCATGTTAGAAAGCCCTTGTATGCTACCCCACCCACATCCTCTCTGATTTGCATTGTTTGCTTAGATCTCTATTGGTTAAATTTATGAAAATTGTGTATGGATTGGGGGCACGTGATGGTATTTGTTACAGTAACTTTTCTCGGCGAGATTCCTATTAATTTTGGGAATAATGGGTGCTTTGGAGTTGTAAGAGTCGCCATGTGAAAACCTCAACCTGGTTTTGCATATGATGTCAAAGCTATCATTTTTGTGCCCTTTGTCAATTTTACTTCCTTTTAATACTTAAAACCTATGAATCACGGATATTTTTCCAGAGACGCCGTGATCATATTAGATACATATTCAATACGGATACGGATACAGTCAAGATACAGTCGAACATGTATCGGATACTTCGGGGAAGTATCAGTTTTTTTTTAAATAAATTTTTTATTTTTGGATACAGTCAAGATACGGCAGGATACGTGGTGGATACTTCTCAGAAACTTTTGATTTTTTTTTTCTTAAAGATGGTAGCCATATTGTAATATTAAAATTTAAAAAGCTTAGTTAAAATGTGGGGCTTAATTTGTAATAAATTAAAAGATCTTTAATGCTGAAAAAAAAGATCTTTTAAGTTAAAACTTAAAACTTGATTTGTGTTATATTAATTTTTTTGTATAATATATATATATATATATATATATATATATATATATATATTTGTCGAATCCCGCCATACCCGTATCCTATTTTTTTGAGATTTACCGTATAGCCGTATCCGTATCCGTGTCCGTGCTTCATAGCTTAAAACTCATATATATATATATATATATATATATATATATATATATATATATATATATATATATATATATATATATATATACACATAAGTGTATAAACTATAAAGTGATGGCAATATTGAAATTGAGAAAATGGGATTTGGGATGAATGTGGGTTGATTCTGGTGTGGTTCTTGTTGGCAGAAGTGATGGTATATTTGACATGTAAAATTCCTTCATATTCGAATAAAAAGCACCCACTGGAAGTGCCTTGAGGTTGAGGGGTTTGATTATCGACGGCGAGAAAAAAGAAAAGGAAAAATGGGTACATAAATCTCTCATCTATATACATTTATATACCTATATTAAAATTACGTCCCAACACTGAATACACATCATTTAAATTACATATCTGAAAGCATGTAATCGAAACACACACACACACACACACACACACATATATATATGCATATACATGTTTTTGTATTATGTAACAGTACATAAACATACCTATATATAAATATTTTTGTGAATTTATTTTTGTACTTTACTCTTTAAATGCGCCTTAGGTATAGATTGAGTAAAGGACAAAATTGTCCACAATAATTTATGTCAAATAGGGTGTCTCAGTAATTTAAAACAAAACCCACCAACAATATATATACATATACACACACACAAAAAATTATTCACACCAATTACGAAGACCAATTACGATGACTGTTTGATATATAGTTACAAAAAAAATATAGTCAAGGGACATTATGATTGGTGTGGATGAATTTTTTGGGTATGAATGTGTATATATATATATAAGATAAATTATATTGCAATTATGAAACGTACAATGTGGAGGTTGAGTTCAAGGTGATGTGGATAAGGAATCTACTTTAACCAGGACTCCTCTATCTTCAGGAGCCAGTCTCCTATTAGGACGCAATTCCACTTGACCGCTATAAATACAGAAACGATCCATATACCAGGTACGCAATTAATACTCTCTGAGTTTCTTTACAGCTTTTAAAGCCCTTTTGATTCCTGACTTGATCGTCGGAGCATAGTTGACCGGCACCACGCTGGTGCCGGTGCCCTTTCGATTACTCCTCTCTTGTCTTTTTTACAGGTTGGCGTTTGGCCAGTTCGCGGCGAATTTTTGCTTCATCACATACAAACAGGTTAAATAACAGAAACATCTCCTATATTTTTTAAAATAACACTGCACTCTTCTGTCAGTATTGTTGGATTACGAAATTGATGAAATGACAATGTTACGGATGTACCGTTTCCTTTCTTAGTCAAAAATATCCTATTTTATAAAAAGAAAAAAAAACCCCTTTCACAACCTTTGAACACATATACACGTATATGACATTGTCACCGTCAAAGTAGCGATACTCTCACTTTCATGTTAGAAAGCCCTTGTATGCTACCCCACCCATATCCTCTCTGATTTGCATTGTTTGCTTAGATCTCTATTGGTTAAATTTATGAAATTTGTGTATGGATTGGGGGCATGTGATGGTATTTGTTACAGTAACTTTTCTCGGCGAGATTCCTATTAATTTTGGGAATAGTGGGTGCTTTGGAGTTGTAAGAGTAGCCATGTGAAAACCTCAACCTGGTTTTGCATATGATGTCAAAGCTATCATTTTTGTGCCCTTTGTCAATTTTTCTTCCTTTTAATACTTAAAACTTAAAACCTATGAATCATGGATATTTCTCCGGATACGTCGTGGTCGTATCAGATACGTATCCAATACAGATACGAATACGGTCAAGATACAATCGGACATGTATCGGATACTCCGGAGAAATATCCGTTTTTTTTAAATAATCTTTTTATTTTTGGATACGGCCAGAATATGGCAGGATACGTGGTAGATACAGAAAGATACGTGGTGGATACTTCTCAGAAACTTTTGAATTTTTATTTTATTTTATTTTTTTTTAAAGATGGTAGCCATATTGTAATATTAAAATTTAAAAAGCTTAGTTAAAATGTGAGGCTTAATTTGTAATAAATCAAAAGATCTTTAATGCTGAAAAAAAAGATCTTTTAAGTTAAAACTTAAAACTTAATTTGTGTTCTATTAACTTTTGTATATATATATATATATATATATATATATATACATAAGTGTATAAACTATAAAGTGATGGCAATATTGAAATTGAGAAAATGGGATTTGGGATGAATGTGGGTTGATTCTGGTGCGGTTCTTGTTGGCAAAAGTGATGGTATATTTGACATGTAAAATTCCTTCATATTCGAATACAAAGCACCCACTGGAAGTGCCTTGAGGTTGAGGGGTTCGATTATCGACGGCGAGAAAAAAGAAAAGGAAAAATGGGTACATAAATCTCTCATCTATATACATTTATATGCCCATATTAAAATCACGTCCCACACACACACACACACACATATATATATGCATATACATGTTTTTGTATTATGTAACAGTACATAAACATACCTATATATAAATATTTTTGTGAATTCATTTTTGTACTTTACTCTTTAAATGCGCCTTAGGTATAGATTGAGCAAAGGACAAAATTGTCCACAATAATTTATGTCAAATAGGGTGTCTCAGTAATTTCAAACATCTCAAGGGTATTTTAAAATTTTCAAGTGCTAAATAGTATGACATTAGTAATTTTCGTATTTGAAAAGCTGACAGGAGATGTCAGTATTACAAAAAGTACACTAATTGAGGAGTGAAGTGTTATTTTAAAAAACACATAAAATGTCTCTGTTATTTAGCCTATTTAAATGGGAAGCCACGATAATTTACCCATATATGTATATATATATATATATATATATATATATATATATATATATCTCGAGTGACTGTACCAGAAACTTACACCTCAATGGGGCAACTTCTAAGAACAAAGTCTTTCTATTTGGGCCGCTTCAACTCAAACTCAAGACAAACATGGTTTTAAGATCGCATGAATCGACTTAAAAAACAAATTCCTTAGCAATAATATGATAAAAAAAAAAATTGAACCAAAACAATTAATGCAAATATTAAATTATAGACTTATAATATTTTTATTTAATATATTAATATTTTTTAGGGATAATGCTTGAGTCTTTCTGGGAGGACGTCGTTCTAAATCTAAAAACAATCAAACCCATTTTAAACGGGCTAACAACTTAATACCAAAATTCAAGTTCTCATCTTTCTTTCTCTCACTACTCTCTCTCCAACAAACCCATCACTTTCACGTTTCTCTCACTAGTCTCTCTCTCTACCTCTACCTCTTTATCCAGCAAAACCCATTGACCATCACAATTTCTTTTTTCTTTCCCTCGTCATTGTCTCCGCCACCACAACCACCTCATCCACTGTCGATGCCAGAAACCTCATCTAGCATTTTATTGTTTTGCCCGTCAACGACTTTCGTCTAATTAGGATAACCAAGTCAAAGGTGGGGCCTCAACTGTTGGTTCATTTGTGATGATTAAGAAGAGGGAGTGCAAGCTATTGCCATCAGTTAGTTATTATAGTGCAAGTTTGAAATCCTTTAATGCATAAGGAAATCTAATTAAGAAGAGGGGGTGGTGGGGAGAGAGAGAGTAGAGAGCAGTGGTGGTGGTTGACGGAGGTGGCGAAGGGTGGGAATTCGAAAATTTGCTATGGGGGTGTCCTCTTTTGGCTCTTCCGGATCAAATACTTCCTAAGGCTCACCCATCCTAATACTACTTTCAAATAAGCACGCTTAATTATGGAATTATGATGGGTTCATGGCTATCACGGCTTTAAAATGTGCTATGTCAAGAAGGGTGATGAACATAGATATAACATTTCATCTTCACTTGCCTAGATGATGTTGGATTATGACACCCGTAACCAGCTAGTCTGATAGCTCGCCCAATACCTCACACCTGTCTATAGAGATCGTCACAATACCAACTTGCTCTAGGATGTAAGAAAATCAATCAACATAATTGAAATATTCGATTACCTCATGTAGACCAAAATAGCGAAAGCAAACAAACCGTTAGCTTGTGTTACAACTTGTTCCTAGGGTAACATGATCCTTTTTCTCGTCAATAGAATGGCTACTAGAGTCCTCTATATATATTTCATAACCCAAGTCCTATTCGATGCGACTCAATTTTAGTCATTCCTTTGTTAGGTTGTTCACCATACATCATATAGTCTTTTGATTGTTCAAAATATTGAATGAAAATATTCTTATTAGCAATTCTGGCCATCTTCTAATACTGATGAGAAGTGTTGTGAACATAACCTGCTAACCCCTGTGGACGTAAATGTCCCAATTTTGGCTTTCGGCCATGCCAAAGCTCATAAGAAGTCTGAGGAACTGACTTGAAAGGCACACGGTTAAGAATGTAGGTAACAGTCATTAAAACATCCCCTAAAACTAATTGGGAGGTTAGCTTGCACCATCATTGACCTAACTATGTCTAATAATGTACGATTCCTCCGCTCTGCAACACCATTTTGTTGCGGCGTATGTGGAATTGTCAAATGCCTATGTATTCCCTTTTCTTCACAAAATTCCTTGAACTTGTCCAATAAATACTTGCATCCACAGTCAGTGCAAAAAACCTTTATTATTCGCTCTACCTAATTCTCAACCTCTATTATAAATCGTTTGAAGTATTCTAATGCCTCAGTTCGATGAGAAATCAAATATACATAACCGTATCGCGTACAGTCATCTCTAAAAATAAGGAAATAAGAGGCATTATTGCATGCCTTCACATTTATTGGTCCACAAATATCTGAATGGACTAATTCTAAAGGACAAGTAGCTGTTGTAGCCTTTCCAAAAGGTTTTTGGCAGCTCTTGCCAACCAAACAAGGCTCACATTCTGGAAGGGTAACATTATTGAAAGACCCCAATAGGCTTTCTCTAACTAATATAGTCATCCTATCTTTTCCAATGTGACCTAGTCTCGCATGCCATTTGCAACACCCCGGATTTTTGAAAATAAATTCGGAATGTTAAAAAACAAATAAAATAAAATAAAACGAAAAAAAGAATTCTAAAATTTCCAAACTGTCATTTACATACATAGAATTCTGTACAATGTTCTATTACATTGGAAGGAAATATTAAATATACTTCTTCCGTACAAATTCTTAAATTAATACAATCTCTCCCAAATCCTAGATAGAAAATAATACTAATGGTTCCACCCTGCTACCTCTTCAACCGGTACTACCAAGTCCTGTAATTGTCTCTGTGTCAACATCCTAACCTGCAAAATCTGGGAGGAGGTGAGATCAAACCTCAACAAGGATATGTTGAATAATCCTTCATTCCTTCAACAAGTTGACTTTTGCGTCATAATCTCAAAATAATTTAAATAAATATATTTAAACAAATAAAACATTTAATAATTCACAATTTCATTAATATAGCATTTAAAATTTATTAAATTTAAATGCACAAAAATATATCCGTAAGCACACGTAAACATCCACAGTTCATGCACATAAAATAACACTAAAACAAATCCAAGCATCAACACAAATGTACAAATTCATCAACCCGGTTACATTCAACACCCACAATCCAAATAAATTGCAATATGATTTAAATAAAATAATTTAACAATCAACACATTTGCATTCACCAATATATATATATATACACACACACACACATTTATGCACATTTGTATTTAAATAAATACATACTCATCAATTTATATATTTATTTATATAAATTTAATACATGGCAACAATTATGCACAGATATAAAATTATACAAAAATTAAACATAGGAGAAGAAAACAAGTATCAACTTGCCTCGGATTTTTATCCAGAAATCTGTATTGTCCATAGCTGCTCCTGAATCCAAAGCCCAATGGAAAGTCTTCATTATTAAACATGATTGGGCCTCTACCCATTTTCGGTCCAGCCCAGCATCAAAGCCCAGTCCACAAATTCAAAAACACAATTTACATTTCTTTTAAATTGGTACTAGGCCTATTTTAAACTTCAGCCCAGTCTAATTTACCAAACCCAATTCAATATGTAAGCCCAATTCTAACACCAAACTAGCCCAATTAATTCATGAAAGAAACCAATCTATTCTTCAATCTAATTATCACTTATGGCAGCCCAATAGAACTAACATCACTACTACAGCCCACAAGTTAACCATCAACTACCCACATCACTGGCCCAAAATAACACCACATTTATTTCCTTTCACAAACCAAACCCACAGCCGCATGCATCAACTATTACCATGCCACTATAACCAACTTTAACACTACACCATCACCATCATCACAACCCACTAACCAAAGACCTAATACAATCAAACCCAGCCACCACCTTGGGCCAAGCTATGTCAACCCAACCATCAATCTCTCAACTATTAACTGCCTAAGCTCACGACCACCATAGCAGTCACCATCTTCCTAACTACACGAAGAGTATTACTCTGTGGCAGAACCTCATGACAAGACCACCAGCGAAACCACCTTCACCATTTTTTTACCACCCTCACCTTGAGCGCCGACGCCAATCACAAACCATGCAAGACATACCAAACATACCCTTTTGCCAAAACCCATTTCCAGCCACCACCCGCTGCCATGGGCAACCCTTCCCTCTCAGTTTCTCTCTCTAGTTCTTTCTCTCTCTCTAACTTTCTCTCTCTAAAATCCTTCTGCCGACCTCTTTTAATCCAACCCTAATATATATATATATATATAATGCTGCTGATGTGTGGAAGTGGTAAATAAAATAATAATAATAATAAAAATAAAAGACTATGCTATTGCTTGTAGGATTCGAACTCAAAGACTTTATTGTAGCTCAAGCACACCTCCATCTATTCCATAGCTTAGGAACACCTCCATCAATACTATTACACTCCCTATGTTCATCTTCCACAATTAATAAAAATGTTATTATTCTTCTCTTCTACAACGAACGTCACTTATACCCACATATATATATATATATGCACACACTTATAAAACACGACATTCTCCTCTAATTCAACTATACCAAATTTCATACTCAAAATTTTCTTAATCCAACTATGTTAATAAAATTTCTATATTAAAAAAGAGATAACATAATTTGCATGAAAGACTAATAATAAAAAAACTTCATAATCTAACCCAAACTCAAACCTAAATTTAAATAACCTCAAAATTACGGGGTATTACACCATTTTTTAGAATCATGATTATCAATATCACATGTCAAATATTCAGATGAACAATTATAATCATACAAATTCAAATGATATAGATTATTTAAAAGCAAACCATAACCGTAAAACACATCATCAAGATACATGTCCATTTGCCTATTACTTATTTGAAAAGAAAAATCAAGTTCAGCTTGCTGGAATTGAAATTAGATTATATCAGACATTAGGTGCATAAATAAAGCACATCATGTAGAAGCAGTACACGCCCTGAGCGTAGTTTGAGCTGATAAGAAACAATTCCTAGATCCGTTTCACTAGCACCATTGCCTGTGAAGATGTTTTGGTTCCCTACAGGTATCCAACAATAATCTACAAAACCTTCTCTATTATACGTCAGATGTTTGGTTGCTCCTGTATCCACAAAGGAGATGAATGAACAACTAGTACGTGTGAGCAAACTAATATAAATAGGGAGTTTGGTTTAGAGAATACCTTCTTTGACTCAATGCAATCACGAGCGAAGTGTCCTAAGTTTTCACAATTGTAGCATTTCTGCTTGGATTTGTCTTTTCTGCCACCACACTTACATCTTTTGCGCTTAGCAATATTGGTAGCAGCATTTTTAGCATTTGGTGCTAAGTTTTCAGATCCACCCTACTTATTCTTATCAGCTCATCTTTTTTTATTAGGCACATGTGCCTTATTTGGGCCTCTTTGGGCAACAAGGACAGTTGAGCGAATCACCTCTTGGCGCTCCGCTTCCAGTTCTGAATGATGCAAAATATCAGAAAATATTTTGATATTTTTATTATGCATTAATATTTGCTTCATTTGGTTTCAGGAATCTGGCAGAGAGCGGATAACAGCAAGCACATGCTGCTCATTTGTAAGATCATTTTCAACAGACTTAAGATCCTGGATCATTGCTGACATCACCCTAAGGTGCTCAACCATAGTTTGCTTATAATCCATCTTATATCTTTCAAACTTAAGCGTTAAAGCACAAAGCCTTGTGGCAGTGGCTCTACCAAAAACAATTTTTCGTTGGCCTCACATCCTCTGGGTTGTGGAGCAATTTCAAATTCTCTAATTAGATCATTATGCCTGCTGCTTAACATAATAAAGCGCGCACCACGATCTTTCTTAACCCAGTCTTGATAGACTTCCATGTTTCAACGATATTGGGTCGTAATGCCCTTCTCAGGTGGGGTCATGCTATTATTCAGGGTTTTTAGGACTTCTTGCTCATTAAACAAGTACTGGATTTTCCTATGCCACATGTCATAACTGGTACCTACTAGCTTTTCATCTCTTGTGAGATCAGCGATTACGTTCTTAGAAGTCATCTACATTCAAATTGCATAAGGTGACATTAAGCATACATTCTTGACTATCAGTATTTTGCTTTCAGAAATTCAAGTACAAATATTTCATTGTTTAATACAATGAGATCGAAAATTTCGCTTTGCTCATAATCATCACCTAATTGTATTAACAAAAAATATATATATTTGCAATTGATTTCAAGCAAAATATTTTTGAATTAGAACATATCTAATCCATCCACCCAATAAAAATCATACATGCATGTGATCTCCACTTGAGCTCAATTGGCATTCTAGTACCTCGTGTCAAGACAATTCTAAATATATAAATATTATGAGTAATTACACCCCCATACAACTTGTTGGAATTCTAAAAAAACTGATACTTGCTAAAAAATATAACCAGAAAAGTTACAAAAAAGACTGGAAGGGTAGCATTCATCCCACTTAAAACCCAATCTCCTGAACTTGCCTAAACATTGTATTATTTTAATAGTATCACATATCCAATAAATAACAACATCATTTATGAAGAAGTCGCACCAAAAAACTAATATATCTAAAATTAGGCCTTGTTATAACATTACAACTTCAACACATGTACTAGAATAGCAATATAATAATCCCATTAAATCTTGTATCATCATACATCCATAATATCACAAAAAATATATATATAAATAGTATTTGATTTATAGGATTTACCATACTCACCGCAGTTGGAGTAGAAATTGGTCTCACATATAAAAGATCAATTATTATCATCAATTCAATAAGAAATATTAACATAAAAAAAAAGTATGATAAAATTTACTTTTATAACCATGATAAAATTTCATTCACCTTTATCCTAAAAGAATAGTGCTACTTCACAAATATAGAACAATTTGATGAGTGATGAGGGCACTACTAATTCAAAAGAATATGAGATAATTAATCTTAGATTTCCAATAATAAGTTAAATTTAAATTCAACTTAGATGCAAATTTTTTTATTAGAAGTGGCCCAAATTGAATTCTCTGATCAATTTTTTTGCGTGAAGCAATAGCAATCTCGTATTTAAAAGAATGCAAATTGAGTTCTTCTCTCTCACATAGAAAAAGAAGAAGAAAATAGAGAAAGATGAAATTCTTCATCTATGTTTTCAAAAATCATATCTACAATCAACATGATATATAAAGAGTGAAATAGATTTTAGAGAAAGAAAATATTAAGAATTAGTAGAGGTATTAAAATATTAAAAGTAGTCCATTGGCTTTGTCTTGTTGAACATTCTTACACAATGAAAGAAAAATCAGTGTAGATTCCCTTGGTAAAACCAGGAAGCTTCTAAGGGTAAATGCAGTCGAGGCCATGGAACAACATTAGCTTTCAGTAAAAGCAGACCAGTCAAGATTGTGATGGATGAATTCACAACAAAGTTTTCGCGGACCCTCTACTTCTATTAAGTAATTTTAGATTATATATATAAATTATAAAGGAATTAAGAATTACTAAAACATTATATGCTAATATAAGGTCCCATTGTGCCAACCATGAAGAAAACTCGTACTAGGACCAAACAGAAAGGACAGAAGAAATAATGGTCAAGTTTAATAGACATTCACAACCTCAAATTGCAAAAAAAATGCTCAATGGTCCACAGTTGTAGTCCCTCGTCGAAATACAAAACCATTTTATGATTGAAAATTCAAATAAATCCAAAAAATTACATAATAATTAGAATGTAATTTTCAGTGATAACTGAAACCTGTTGAAATAAAACAATTGATGCCAAATATATAACTTTCAGCAACCATTCAAACCCTCCCTCGAAAACCCTAAATTTGATTATTGAATCCTGGCATTTCTTCTAAGTTAATTTTTATTTTCATTTTTATTTTTTTAGCCTGGCAAGGAAGCTCTCACGTGGGGGAGAGTCGAATCTCGGACATTTTCTATGAAAGGTTAGAAAGTACCACTCGGCCGCAAGAGCCAGTAGTACACCACTTCTAAGTTGGATGATGCAATTGTTCGCTCTCCAAAGCTATGTTTAGGAGCACTAAATTTATACCTTAGATTTGGAATTGAACTAAAATTTCTTTAATTCTAATTCCAAGTTGTCGATTCAGTAGTTCTAAATGCAACATAAGTTTTTTATTTTTTTAACCCAAGAAAGTAATTTGTTCTATGCTTTCAACAATTAGCCCTGCCCTTTCCTCTAGCTTGGCTATGTGCATTTGAAGGAGTTTTTCCCTAGAGTTATGTTGGTTGTCCTCTTGGTTTGCTTGGCCCCCTGGTTTAAGCTTTTGTTTCGGCTCTGTTAGGCTCTATACCTTCTTTGGGCTTTTCCTTTTTTATTTGTAATTTCCTTTTAACATCAACCATTAAAAAAACATCTTGAAAAAGAAAACGCCATTCACTTCAACGGCATATCAGTTTATTTAATAATTAGACTTTAGCTAAAGTCTAATTATTAAAAAGAATTAAGAAAAAGCAACTAGGTGATTACATTCTTCACATTAGGAGGAAAAAAGCAACTGGGTGATTACATTTTTCATAAAATCTATGCTAGACTGACACCAATTATAATAGGTGTCAGTCTACCATAAACCTCATCTGTGTTCCCTCCATAAACCAAACTCTTGTAATAGTTATGACTTATTCTCATAATCATAACTTCCACCATAATTCAAACTCATTTCAATATTATAGATAAAGCCCTAACTCATTGTAATCTAGAAGAATAAATCTCTCACTTTGAATTATTATTGTAATAGATTATATTCTCTGTAAACATCTCTATAAATCAAAGTAGATACACCCAAAATGGTACGTGCTCAATTTTCTCTGTTCATATCAGTTTACCATGGTATCAAAGCCAATTGTTCTTCTTCATTAAAATTTCTCACCTTTGCTCTACTCTTCATCCCATCTCATATTCTTTATTCTTTTCCATGGCTACACCAAAATCATCACAAGTTACTCTCTCCTTTTATGGAATACCAAAACTCCCACAAGTAGCAATCAAGCTAGATCGCTCCAACTATCTACTATGAAGAAGTCAATAGATACAAAAGTTAGAAGTGAGCTACCACAACAAGCACACTATAAGCTCGTTTCTGAAACCCATGTGGCCTTCCATCTAATTTAGTTTTCATCTATTGAGCTCCTCATTCTAGTAAAAGTGGTATTACTCTAATAGAAGAATAACACTAAAAACTCTAACCGAAGAGCTCTCCAACCTTAGATGCATCCAGTGAGACCCATTAAGGGTCGGAGAGCTCTTCTGTTAAAGTTTCAATGGTACATATTAGATTATATATTTCCTATTATAAATTATATATATTGAATTATGAACAATACATAAAAGCTTATTTATAGGCACATAGACACATAATCTTGAAGGCTAAGTAAACTTAGGAGACAAGAAATCCTAAAAATATATAATCTATATTAGAAAATATATAATCTAACAGCCCCCCCTTGCCCTGCGCAAACTCAAGGTGAGTCATTTGAACTCAACTTGAGTTTGGAGACAAAATCTTGAATGTGACTCACGAAAGCAGCCAGTGAATTGAACTTGAACTAAGCTGTAATATTTTTCTTTTATTATCTACATAATATATATGTATATATATTACCCGCCGGGGATGAACCCGATGGTGCTATCCCCGACAATAAAAGCGATAAACGATGAAGACTATCAGGAATTGGTAGGTTCTGATACCATGTTATAAATATAGGAAAAATATATATTGAATTGATTGAATTATAAACAATACATAAAAGCCTATTTATGGGCACATAGGCACATAATCTTGAAAGTTAAGTAAACTTAGAAGAAAAGAAATCCTAGTCCTAAATGATTTAGAAGAAGGTGAAAGAAACCTATTAAAAAAAGATATATAATTTATATTAGAAAATCTATAATCTAACAGTACAGTTAAGTTTTCTTTTTATGGCTTGTTTCATTGCTATCTTCTAGACCTACTGTTAACGTTCTATACTTGAGCAACAGGTTGTTACAATATTTGTATTTGACCCTCTTTGAAATCTTTCTTTTATTGTAAAAGACTTGTAAAACAAGAATACTTGTAGAACAAGTCTTTTCTGTTCTTGAGGTACAAGTCTTTTTCAATTCACCTATAAATAGAGATAAATCATTGTAAACAAATTTAAGAGAAAATATAATGAAAGAGACGTAACAGTTTGGACTTTGTGTACAGTATATGTAGGTCTTAGAAATCGAATCACATATATTCTTGTATTGTTCTGTTTTATTTCTCTTCAATTTCACATGATACCAGAGCACGCAAGGTGGTGTGTTTAAATTTTTTTCATTCAGATAGAACCTTCTTTCCTACCCCCTTAGTCACGAGGCTTGAACCTTCTTTTCTACCCCCGTTAGTCACGGGGCTTGTGCTGTTTTACTGTGAGACATAGTCCCATAGTCAGTTAATTATGGGAATATAATCCAAGTCATAACCTCTGCAGTGGGCAAGTGAAAAGGATTAATTGTAATTGACTTCATTGAACTTGTGTACCCAGCAAGGGAACAGAGACCTTGATTCTACCACCACTTCCATTGTGGTGTCGTTTCAGTTCTTTCTTGACTAATATGCCTTTTAATAAATAAAATTTAATTTGTCAAAATTCAAGTTGGAGTCTTAAAAGAGTTAATTTATACAAAATTAAATCAAATTTTAATTCTGGCTTTAATGCATCACTTCTAGCAATTAGCGTGAATAGACCACGGATAGTGACTTTTATTGGATTCAGCTATCTGTCATTGGTATAAAATTAGTCTAGACCTTGATAGGAGGAGGTGACATTCCAAGCTTTAACATATCTAGCTAGCAAATTCTCCTTTAAAATAATTTCTGGATTGTTGAGAAGGTGATTAAATAGAAGAAACTTATATAGAAACAGTGGAATGGTCTCAAATATTGATAAAAAAATTCAGTATTATTTTTATCTGATTAATTTTTTTCTCTATAGAATCCCCAAAGCCTTTTTTTTTTCCTTTCTTTTCTTTTTTCTTTTAAGAGAAAATCGGTTAAAAAACATATGGAAATTAACATGCACAGATTGTTTGATAGTGCAAGAAATTAAAAGCTATTAAGTGTCTGAGATCATGTAATCGAAAAGTTTTGCAACTAAAAATCTCAGTAAAATTGACATATATTTGGTAGTCTCTTTGCATTAAAAATAAATATAATAAAAAAAAGACAAGAATCTTTTCAAACTAGAAAATGACCAATTTTGTAGACCCTAGTCTTGTGCCTATGTTTTGTACCCCAAGGGTCCAATCCTCTATAGTGTTCACTAATATTCGTTAACCCTCTGTAGTATTGACTAAGATGCATGAATGTGCAGAGGATATAGCTGATAATTATTCACATAATTTAACGGGTAAGAGCACACTTTGAATCAGAAACATGGGATGTGTCCAACTTATTCAACCAGTTAACTTAAAGTGCCAACCAAAATTCCATTCACAAAGAAAGATATATATATATACCTTACCAAAGGTCTTAATCTAATGGTATAACCTTTTTGTCTTTAAAGAAGAGGTTTAAACTCGTGGGAACAAAACAGTGTGTGTGAGTTTCTAACTAAAAAAATATATATATATATATATAGAGCGCAATGTTACACGTCATGAAATTATTTTATGAATTTATATCATGAATGATGTGGCAGGTAACATAGAGAGTTAGTATTGGTAAGATTCCCCCATTACACAGAGTCTCATGATATTATCACCGAATTCCACCAATACTAACTCTCCACGTTACCTGTCACATCATTCATACACAAATTCAAGAAATAATTTCATAACATTTAGCACTTCTGATATATATATATATATATATATATATATATATATATATATATACACACACACGCCTTACTGAATAACATATATTGTGTTCCCAAGCACGCTATCCGTCAGATTGAAATCTTAGTAATGGAAAACCAATAAATAAGCCAACATATTTTTCCCATTAATCAAGAATATTGATTCTATCGGAAGGGGTGAACTAGGTAGAAATTAATTAACATTTGACATTATATATTTTTAAATTTTCGAGCCATCTGTGATATTTAGTAGCTAAGCAATTTGAGAGTTGGAGGTTTGCCAGCAACAGTCGCACCACGTGACTGTTGCTATTTAGTCTGTTAACAAACTTCTGCTAAAAAAATTTCTCTTCTTTATTGCATCCTTTTCATTTACAGGACTGATGCATCCAAAATATATTTATAAAAAAAAAAAAAAATTAACGAGTTCCTCCCACTTTAAACTAAATAACTCTAACTTCAGATAAAAAAGTTTGATGAAACAAATTTATTAAAAAAAAAAAATCAAGGGCTTCAATTTGAGGATCAATATTCCTACTTTTTGACTCAAGATGAAAAAGTTATAAATATTTAAAATTTAAAAGATTAAAAAGAATATTAAAAATATATATATACATGTGTATATATATTCTTATCATATACCTCTCTTATTTACAGATCGAAAGTAAATAAAGAGGTGAAAAAAAATTTTAGTTTGAGTTTGCTCAAATCTCACATGGCATGTAGTGCTATTGGGTAGCAACAGTGGTGCCATGCATGTGAATGTTGCTAGCAAATCTCTTAGAGTAATTGCTAGTGACAATAAATAAATAAATAAATATATATATATATATATATATATATATATATATATATTTTGCAGAGCTACTGAGTTCGACCAAGCTTCTTGTTAAGTTTTTAGGAACTTGAATCCTTTCTTCACATCATCAATTACTAATCGAGCTATTATATCTGGCACAAAGCGTGCATACTCTATCCTGCTGGACAATCAACCGAAGACATGACACAACATGGCCTTTTTTTAACAATTCACTGAAGACATGCCCAGAGAGAGAGAAAAAGAAGAAGAATCAACAAGAATTTAAAGTTTATTCATAATAGAGAAATCAACAAGTCTGCAATTCGTTTATTCATAATAGAGCACAGTTGCACTTCATTTACTTCATTTGGTTATGCAGAAGTCCCATATATATATATGCATAACTCTCTCTCTCTCTCTCTCACTCTCTCATTCAATACATACCTATAGAAAACAGATATTGAAATCTTAATTATATTACTAATCAGTACTACATAAGCCGTGGCAACAGAGTGCTTCTCTAAACTTTGCTCAGGGTGTAGTGATACCTGCACCAAAGAGGGAAAAAAATATTCAAAGCATGTGAGTGTGTGAGTTTCTTCCCAAATAATATATATATATAGAGAGAGAGAGAGAGAGAGAAGTAGAGAGAGATAGCTTACTTCCACACTTGTAATGGCGAGGGACTTGGCGTCCACAGCCCTGAATGACTTTGATAGCATAATTAACATCAATGAGTGGTGCCAATTTTGGTGTAATGACAGGACAAACACACTCAACATGGGTGACCCTCAATCTCTCACAGCAAAATGGGCTTGGGGGCTTTCTTGTCAGCACAGGCTTGCATGCATTCACCAATATTTTCCTCTCTTCATGGCACTGTGCTGCTGTGAGAGCCCCCACACTTGCTGCATTCCACATCATTACAACACCCATTAATGCCACAAAGAAGACAACACATGCTCTTGAACTACCCATCACCCTCTTCCCTTCCATCTTAATTTGTTGCAGTAGCTAATACATATACCTTGCACTTCACTACATCTATTTATACACAGATATATGAAAATGCACTTGGTACTTGAGAAAATTACTTTCATGGTCTAAAATTTATCATTATTATATTGCCTAATGAGATAAACCTTTTTGACTATGGTAGGTGAGAGCGGTGGGGTGGGCCACAGTACTGCGGGCCATTTTGTGACATGTATGATTGATGCGACTAGATCAAAATTGACCGGATCAACGTATGGAGAGTTTCTTGGTGAACACTCTAAAACAAAACCTACCAACAATCGAGAGAGAGAGATATATATATATATATATCCTATCTATAGCATGGACCGGGATCCTCTGCCGTAACGGGTCATGCGGTACCCGTGCGGTAGAGGAAACGACGACGTTTTATACTAATTTGAGTAAAAAAATCTTTTTTCTTCCGTTTGCTCCCTTTCTGTATATAATATACTAATATAATATTTGAACTATCAGAAGTTTGCCATTCGTAGTATATATATATATATATATATATATATATATATATATATATATATATAAAAGGTACAACCACATATATATTATATTAAATATATATATAATATGCTTTTCATTTTTTATCTTTTTAATCCAAAGTCCATAACTTTTATTACAAATAATATTTTTTGATGAAACTAATTTTGTTCAATAGAATATTTCGAAAGCTTCAATTTGAGTATAACTTAGGCTATGTTTTAATACAAGACAGAAAAATTATCATTTTTTCAATTCTTGTCTATACACAGAAATTAATTTTTCACAACTTTAAATTTATTTTAGACATTTAAAATATTTCTTTACATACTTAAAACATATACATAAAAATATTTGTTTATGTTTTTTTTTCCTGATTTTTTTAGAAACTCTTAAACATGTTTGAAAGATTTTTTATGCACAAAAAAATCATAAAAATTAATATTCACATTTTTTTGATTCATTTTTTCTCACTTTTATACATTTAAAATATTTTTAAACACACTTAAAACAAATATATATTTATATTTTTCTTTCCTAATTTTTTAGGAACTCTTAAGCATATTTGAAGTATGTATTTGCACAAAAAATCATAAAAATTTAAATTCACATTTTTTAGGCTAATTATTTTCTCACTTTCCACAATTATAAAGTACTTTCCACACATTTAAAGTATTTTTCTACAAACCTAAAACAAATACATTTTTATGTGTTTTCTTTCTAATTTTTTTAGGAACTCTTAACCATATATGAAAGATGTTTTTGCACAAAAAATTTATAAAAAATTATATTCACATTTTTTAATCTCATTTTTTTTCACTTCTCACACTTTTAAAGTAATTTACACACCTAAAATAAATAAATTTTTTATTTTTTTATTTTGAATTTTTTTAAGACCTGTTAAGCATATTTAAAAGATGTATTTGCACAAAAAAAAACATTAAAATTTAAATTCACATTTTTTAGACTCATTTTTTTCTCTCTTTCCACACTTTTAAAATAATTTTCACACATTTAAAGCACTTTTCCACAAATTTCAAGTACTTTTCCACACACCTAAAACAAAAAAAATTTTATGTTTTTTCTTTCCAATTTTTTTAGAAACTCTTAGCCATATATGAAAGATATTTTTGTACAAAAAATTTATAAAAAATTATATTCACATTTTTTAATCTCATTTTTTTCCACTTTCCACACTTTGAAAATACTATTCACACATTTAAATCAAATAAATTTTTTTATTTTTTTCTCTCAAATTTTTTTAGGAACTCTTAAGCATATTTGAAGGATGTATTTGCGCAAAAAAATCATAAAAATTTAAATTCACATTTTTTAGGCTCATTTTTTCTCTCTTTCCACATTTTTAAAGTAGTTTTCACACATTTAAAGTACTTTTCCACAAATTTCAAGTACTTTTCCACACACCTAAAACAAATACATTTTTATGTGTTTTCTTTCCAATTTTTTTAGGAACTCTTGGCCATATATGAAAGATATTTTTTGCACAAAAAATTTATAAAAAATTATATTCACATTTTTTAATCCCATTTGTTTTCACTTTTCACACTTTTAAAGTAATTTACACACACTTGACACAATTAAATTTTTTTATTTTTTTATTTTGAATTTTTTTAAGACCTGTTAAGCATATTTAAAAGATGTATTTGCACAAAAAAAAACATTAAAATTTAAATTCACATTTTTTAGACTCATTTTCTTCTCTCTTTCCACACTTTTAAAGTAATTTTCACACATTTAAAGCACTTTTCCACAAATTTCAAGTACTTTTCCACACACCTAAAACAAATATTTTTTTATGTTTTTTCTTTCCAATTTTTTTAGGAACTCTTAGCCATATACGAAAAATATTTTTGCACAAAAAATTTATAAAAAATTATATTCACATTTTTAATCTCATTTTTTTTCACTTTCCACACTTTTAAAATACTATCCACACATTTAAATCAAATAAATTTTTTTATTTTTTTCTCAAATTTTTTTAGGAACTCTTAAGCATATTTGAAGGATGTATTTGCACAAAAAAATCATAAAAATTTAAATTCACATCTTTTAGGCTCATTTTTTCTCTCTTTCCACACTTTTAAAATAGTTTCCACACATTTAAAGTACTTTTCCACAAATTTCAAGTACTTTTCCACACACCCAAAACAAATACATTTTTATGTGTTTTCTTTCCAATTTTTTTAGGAACTCTTGGCCATATATGAAAGATGTTTTTGCACAAAAAATTTATAAAAAATTATATTCACATTTTTTAATATCATTTGTTTTCACTTTTCACACTTTTAAAGTAATTTACAAACACTTGAAACAAATAAATCTTTTTATTTTTTTATTTTGAATTTTTTTAAGACCTGTTAAGCATATTTAAAAGATGTATTTGCACAAAAAAAAATATTAAAATTTAAATTCACATTTTTTAGACTCATTTTTTTCTCTCTTTCCACACTTTTAAAGTAATTTTCACACATTTAAAGCACTTTTCCACAAATTTCAAGTACTTTTCCACACACCTAAAACAAATTTTTTTTTATGTTTTTTCTTTCCAATTTTTTTAGAAACTCTTAGCCATATATGAAAGATATTTTTGCACAAAAAATTTATAAAAAATTATATTCACATTTTTTAATCTCATTTGTTTTCACTTTTCACACTTTTAAAGTAATTTACAAACACTTGAAACAAATAAATCTTTTTATTTTTTTATTTTGAATTTTTTTAAGACCTGTTAAGCATATTTAAAAGATGTATTTGCACAAAAAAAAATATTAAAATTTAAATTCACATTTTTTAGACTCATTTTTTTCTCTCTTTCCACACTTTTAAAGTAATTTTTACACATTTAAAGCACTTTTCCACAAATTTCAAGTACTTTTCCACACACCTAAAACAAATTTTTTTTTATGTTTTTTCTTTCCAATTTTTTTAGGAACTCTTAACCATATATGAAAGATATTTTTGCACAAAAAATTTATAAAAAATTATATTCACATTTTTTAATCTCATTTTTTTTCACTTTCCACACTTTTAATATACTATCCACATATTTAAATCAAATAAATTTTTTTAATTTTTTATCTCAAATTTTTTTAGGAACTTTTAAGCATATTTGAAGGATGTATTTGCACAAAAAAATCATAAAAAATTAAATTCACATCTTTTAGGCTCATTTTTTCTCTCTTTCCACACTTTTAAAGTAGTTTTCACATATTTAAAGTACTTTTCCACAAATTTTAAGTACTTTTCCACATACATAAAACAAATACATTTTTATGTGTTTTCTTTCCAATTTTTTTAGGAACTCGTGGCCATATATGAAAGATGTTTTTGCACAAAAATTTTATAAAAAATTATATTCACATTTTTTAATATCATTTGTTTTCACTTTTCACACTTTTAAAGTAATTTACACACACTTGACACAATTAAATTTTTTTATTTTTTTATTTTGAATTTTTTTAAGACCTGTTAAGCATATTTAAAAGATGTATTTGCACAAAAAAAAAACATTAAAATTTAAATTCACATTTTTTAGACTCATTTTTTTCTCTCTTTCCACACTTTTAAAGTAATTTTCACACATTTAAAGCACTTTTCCACAAATTTCAAGTACTTTTCCACACACCTAAAACAAATATTTTTTTATGTTTTTTCTTTCCAATTTTCTTAGGAACTCTTAGCCATATATGAAAGATATTTTTGCACAAAAAATTTATAAAAATTATATTCACATTTTTTAACCTCATTTTTTTTTCACTTTCCACACTTTTAAAATATTATCCACACATTTAAATCAAATAAATTTTTTTATTTTTTTCTCAAATTTTTTTAGGAACTCTTAAGCATATTTGAAGGATGTATTTGCACAAAAAAATTATAAAAATTTAAATTCACATTTTTTAGACTCATTTTTTCTCTCTTTCAACACTTTTAAAGTATTTCACACATTTAAAGTAAATTTCCACAAATTTCAAGTACTTTTTCACACACCTAAAACAAATACATTTTTATGTGTTTTCTTTCCAACTTTTTTAGGAACTCTTGGCCATATATGAAAGATGTTTTTGCACAAAAGATTTATAAAAAATTATATTCACATTTTTAAATCTCATTTGTTTTCACTTTTCACACTTTTAAAGTAATTTACACACACTTGACACAATTAAATTTTTTTATTTTTTTATTTTGAATTTTTTTAAGACCTGTTAAGCATATTTAAAAGATGTATTTGCACAAAAAAAAAAACATTAAAATTTAAATTCACATTTTTTAGACTCATTTTTTTCTCTCTTTCCACACTTTTAAAGTAATTTTCACACATTTAAAGCACTTTTTCACAAATTTCAAGTACTTTTCCACACACCTAAAACAAATATTTTTTTATGTTTTTTCTTTCCAATTCTTTTAGGAACTCTTAGCCATATATGAAAGATATTTTTGCACAAAAAATTTATAAAAATTATATTCACATTTTTTAACCTCATTTTTTTTTCACTTTCCACACTTTTAAAATATTATCCACACATTTAAATCAAATAAATTTTTTTATTTTTTTCTCAAATTTTTTTAGGAACTCTTAAGCATATTTGAAGGATGTATTTGCACAAAAAAATTATAAAAATTTAAATTCACATTTTTTAGACTCATTTTTTCTCTCTTTCAACACTTTTAAAGTATTTCACACATTTAAAGTAAATTTTCACAAATTTCAAGTACTTTTTCACACACCTAAAACAAATACATTTTTATGTGTTTTCTTTCCAACTTTTTTAGGAACTCTTGGCCATATATGAAAGATGTTTTTGCACAAAAGATTTATAAAAAATTATATTCACATTTTTAAATCTCATTTGTTTTCACTTTTCACACTTTTAAAGTAATTTACACACACTTGACACAATTAAATTTTTTTATTTTTTTATTTTGAATTTTTTTAAGACCTGTTAAGCATATTTAAAAGATGTATTTGCACAAAAAAAAAACATTAAAATTTAAATTCACATTTTTTAGACTCATTTTTTTCTCTCTTTCCACACTTTTAAAGTAATTTTCACACATTTAAAGCACTTTTTCACAAATTTCAAGTACTTTTCCACACACCTAAAACAAATATTTTTTTATGTTTTTTCTTTCCAATTTTTTTAGGAACTCTTAGCCATATATGAAAGATATTTTTGCACAAAAAATTTATAAAAAATTATATTCACATTTTTAATCTCATTTTTTTTCACTTTCCATACTTTTAAAATATTATCCACACATTTAAATCAAATAATTTTTTATATTTTTTCTCTCAAATTTTTTGAGGAACTCTTAATCATATTTGGAGGATGTATTTGCACAAAAAAATCATAAAAATTTAAATTCACATTTTTTAGGCTAATTGTTTCTTCACTTTCCACACTTTTAAAATAGTTTCCACACATTTAAAATATTTTTACACACATTTAAAGTACTTTTCCACACACATAAAACAAATACTTTTTTATGTGTTTTCTTTCCAATTTTTTTAGTAACTTTTAGCCATATATGAAAGATGTTTTTGCAAAAAAAATTTATAAAAAATTATATTCACATTTTTTTTCACTTTCCACACTTTTAAAGTAATTTCCATACACTTAAAACAAATAGTTTTTTTTATTTTGAATTTTTTTAGGATCTCTTAAGCATATTTGAAGGATGTATTTGCACAAAAAAAACATAAAAATTTAAATTCACATTTTTTAGGCTCATTTTTTTCTCTCTTTCCAGACTTTTAAAATAGTTTCTACACATTTAAAGTACTTTTCCACACACCTAAAAGAAATACTTTTCTATGTGCTTACTTTCTAATTTTTTTAGGAACTCTTAGCCATATATGAAATATGTTTTTGCACAAAAAATTTATAAAAAATTATATTTACATTTTTTAATCTCATTTTGTTTCAATTTCCACACACTTAAAACAAATAATCTTTTTTATTATTATATTTTGAATTTTTTTAGGACCTCTTAAGCATATTTGAAAGATGTATTTGCACAAAAAAATTATAAAAAATGTGAATATAAATTTTTACTAATTTTTTGTGCAAAAACATCTTTTATATATGGGCAAGAATTCCTAAAAAAAATTGGAAAAAAATAACATAAAAATATTTGTTTTAAGTGTGTGAAAAAGTACTTTAAATGTGTGGAAAGTACTTTAAATCTGTGAAAAGTGTGAAAGAAATGAGCCTAAAAAATGTGATTATGTTTTTTATAATTTTTTGTGCAAATACATCCTTCAAATATGCCTAAGAGTTCCAAAAAAAATATGAAAGAAAAAAATAAAAAATTTTAAATGTGTGGAAAGTACTTTAAAAGTGTGAAAAGTGAAAAATTTTGAACTTAAAAAATGTGAATATAAATTTTTAAGAATTTTTTGTGCAAAAACATCATTCATATATGCCTAAGAGTTCGTAAAAAAATTGGAAAGAAAAAAACATAAAAAAGTATTTGTTTTAGGTGTGTGAAAAAATACTTTAAATGTGTGAAAAAGTACTAAAAAAATAAGCCTAGAAAAAGTGAACTTAAATTTTTATGATTTTTATGTGCAAATACATCCTTCAAATATGTCTTAGAGTTCCTAAAAAAATAGGAAAGAAAAAAATAAAAAAAATTATTTGTTTTAAGAGTGTGGAAAGTAGTTTAAAAGTGTGGAAAGTGAAAAAAATTGAGATTAAAAAATGTGAATATAATTTTTTATGAATGTTTTGTGCAAAAACATAATTCATATAAGCCTAAGAGTTCCCTAAAAAATTGGAAAGAAAAAAACATAAAAAAGTATTTGTTTTAGGTGTGTGAAAAAGTACTTTAAATGTGTGAAAAAGTACTAAAAAAATAAGCCTAGAAAAAGTGAATTTTAATTTTTATTATTTTTATGTGAAAATACATACTTCAAATATGTCTAAGAGTTCCTAAAGAAATAGGAAAGAAAAAAATAAAAAAATTTATTTGTTTTAAGTGTGTGGAAAGTACTTTAAAAGTGTGGAAAGTTAAAAAAATTGAGATTAAAAATTGTGAATATAAATTTTTAAGAATTTTTTTTTGCAAAAACATCCTTCATATATGCCTAAGAGTTCCTAAAAAATTGGAAAGAAAACACATAAAAAAGTATTTGTTTTAGGTGTGTGGATAAGTACTTTAAATGTGTGAAAAATTATTTTAAATGTATGAAAAATACTTTGAAAGTGTGGAAAGTGAGAAAAAAATTAGCTTAAAAAATGTGAATATAAATTTTTATGATTTCTTTTGTGCAAATAAATCATTCAAATATGCCTAAGAGTTCCTAAGAAAATAGGAAAGAAAAAAATAAAAAAAACTTATTCGTTTTAAATGTGTGGAAAGTATTTTAAAAATTTGGAAAGTGAAAAGAAATTAGATTAAAAAATGTGAATATAAATTTTTATGAATTTTTTGTGCAAAAACATCTTTCATATATGTCTAATAGTTCTTAAAAAAATTGGAAAGAAAAAACATAAAAAAGTATTTGTTTTAGGTATGTGGAAAATTACTTTAAATGTGTGGAAAGTACTTTAAAAGTGTGAAAAGTGAGAAAAAAATGAGTCTAAAAAAAGTGAATATCAATTTTTATTACTTTTTTTGTGCAAATACATCCTTCAAATATTCGTAAGAGTTCCTAAAAAAATTGAAAATTTTTTTTTATTTGTTTTAAGTGTGTGAAAAGTACTTAAAAAGTGTGGAAAGTGAAAAAAAATGATCATAAAAAATGTAAATTTAAATTTTTATAAACTTTTTTTGCAAACACTTCTTTCACATAAGCCCAAGAGTTCCTAAAAAAATTGGAAAGAAACATTATAAAAAAGTCTTTGTTTTAGATGTGTGGAAAAAGTACTTTAAATGTGTGGAATGCACTTTAAAAGTGTGGAAAGTGAGAAAAAGTGAGCCTAAAAAATGTGAAAATAATTACTTATGATTTTTTTGGTACAAATACATCCTTAAAATATGCCTAAGAGTTCCTAAAAAAATTGGAAACAAAAAAATGAAAAAAAAGTATTTGTTTTAAATTCGTGGAAGTTACTTTAAAAGTGTGGAAAGTGAAAAACAAATTAGATTAAAAAAAGTGAATATAAATTTTTATTAATTTTTTGTGCAAAAACATCCTTCATATATGCCTAAGAGTTTCAAAAAAAACTGGAAAGTATAAACATAAAAAAGTATTTGTTTTAGGTGTGTGGAGAAGTAATTTAAATGTGTGAAAAAGTACTTTAAATGTGTGGATAGTGAGAAAAAAAATTAGGCTAAAAAATGTGAATATAAATTTTTATATTTTTTTGGTGCGAATTCATCCTTCAAATATGCCTAAGAGTTCATAAAAAAATTGGAAAGAAAAAAATCAAAAAGGGTATTTGTTTTAAGTGTGTGGAAAGTACTTTAAAAGGGTGAAAAATGAAAAAAAAATGTGATTAAAAATTTGAATATAAATTTTTATGATTGTTTTATGTAAAAACATCCTTCATATATGCCTAAGAGTTCCTAAAAAAATTGGAAAGAAAAAACATAAGAAAGTATTTGTTTTAGGTTTGTGGAAAAGTACTTTATATGTGTGAAAAAGTACTTTAAATGTGTGGAAAGTACTTTAAAAGTGTGGACCGTGAGAAAAAAATTAGACTAAAAAATGTGAATATAAATTTTTTTGATTTTTTTTGCAAATATATACATCCTTCAAATATGCCTAAGAGTTCCTAAAAAAATTTTCAATAAAAAAATCAAATAAAATATTTGTTTTAAGTGTGTGAAAAATACTTTAAAAGCGAGGAAAGTGAAAAAAAATGCGATTAAATAATGTGAATATAAATTTTAATGAATTTTTTGTGCAAAAACATCCTTCATATATGCCCAAGAGTTCCTAAAAAAATTGGAAAGAAAAAACATAAAAAAGTCTTTGTTTTAGATGTGTGGAAAAGTACTTTAAATGTGTGAAAAAATATTTTAAATGTGTGGAATGCACTTTAAAAGTGTGGAAAGTTAGAAAAAGTGAGCCAAAAAAATGTGAAAATAATTATTTATGATTTTTTTGTACAAATACATCCTTAAAATATGCCTAAGAGTTCCTAAAAAAATTGGAAACAAAAAAATGAAAAATAGTATTTGTTTTAAGTTCGTGGAAAGTACTTTAAAAGTGTGGAAAGTGAAAAACAAATTAGATTAAAAAATGTGAAAATAATTTGTTATGATTTTTTTTGTGCAGAAACATCCTTCAAATATGCCTAAGAGTTCTTAAAAAAAATGGAAAGAAATAAACGAAATAAAGTATTTGTTTTAAGTCTGTGGAAAGTACTTTAAAAGTGTGGAAAGTGAAAAAAATGAGATTAAAAAATGTGAATATAAATTTTTATTAATTCTTTGTGCAAAAACATCCTTCATATATGCCTAACAATTTCAAAAAAAATTGGAAAGAAAAAGCATAAAAATGTATTTGTTTTAGGTGTGTGGAGAAGTACTTTAAATGTGTGAAAAAGTACTTTAAATGTGTGGAAAGTATTTTAAAAGTGTGGAAAGTTTGAAAGAAATTAGTCAAAAAAATGTGAATATAAATTTTTATAATTTTTTGTTCAAATTGATCCTTCAAATATGCCTAAGAGTTCATAAAAAGATTAGAAAGAAAAAACTTAAAAAAAAGCATTTGTTTTAAGTGTGTGGAAAGTACTTTAAAAGTGTGGAAAGTGAGAAAACATGAGATTAAAAAATGTGAATATAAATTTTTATGATTTATTTTTGCAAAACCATCTTTTATATATGCCTAAGAGTTATAAAAAAAATTGGAAAGAAAAAACATAAAAAATTATTTGTTTTAAGTGTGTGGAAAAGTACTTTAAATGAGTGGATAGTGAGAAAAAATAAGATTAAAAAATGTGAATTTAATTTTTTATAATTTTTTTGTGCAAACAAATCTTTCAAATAAGGTTAAAAGTTGAAAAAAAAATTGGAAAGAAAAAACATAAAAAAATATTTGTTTTAAATGTGTGGAAAAGTACTTTAAATGTGTGAAAAGTACTTTAAAAGTGTGGAATGTGAGAATAAATGAGCCTAAAAAATGTGAATACAATTTTTTATGATTTTTTTGTTGAAATACATTTTCAAATAGGGCTAAAAGTTGCTAAAAAAATTGGAAAGAAAAAACATAAAAAATATTTTTCTTTTAAGTGTGTGGAAAAGTATTTTAAATGAGTGGAAAGTGAGAAATAATGAGATTAAAAATTGTGAATATAAATATTTTTAAAAAATTTAAAATTTATAGGTTTTAAGTGTGTGAATAAACATTTTAAGTGTGTTGACATGAATCGAAAAAATTATAATTTTTCTGTCTTAAGTTAAAACATAGCCTAATTTATATGCAAATTGAAGCTCTTAGAATATTCTATCTAACAAAATTAGTTTCATCAAAAAATATTTTTTTAAGTAAAAGTTAAATTACTTTAAGTGTGTAGAAATGAATCAGAAAAATTAAAATTTTTCTATCTTAAGTTAAAATATAGTCTAATTTATATTCAAATTGAAGCTCTCAGAATATTCTATTTAACAAAATTAGTTTCATCAAAAAATATTATTTGTAGTAAAAGTTATGGGCTTTTAAGTGAAAAGAAAAAAAATGTAAACCATATATATAGATGGTAGGAAGCAAAGTTGTATGTAATGTTATATAGGCGGGAGAACAAACACATAAATATTATATTAATTTAATGTAAAAGCATCATAACAGAAGCATATATAACGGAAGGTAACCGGAGCAAAGAAACAAAAAAAAGAAGAAACTAACTACTAAACTAAACGCTGCCGTTTCCGGGTACTGCATGGGTACAGCAGTACCCGTTTACGGCAGAGGATCTCTTCCCTGTAGCATATGTACATGTTTGTACGTATGTATATAATATTTTTATTTTTTTTGTGGAGTGCCCCGAATTTAGATAAGTGGGGCAGCCTTTTATTAGAGTTCTTGTTATTTACATTGAATTAACCTAAAAGAAAATCTCCTTAATTGATGTGGTGTTTGATTCCAATTATATTTTATATGATGTGGACAATTGTAATACTTGTGACGTGGACGAGAAATAAGCATTAACCACAACTCTCATATGTTTAAATGTACCGGAGAACTGAAGGGTTAGTCTCCTACTCGTATAAAGTCTCATTTGATTCCTATAAATATAGGGCGATCCATATTCCAAGTATGTAATTAATACCCTTTACGTGCCTTTACAACTTCTAAAATCTTTCTAATTTCTGACTTAACCGTCAAAGCGTAGTCGACCGGCACCACACTGATGTTCGTTTCGGTTACCCTTCTCTTGTCTTTTTCAGGTTAGCTTTGACCCGAATCATGCGACGATTTGTCCATTATCAGTTGGCGCCGTTTGTAGGAAACGATAACGAATTTAATTGTTCTACACGAAGCATGATGCACTAACAGTCTAGGCTAGAGACCGAAGCCGGTCAGGACCCTTCTGCCAGCCATAACCATCCAGCCGGTCAGGATCCCTTTGTTGGTTATAATCTTCCAGCCAGCCAGAATCCTCCTGTCGGTCACAACCCCCCTGCCGGTCTAGATCCCCATGTGGTTTGCAATCTCCCAGCCAAGTAGGACACCCTGCCGACCACAACCTTCCAACTCGCGAAGATGTCATCCTAAGGAAGCGTCAGAATCCCCAAGCAAGAGGATGAGGCATGCAGTCCCCTGCTCGTGGAGACTTGCCAGATGGAGTACGTCCCGAAGCCCCAAATGACCAGGAGTGTGCCGCAGCTTTGGAACACCAGATTCAGAACTTGAATCAGAATCTAATCCAGGTGCTCCAACAAAATACGAAACTCCTGTAACGTCTTCCCCCCGTAACACCAGTGCCATCACGGAGTTACCTCAACCTAGTTAATCTAAAAGGAAATTATGTTATGCGAGATAGTGGGATTCTGGCAAACAACGTTGCCCAAAGTCATGTAAGAATTGAGCAAGTTAGAGCTAATCCTAATTCCGTCAGAAAGAGCTCGTACTCATGGAGATTCGGGGGCAGGTGGGGGAGACTGCTTATTATGACATGGAAATACAGGACCTCAGAGCTAAGGTTGAAAGTATGGCCCATGCCATGAAGAGGAATGGCCCTCCTACAATAGAGGATCTTGTCCAACAAACCAAACTCCTTTTTACCTCCGGAGTAATGAGTTGTCCTTTGTCCAACAAATTCAAGATGCACCCTTGAAAATTTTGACGAGACCAAGGATCAACTAGACCATCTTGAGAACTATAAGGCTTTGATGTACGTCTAAGGAGTACTAGATGAGATCATGTGCAGAGCCTTTCCCACTACATTGAAAGGTTCTGCCCGAGCATGGTTCAATAGCCTGAAACCTGCGTCAGTGCATTCTTTTAAAGAATTGAACCGATTATTTGTGAGCAATTTCATTACTGCCCGAAGACAAAGGAAACCTGCAACCTATCTTCTGAACGCAAGGTATACCAAAGGAGAATCGTTGCTAGATTACATCAATTGGTTAAACAGAGAGATATTGCAGGTCAATTCTTTAGACAACAAGGTAACAATTACCACATTTATGGGAGGCCTATAGCCCTTAAAGTTTTTATATTCAATCTCTAAACACCAGCCAAAAGTATGTCAGAGCTACTCATGAAGGCCCAAAAATACATGAATGTTGAGGATGCTCTAGATGCGCGGAAAGAAAAAGGAGATGATGATAGAAAGACGGACATAAAAAGGGAGGGCATTCCATTAAAGAAGAAAGGGACTCCAGATATAGCAAGACGATATGAGATCAGGGTGATGGACCATCACGATGGATAAGGGACTCAGTTTTACCCCATTAAACACACTAATAAGCCAAATTCTCTTTTACATTCAGGATGATCCAGCGGTGACGTGGCCCTCACAACTAATAACTGATCCCGCGAAGAGATCTTATGAAAAATATTATAGGTTTAACCGTGATCGTAGACATGATACAGACGAGTGCATCGACTTAAAGAGACAAATTAAAAGTCTGATTCAGGGGGGGTAGCTGCGTAGATTTGTAATTGAAGATAAGAGGGGAGAATAGAACCATCCACGTGAAGGCAAAAATGACAATACTTGAATAAACCCTCCACTTAGAGAGATTAGAGTTATCTCGGGTGGGTTTGCAGGTGGCAAAGAATCCAAGGTGGCTTGTAAAACATATGTGAGGAAAGTTAGAAATTTTTATAAAGTGGGCGAAGTGAACGAATTTCCTCCCTAAGCCAAGCGCCCTTGAATAAAAGAACAAATCATAACTTTTTTAGAGGCAAATGCAAGGGGAATTCAGTAATCCCATGACGATGCTTTAGTAGTCATATTAACTATCACCAATTTCACAATCAGGCAAGTATTGATCGACAATGGTAGTTTTATTGACATCTATTTGTAGAAGCCTTTGACTAGATGAATATCGGTAAGGAAAGACCCAAGCCTACTAAATCCCCACTTATCAGATTCTCTAGGGAGAAATTTTTCTTCTTGATGTCATTACCCTTCCAATCAGCTCTAATGCAAGTCCAAGACAAGTCACGAAGATGATGAACTTCTTTGTGGTAGATTACCCGTCTACCTACAACGTAATTGTGGGAAGAGCTACATTGAATGCCATGAAGGCAGTTACATCTACTTACCATCTCCTCGTATGGTTCCCTACTGATTATGGTGTGAAAAAGTTAAGGGGAGATCAAGCTACTGTCCGAAAGTGCAGCGCCACTTCCCTGAATGAGAAAAAAGTGCCAGAGACTTTGAGCATAGAGGACCTAGAAGTCAAAAATGAAGATGAGGTCTGTCATGTAAAGCCAATGGAAGAGCTAGTTGAAATCAATTTGTACGAACCAGGAGCCAATAAAAAGGGGAGTGTGGGTTCATCACTCTCACCCCTCGCTTAAGATGAACTTGTTCAATTCCTCAAAAGAAATCGGGATGTATTTGCCTTGTCCCATGAAGATATGTCAGGGATTGACCCAGTTGTTGTTGTACATCGATTGAATGTTGACCCTACCGCCAAGCCCGTCAGACAGAAGAGGCGAACTTTCACTCTAGAGAAAAATTTGGCAATATCTAAGGAGGTAGATAAGCTGCTGAAAGCCAACTTTGTACAAGAATCACATTATCCGGATTGGCTAGTGAATATAATCTTGGTAAAGAAACCTAACAGCAAGTGGCACCTGTGCGTAGATTTCACCGATCTAAATAAAGCATGCCCAAAAGATAATTTCACTTTTCCCCTAGATCAATATGCTAGTAGAATGAATGACTGGATATGAGCGACTCAGTTTCATGGATGATTATTTCAGTTATAATCAAATCTCGATGCATCCATCAAATCAAGAGAATGCATCTTTCATAACAGAGAGAGGGTTGTACTGTTATACAGTGATGCCATTTGATTTGAAGAATGCATGCACGACCTATCAAAGGTTGGTCAATATGATGTTTAAGAAGCAAATCGGTAGGAATATGGAAGTATATGTCGATGACATGCTCGTCAAAATTCTGAAAGCCACGGATCATTTGATCGATTTGCAAGAAACCTTTGATGTCTTCCAAAGGTACGGGATGAGGCTCAACCCAAGTAAGTGTGCTTTTGGATTCTCTTCCAGAAATTTTTTGGGCTAGTTGGTCAGTAAGAGAGGAATGGATGCCAACCAGAAAAAGTCAAGATAATTCTTAACGCAAAATCACCCAGGATGGTCAAAGAGGTTCAGTAATTGACAAGTAAGGCAGTAGCATTAAATAGGCTGATCTCTCGTACCACAGATAAATGCCTCCGATTTTTTCAAGTCCTCAAAAAAGCCTTTGAATAGACTCTGGAGTGTGAACGAGTCCTGGCTGACCTAAAGCCCTGTCTTGGCTTGCCCGTACTATTGTCCCATGAGAATCTGAAGGAAGAACTGTACCTGTAATTGATTGTTTCTCCTGCAGCGAACAGTTCTGTGTTTGTATAAAAAGATAGAAGGGTTCACAGGCCTGTATACTATGCCAGCAAGGTACTTCGAGTGGTTGAAGAAAGGTATCCCATGATAGAGAAACTAGTTTTTGCCCTGGTCATACTAGCCAAAAAACTTCGACCATACTTTCAAGCACACACAATAGTGGTATTGACTGATCAACCACTCCGACAAGTTCTCTTCAAACTTAAAACTTCTGGATGGCTTGTGAAATAGTCTATAGAGCTGGGGGAATTCGATATCCGGTATAAATCGAGATCTGCAATAAAAGGTCAAGTACTTGCAGGCTTTGTAGCCAAGTTGACCTATCCGTCAAAGGAAGAGCAGACATCGGTAGAAGAGCAAAAGAGGTCAGTTCAACAGAATGGGGAGGACCAAATAAACCCAAACTACACATAAAAATTATTTGTAGATAGATCGTCAAATACACAAGCCAGTGGCACAGGGATAATGATAATTTCTTCTGAGGGAGAGAGCTTTAAATATGTCTTGCAGTTTGGGTTCGAGGTGACAAACAACGAAGCTGAATATGAAACTTTAATTGCAAGGCTAAAAATGGCAAGAGTTCTCGAAGTGCAGCAATTAAAAAATTAATTACCCGGCAAGTCTGCGCAGAATATGAAGCAAAAGGAGAAAAAATGAGGTCTTACTTGCAAAAGGTTCACGAACTAGTTTCTTATTTCCAAAAGTTCTCCATCATGCGAATCCCCTGCAGTGATAACTCTAACGCTGACACTCTTACTCACTTAGCAATTGCACTAGAAGTTGCGGACGATGCAGTATATGTGGAACATATGGAAGAACCAATTATAACAAAGGAAGTACAATGCAAGGTGAATCAAGTGGCTCAGGGCATGGAATGGGCTGATCCGCTTATCAAGTATATCAAAGATGATGAATTGCCACCTAATAAGGTAGAGGCACACAAAATATGGATTAGGGCATCTAGATATACTCTGATCGATTGAATTATTTATAAAAGAGGAATCTCCTTACCCTACCTACGATGCATTTTGGCGGACGAAACTCGATATGTCATAGAGGAAATTCAAGAAGAGGACTGCAGAAATCACGTAGGGGGTAGGTCTTTAGCATACAAGGCTGTCAGGCAGGGATACTATTGGCCCACCATGCAATAAGATGCACTGGATTTTGTCAAAAAGTGCAATAAATGCTAACGTTTCGCTAATATCCCAAGACAACCATTGGAAGAGTTAACTCCAATAACTACGCCAAGGCATTTTACCCAATGGGGGATGGACTTGATTGGTCCTCTACCTATGGGAAAGGAGCAGACAAAGTTTACAATTGTGGCAATTGACTACTCACTAAATGGGTGGAGGCAGAGCCCTTGGCCAAGATTGGCGAGAAAAATGTCATTGGTTTCATTTGGAAATCGATTATATGTAGTTCGGAGTACTAAGGGTCATTGTCATAGACAATAAAAAGCAGTTTGAAAGTACAATTTTTCAAACTTTCTATTCTAGACATGACATAAAAAATCAATACTCTTCGCCAAGCCACCCGCAGGCAAATGGCAAACTGAAGTTGCTAACAGAACTATACTCAAGATGATCAAGACGCGTTTGGAAGACTCTAAGGGTTTATGGCCAGAGCTACTACCAAGTATTCTGTGGGCTTACAGGACCACCGCTAAAGTGCCCACTGGGGAAATGCCTTATCTTTTAGCTTTCTAAAATGAGTCAATTTTCTCGGTTAAGATAGGTCAGTTGGCAAGTCATCAAACTAAGCATTATGACCCCAGTCCGAATGAAAGAGAATTGATGGCTAGTGTTGATTTCATCAAAGAAAGAATAAAACAGGCTCGAGTACGGGTAACGACGTATGAGCAAGCCATGTCCTAGTACTACAATGCTCGACTCAACCAGAAGAGCTTTTAACTTGGAGACGCAGTCCTCCATAAAGTAACTCAATCGACCAAACCCCTAGGCACCGATAAACTGGCTACTAATTGGGAAGGCCCTTACAAAGTTATCCAAACTCAACGACAAGGGACATATTGATTAGAAACATTGGAAGGGAAATAGTTGGCCCATCCTTGGAATACCGAGCATCTGAGAAAATACTATTAGTAAGATTTTTATAGTTGCATTTACTTTATTATTTTTAGTTGAAACATGGTTTAGTGTCATGTCTTAGAACAATAGCTCTGAGATGTTTTCAAACATCCTCTATTATTACTCAAATATTAATAAAAGCTCTTTTTATTTTAAAATTTATGGTATAATCAAAACAGAAAATGAATATGAACCCTATTGGGGCACACCTCGTTCAGATGACATTTAATGAAAAATGCAGGATGAGTTAATTCTAAGAATATTGTCAATTAACTCCGTTGGGGCACACCTCGTTTAGAGGGCCTTTAATGAAAAGGCGAGATAAGTTAATTTGACAACATTGTCAATCAATTCCATTGGGGCACACCTCGTTCAGAGGGCCTTTAATGAAAAAGATGAAATGAGTTAATTCTGAGAACATTGTTAATCAACCTCATTATGGCACACCTCGTTCAGAGGGCCTTTAATGGAAAAGGCAAGATGAGTTAATTCTGAGAACATTGTCAATCAACCCCATTAGGGCACACCTCGTTCAAAGGGCCTTTATTGAAAAAGGCAGGATGAGTTAATTCTAATAATATTGTTAATCAACCCCATTGGGGCACACCTCGTTCAAAGGGCCTTTAATGAAAAAGGCGGGATGAGTTAATTTTGAAAACATTATCAATCAACTTCATTGGGGCACATCTTGCTCAGAGGGCCTTTAATGAAAAAGGCAAGATAAGTTAATTCCGAGAACATTGTCAATCAACTCCATTGGCGCACACCTCGTTCAGAGAGCCTTTAATGAAAATGGCAGGATATGTTAATTCCGAGAATATTGTCAATCAACCCCATTGGGGCACACCTCGTTCAGAGGGCCTTTAATGAAAAAGGTGGGATGAATTAATTCTGAGAACATTGTCAACCATCCCTATTGGGGCACAATTCGTTAAAAAGGATTTTAGCGAATGACCGAATAAATCCTACAAAGTTTGTCGTTTAAGCTCCATTGAGGGTTATGCAGTAAAGTTTCTTAAATGAGTCACCTCTATGAAAATAGGAAATTTTATTTTTGATAATTAGGGTTACAACATGGGAAGAAAACATAAAATAAATAAGCCCATAGGCTGACTACACTACAGAGGAATGACATTGCAAAAAGCATAAATGTGAAATAAAATCAAATCAAGGGTCGGGCCCCTCAATATCGTCCAGTTGCAAGCGGGTTAAGTCCATTCTTGGATATACGCCCTGCGTCAATTCTCAAAAATATTCAAATCCCCCAGCATATGATTGGTTGCATATTCCGTCAAATTTAGGCGAGTCCTAAATTGCTCGACAGCCACAGTCCTAATCCCTGGCATGTAAGTGTTAAATGTGGCCACCTCCTCCCTCTTATAGTGGAGTTGGGAACTGAGGGTGTCTACCTCACCTACATAAGAGGCATGAAAGGCGCATAGGGGCTCTATCTCAGAGTTCAGAGTTGCCCGCTCGGTGTTGAAACTGATCCTCTCCCTGTTAAGTGCATCCTCCGTCCATAAAAGGCGGTTAGAGACACACTAAGGGAAATTGATTCCCTGTTGACATATTAAAATATGTATAAGTATATGACATAAGGGTGATATCAGTATAATGGATGAAAGAAAAGAACAAACCTTGGCCAGGTTTGCCATAAGATGCCCGGTGGTTGCGTTGGCTCCTAGCGCATCTGCTTGCTCCAGGTCATTTTGAAGAACAAATTGCCTAGCCCTAGCAACGGCATACTAAGGATCGACTAACATCAAGTCGGTGCTCCTGGCTGTAGAGACAAAAGATGGTTGGGAGCTACCACTTCCGAACAACTGAGTCAATAGCACCCTGAAGGAGCTCAAATCTGGGATACTCCTAGGTGCAATGGCAATGGCCTGACAAGGGGAGGTTCTAATAGAGGGGGGAGATAACATGCTCTCTTACCCAAGAGCTACTGGCCTTCGTGGCCTTTTTAGCTTAGAGGGGGAAGAACCGGACGCGACACCCTTTGCCCTGCACATTTCCCTAAAATACTAGTAAGCACATGTAAAGTCATTTAAAAAAGAGAAAGGGCATAAAAGGAGAAAAGGTATACCTCATTTTTTAACTAAACAGGGGTGGTAGCCTAGTGAGGCTAGCCCCTCATCCAAGGTCAGGACAAGGGCGTCCCTTACTGGATTAACATATAATTTCTCCAGCCTCTCTATTTCCAGGTCATCCATGGCTGGTTTAGGCCTCATAGTTGGATTTGAAAATAAGCACATTAGTTATATATATATATATGCAGGGAAAAATGCGAGTGAGAAAAATAAGGGCAATGGGATATTACTAGAAACGTCCCCGTCCATCCATGTGCAGGGAATGCTATAGGGTGGAAGCTTCCAGCACCCTGAGACAAAGAAGAACCGTCCTTTCCACCGTTTAGCGCACCATTATAGATGATCACTAAGGCCTTAGACGAATGTTTCCCACTCGCGCGACCATGGAAGTGGAGCTAATTAGCATTTTTTGCGATGGTGTAGTAGGAAAGGAACTCATTCACAGAGAGGGATCCATTTTGACATGATTTCCACAGAACTATGGAAGCCATGAGTATTCGCTAAGAATTTGGAATAATTTGGGAATGACAGAGATTTAGGACATGAAGTAAATCCTTGATAAACCCCAAAATCGAGAACCGAAGGTTGCATGTGAATGCACTCTCATAAAAGCATGTCTCTCCATTAACAATGGAGTACACCTTTTTCGCACTAGTGGGCGCTCTAGTAAAAACTCCAACCAAAAAAGAGCAGCGAGTAGCAAGCTCTGCCACTTCCAAGGGAGTCATTGAAGACTCTAAACCCTGGCACTCTGAGTAGTTCTACATAAAAGAATAAATGAAATCGATGTATTCCTGGAGAGGAGAGTGGGGTGCAAAAGGCCCTAAATTGGGTTTGTAAAAATTATTCTGGAGAAAGTAGTAGCAGCGAGAAAGAGAAAAGGTGATGGAGTGTTATGGTTGCATATGATGGTATGTAGACAATGAGTATGGCAAGTGTTTATATGGGCATGGCTACTTTACAACGTCCACTTTGCAACGTTCATGATCCAACGCCCACTTAGCAACGTCCATATTCCAACGGGCAAAAACTTCATGAAGCAACACATAGCAAAGGTGTAAGCAGGTAGTAGCCAGGCACCAAGGGCCCGGCCAAGGGTAGCCAACCTCCAAGGAGACCGGCCAGCCAAGGCCGGGCACCTAGGGTCAGCCAGGGTTAGCCGGCCTCCAAAGCCGACAGACCAAGAGCCGAGTTCCAAGGGGTCATTACGGTGGGTCCAACCCAGTATATATGAGACCCCGACGAGTTCTAGCTGGGCACAGATCAAAGGTCTAATTTTTTATACAAAAGTATGGGTCACTGCCCAACATGTTATTTGGCTCCAAACTATTCCTAAGATTCGACAAGCAACCCTCATGAACAGAGGGCATTTGATGGGGTGTTTGACTCCGATTATATTTCATATGACATGGACAATTGTGATTCTTACGACGTGGACGAGAGATAAGCATTAACCACGACTCTCCTATAAATACAGGGCGATCCATATTCTAGGTATGCAATTAATACCCTCTACGTGCCTTTACAGCTTTCAAGACTTTTTTTGATTTTCTGACTCGATCGTCGGAGCATAGTCGGCCGGCACCACACCGATGTCCGTTTCGATTACCCTTCTCTTATATTTTTCAGGTTAACTTTGACCCGGATCATGCTTCGATTTGTGCATCATCAGTAATAGTATGATTAAAAAAAAAATGAACTAAAATTCAAGTTGAGTATATCTCCTGAACTTGGAGTTAATAAAAATTTCTTTTAGAATATTTTTTTGGCCTCCTTTGATAATTTTGTAAATTTCTGGTGGAGACATTTTTATAAGGGTAAATTAGACATCCCCTGAGGTTTGACCTAATTACACCTGATATCAAACTAATGTATTTTGTTACAATGACCTCCCCTGAGGTTTTCTCTGTTAGACAAAGACCCCCCTCCGTTCAAAATTATGTTAGTTTTGTCCAAAAAATTATTGTAAATTACATTGACCTTCCCTGAGCTTTGGCCTAATTACACCCGACATCAAACTAATTGATTTTGCTACAATGACATCCCCTGTAACATAAATGAACTAACCAACGTTAACTTTTGGGTGAAATGTCTATTCTACCCTTAATATTATATTGATATAAAAATTAAAATATTTATATATAAAAAATGACACTTTTGCCCATCTAATATAATAATATTTACATGGTGGGAACATAGTGGTGGCCATGGCATCTGGGGTTGTGCACGATGGTTGTGGTGGCTCGTGGTGCCTCGGCTAGTGGTGGTTCACAGCATGATAGTTGTGAATGGTGGATCTGGTATGTAGCATGGCGATGATCTTGGTGTGATGTCGATGGGGGTGATGATGGCAGTTGGAGTTGTGTGCGCGCACGCGCGCGCACACACACACACACACACACATATATATATATATATATATATATATAAATATTTACTATATATATAATATAGTAAATATTATTATATTAGATGGACAAAAATGTTATTTTATATATAAAAATATTTTATTTTTTATATTAATATAATATTAAGGGTAAAATAGATATTTCACCTAAAAGTTAACGTCGGTTAGTTCATTTCTGTTACAGGGGAGGTCATTGTAATAAAATCAATTAGTTTGATGTCGGCCCTGCCGAGTGTAATTAGGCCAAATCTTAGGGGAGGTCAGTGTAATTTATCCAAACCTCAGGGGAGGTCAGTGTAATTTACCATAATTTTTTTGACAAAATTAACAAAATTTTGGACGGATGGGGGTCTTTGTCTAACGGAGCAAAGCTTAGGGGAGGTTATTGTAACAAAATTCATTAGTTTGATACCAAGTGTAATTAGATCAAACCTCAAGAAAAGTCAGTGTATTTTACCCTTTTTATAATTACTAAAACTTTTTACATACAAAATTAACATAATAATAATGTCAAGTGAGTGCAGCTGCTCCGAGTGGATCCATGTGGTTATCCCTCTTTTATATATATATACGTGCACTTTTTTTTTTTTTTGACCTGCGAAATTATGTACTTAGACAAATTGTTGTTACGAAATTTGAACCCCAACTTTTAGCGGGCAAAAGTCCTCTGTGCTTATACATGTGTATCATGTGTGTGTGTGTGTGTGTTTGTCACACTAAAGGATAACGAGCCTGTTATGAAAATATGTTTACATCACCATCATACTCAGCTGTTATTGTTGACTGAACGTCTAGCAAGAAGAAATTTACATGTATTTAAGTTATAGGGAGAGCTTATTAGCCAAATCCAATTATATTTCCATTTTGATGAGTGCCGTTTGCATTTCAGTAAAGAAATGTTTGGAACATCGGATCAGTAGCTTAACGCTCCGTTTGAATGGACAAGAGAAAAAAGAAATGAGAGGACAAAGAAAACAAACGAAATGAAATGATAATAATAATTTTTATTTATGTTTGGATAAACATGAGAGAAAAAAAAAGGATAATATTCTTATTTGGATAAGATAAAAAAGAGAAAAGAAAAAAAAAGATCACAACCAAATTATTATCATATCCTTTTATGTTTAATAGGACATGGGTGAAATAATAATTTTCTCTATCTAATTGTTAATTGTTGATGACAGTTTTGGAATTAAGAAAGTACTACTTAAGTTTTCTTCATTTCTCTCTCAATTTTCTCATTTTTTAGAGGATAAGATACGAGGGATAATTATCTTTCCAAATCTCTCTCAATCCTCTCATTTCTCTTCATTTAAAGTACTCAAACACAAAACACATTATCCTCTTTTTTTTTTTTTTTTTTCTCTTTATCCTTTCAAATCATTCAATTCAAATAATGCCTAATTCGGAATCAAAAGAAATTTATACTAATTTTTTTCAATTTCAAAATTCAAAATTTCGATTCAGTTGTCCCAAACTCTACAAAAGAATAATGGTGAGATTTAGATTAAGATACATACTGATTCTCTTCATTCCAAAAAAATATAAATAAATAAAAATAAAGAGAAAAACAAAAAACAAACTTGATATGCTGCACCTTCGCTTTGATATATAGCTTTTGTTCCAAATGGATTCAATTGAAACCGAGTTAAACTTTAACCTCACAAATGAAGAATTTAGAGAAATTGGCATGGCATTTTATATGCTATTAGTTGCCATAGCCCCTTGTCAAAAAAAATTTAAATTTTATAATTATTATTATTATTATTTTGCCAATAGGATGCCAACCCTTTTGATGCCCACACTCTTTTCATGTGATTCAAACTTGAGTCGATTTTCTTTTTTCTTTTTTCCTAGCAAATAATTATACTTAGGAAGTATAGATACAAACACGAAACACGAGTACGATACGATACAGATACGACGATACTGTAAATTTTAAAAATAAAGACACAGATACGGCAAGGATACGCTTATAAAATATAGATACAAACACGAAACACGAGTACGATACGATACAGATACGACGATACTGTAAATTTTAAAAATAAAGACACAGATACGGCAAGGATACGCTTATAAAATAATAATATAACATATTAATATATATATTAATTATTCAATAAAAAAATACTACATTGCAAAAATACTTCAATTCATCATCAAGCAATTAAGAATCAAACAAACTTATAAAAAAAAATAGAAAAATATATTAAAATAAATTAAAGAATCAAACTTATTTAATCTTTTACATATATTTAGTTTAAATTTTTAATCATAACTTATAAGGTCCTGTTTGGTAGAGATTTTGCTTTGACTTTTACGCAGAAGAAAAAGAGAAGCATAAGCTAAATGAATAAGCTGGTACCCACCAACTTCCTTTGAACGCTCTTTTTGAATTCCGAAACTCTTCAGTCTTATCAATCCAAACACTCTCCAAAACAGTTTTTGAATTCGAAAGTCGAAAGCCGCTTTTCAAAAGCCAATCCAAACAGGGCCTTAATAGCATATAATTTTCATTCGAAACATTTGAATATACATCACTGCTACGAAGTATTCGACACGTGTTCGAAGAGTATCTAAGAAGTGTGTGTTTGAAAAGTATCCAAAGAGTATTCGAGAAGTGTCCTAAAAAAAAAATGTCAAGACCATTTGACACGTGTCCGAGAAGTGTCCGACACGGACACACACCCTTAACGAAGTGTCCGTTCTTTATAGAATTATAACTCAGATTACCTCATCTACGAAGGTTTATAACAATCAACCTTTCACTTTTTCCTTCCAAAAAAAATAAAAATTTCCGTAAAACCATAGCTCATTGCATCAAATTCCTCTTTGAATATATATATCTATATTACATTTAAGTTTGGTTCAAAATATTTTTTTTTATTTACGGTCTAAAATTACTTTATCTAACTAAGGGTCATAATTTCAAATATATTATAGTGCCGTAATTAAGTATGAGCATATATATATATATATACAAAATTATTGCATGTGTTACTGTCATTACATTAGACACGGCTGAAGAGATCTTAAGAGTAAAGACGAGTTTGTATATATATATATACAAAATTATTGCATGTGTTACTGTCATTACATTAGACACGGCTGAAAAGATCTCAACAGTAAAGACGAGTTTGTAAGTTCTGCGTATTATACTATCATTTCTTTCTTAATCATAGCAATTTTTTGAAACAATCCCAAACTAGTTTACCTTGACTTGTGACGTTTATAATCTTTAAAAAATTGTTTAAGATAAGACTTCCACCCAAACCAATCCTCTAAAACATTTTGTTTTCTGCAAAGGTTCAAATTCTCGGTTTCTAAGTCCATTCTCGTATATAAATGATGAATTCTGTCGGGAATTAAATACAGTACTGTAATTGTTATATATATATATATATATATATATATATATATATATATAATTGTTAGTATTATACTAGTCTAATTAAAAAAAGATTGTGGTAACCAATACACGGAGGTAAAGCCGCGTCAACTGTGGTAGGCTTGACCAATTCAAAGAGTCCACACGTAGCACATACATTTTTGTATATATATATATATATGTTTCTATATGCTTTTTTTTTTTTCATTAAGCCTTCATATGCATTGTTTTTCTGTTTTGTGGGCCAATGTAGGTGAATCATGATCATGTCTATCATGTCAGATCTGTAAATAAAAGATTGTGTGGATATGCTACTGTTTAATAAGAGGCTTAATACATATAGATATTTATTTTATTTTTTAAAACAAAATAATAAAACATGTAACAAATAATTTATTTACTCAACAAATAAATTTATTACACTAAATAAAAGATCTGAAAATAGATCAATGCTAGAATTGGATTCTATATCCTTGATACAATGTTTGTCCCACTAAATGTTGTGTGTTCTAAGATACAACAATCTCTCTTCAATCTTCAATCGGATAGCAGCATTACACACTAATTGATATTGCAAACTACCATTGTGTAGTACTCTCATCTCTTGACCCAACTCGGACTTACTTGAATTCTTTGATTGGGATCCAAACAAAATAGGATATTAAGACTTGGACTGGGTTAGGCTAATATGAAAGAGTAGATATTGGGTGAGTCGGATATACCATATCATTCATATACCAAGCCAATTAAAATGCATCATTCAATGAAATGTTCAATGAATGGGTCCCACTTACATATAACAACTACTCTCAACCAACTTGAATAATGTATTTTAATTGGCTTGGTATACAAATGACATGGTATACCCGACTCACCCAATATCTACTCAATATGAAGAGAGGAGAGAATTAAGTTTATAACCGAATAACCACATTCCAACGATCGTTAACTGCCATTTAACGGGCCAAGCTTGTGCCCCACTTAACCAATTTGGATTATGGAAGTGTATTGGACTAACCCAAACACACACCAAGGCCCAATTAGGATAAACAATTATTTCTTTGAGAAGCCCACGCCCAAGACCGAACGGTCAGGCATGCACGAGTGTGTGTTTTGGATGGGTCAAGTCCAACCTTGATTAGGACCATAACTATTACACCACTTGATTGTGATCCCTTATGCCCACCTATATGTGTGTGTGTGTGACCAATTGTTTTTCAACCTTCTCATGTGAGACTAACGAAATTACAAGGCTAAAACTATAATAAGGCACCTCAGTTAATTTGGATCCAATTTTTCATTCATCCGGAAACAAATTTGAGTAAGTAAATATACCATGCTTATGTACTCTTGGAGAGGAATGGAATCCAATGTTAGAAACGAATTTGAGTAAGTAAATATACCACACTCATCTACTCTCGGAAAGAAACACATTCCAACGTAGACCCGTCTTAAAAAATCGTTGGTCCTACTTTAATTTTGGCTCAAAGATTGATTGATTGATCAAAACCTTAACCTTAGTTTCTAACAAGATCTCTTATATAAGAGACTTGTGTTACGCATGGGTACGTTCCTCATGAATGTAGAGAATCTCACTAGTGACTAGTTATTTTGTTTGCAAAATCAGTCCATTAACCCATAGTACAATGTGGGTTGGGAGAACTAATGTATGGTCAATGCAGAAGTGTGGGTTCCCTCTCAAGGGCGTGTGCGTTCGGATCTAACTGGGTAACTCATGTAGGACGGATGGTGTTGTGATATCAAGGTGATGTAAGACAGGTAGACTTGTTGGGATACAAATTCAAAACTAGAATGAGAGCTTTTCACAGATGTGTAGGTATGTTTTGTCACACATCTAAAGTGCACTACATTATTGTGTATTTAGCGACTCTGTGGGTCTATTTTTTTTCCCTCTGTGGGCCTATTTTACATGGCCCAACTTTAACAATTTAAATTTTATACCTGTTGAAACTTATTACATGGAACGAAGGAATGTCTCTAAACTAGTTTCATTTCAATAATTGTCTACAATTTCATTATTTTCGGTAAATAAATTAGTTTTTCTATAATTTCATTTCAATAATTGTCTAGTTTTATTTTCATTATTTTCTCTTATTATCACCTATAACAACAACTATATTACATGTGTGTCTCTGTATTTGCATGCAACTAAAAACATACAAAACTAAAATATTATCTTCGACTTAATTTTTGCAAAACTTGCTTTTCTTGTTAATCTTATTATTATTATGTTTAATGTAATTTTCATTGAATTAAGTATAAATTAGTGCATAAAATATTAATTTCTATAACACAGCCTTGACGTTTCAAGAGGTTTGTCCATATTTTTCTCCCTTTCATGAGTTGTATCTCACCACATAAATGAGAGAGAGATAGAGGGGGTGGTGGGGCCATCGAGAGAAATATATGGATGTGATGAGCCCTTTATCCACTTTTCCCAGATTCATTTTTCCGAGAACCAAACACAATTTTCTGCTGAATAGTTGCTAAAACAAGTAGGAGAAAATATAAGTTCCAAGTTGTAGAGATATGGCTAGTCTCTTTCTCTGTTGCGACTGGAAGACTTTGCCAGCATTACCACTTCATTCTCAGTTCAATCTTAACAGTACACATAAAATTGGTGAACAACAACGACGGAGCACATTAATCCCATTCGCAACCAAGTCTTTCTCCCTTAATTCGGTATGTTCTCTTCCCTTCCTAGCTCATATATATATATATATATATATATATACACATATCACAATTAGAAATACATCGTCCAGGTAAACATGAATTCCATAATTAACATATAATGCCTTTAAGATATTTAGATATAGATTCTTCCTCTCTCTCTCTCTCTCTCTCCTTTCTTCGATTCTGCCCCTCTCTCTTTCTCTTTTCAATTTCACAAAATCAAAGGGGAGAAAATAGAGCATTAAAATTCATTTTCCTCTCTTTTTTTCTTCAATTTTGCATATAACAAACTGCATCATCACAAAAAAAAAATAACAATTCACATAGTTTTTTTCTGCAATATATTCATTGCAATAAGATAAGGAATTGAAGTATGAACAACCTGAATACAATCATGGGTAGCCCACTTTGTCCAAGATTTTGGTAAACTCTCACCAGAGTCCATAATTGACTGTGTTAAAAAAGAAGCCTAGAAGAAACTACTAATACAAAAAACACTCTTATCTCTATATATACAGAACGTTCAAATATCTCTTTCATATTCAATTAATTCCCTCCGGAACGTTCAAATATCTCTTTCATGTTCAATTAAGGGTAATGCTACTCGGGTAGAATTCTTAGACGGAATTCGTAGGCAGAAACATTTACATTAATTGGATGCATGTGTTGAGTGTATGTGGTGGAGCCTACCACATACATCTAATGGATTTAAAAATTTGAATTCTGCCTAAGTAGCATTACCCTTCAATTAATTCCCTGCATTTTTTAAATTGTGCAAATAAGTACAAATCGTCAATTTAAAAATTGAAATATCTAAAATGCCCTTACAATAGGATTAAAAAAAATAAAAAATGTCCAAAAAGGACACTTCAATATATCTACTTCAATATATATGCAACTCTCTTGTTGAATATCAGTAGGTGAATACACCATCGAACCCCAAACACCCATTGATCAAATGTAAACAATTGATACAACCACATGGATACCATCACCAAACCATGGACAGTAAGCATCATGATCTCACCACTTGGCACCGATATGCATCACCATGGATCAAAATGCAAACGCTACTTCGGTTTCTCCATGAACAAACAGTACCTAGTGATCCCATGAACGCCACTTGGCGAGCAAGGAATTAACATCTATTGTAAACCAAAGTAATCGCCACTTGTCACCACCAGAATTACAAATTTACAATGTTAATCATCAATACAGTGTACCGAGTATAAGCCCAATACAGATGAGACGGGTTTGGAATTTGGGGTTTTTTTTTTTTTTAAGGTTAAAGTTAATTGTATAGATAAGAAGAACTATACAGCTTCCATCCAGGGAGAAGATTGGCAAATAGCCAGGCCTATATCGAACCGAAAGATGCCCAACTTAACCCATTACAAGCCAATAAGCCCAGCCCAGCCCGGCCTAACAACATTCCTAGAGGGACCCCCGAGGCAAATTCAAATGTTAGCTTTAGCCAACGATCAAACAAATCCGGCAACGGTAAGAAGGAAGGATCCTCCATCCTATCCTTGCAATTGAGGGATCAGTCAGGTGGTCGCGGTGGAGGGCGTAGAATGCAGGGCAGCAAATCCCAATCAGAGGCAATAATTTTGGCACTTAGAGAATCGACGAGAGTGGTTGAAGATAATTTGAGTCTTATGGACTCAACAGATCTATCAAGGACTACATGGGAACTGAGAAATTTTCTCTGCAAGATTCCCTGGTTCCTTTCGCGCCAAACATTGTAGACAGATGCAGCAAGAGTGAGCTTACAGACTATACCTTTGTAGTTAGGAGCTTTGCCTTTCCAATGCTAGGCAGCCCAGAGTAAGAGATCATTCCATGTGGATGGCTGAATGTGGAAGGCACATCGTGTTTGAATAAATGCCCAAATGGGTGCAGAGAAGGAGCACTGAAAAAATAGATGATTGTGAGATTCACTTTCCCTGAAACATAAAGGGCATAGGCTTTGGTTCAGGTAACTCATAGAGCTTCTGTTGAGGGTGGATAGTTGTGACTAAGAGGCTAGCCATAAGATGAGGCTGTGTTTGGGTATCGATGGTTGGAACCATACAAGTTGAGGCCATGGAGGAGTAGGGTGGGATTGGTTAATTGCTTTGAGAGTTTGGGTAATGGAGAACATACCCGAGGATGATGAAATCCACTTGTATTTGTTTGAACGGGAAGGGCATGGGATGGGGAGAGAAGTGGTGATCCTCAGTTGTAGAATGATGGTAAGGATAGCCTGTGGAAAAACCCAAATGGAACCCTCAATGAAGGTGTTAAGGGAGGTTTTGCTGTCAAATGTTGAATCATAAATTTGTTGGGATGTAACTAGGCGGTGGAGAGGTCCATAAATTAGAACTTATGCCGTTACCAATTTCAAGTTTGACAAAGGACAGAAAAGCATGTTTGAGCTGGAGAAGTTTTTTCCAATTCCATGAGCATTGCCCAGGGATCTTGACTTCCCAAATACTTCTACTTTTAAGAAGGTACATTCTAATCCAACTGGACCAAAACATATTCTCATTTGGTGTGATGATCTTCCAAAATTGTTTCATTATGGCACACTTGTTCCAAATATGCAGGTTGGGAATGTCCAACCCACCAGCTTTCCTTGGTAGGCAAATGGAGGACCAAGCAACCTTGGCTGTCTTCAGCTTAAGTTCACATCCTGACAATTGGAATGCCCTGAAGATGTTGGTGATCTCAGAGAGCACAACTTTGGGAAGAATAAACTTAGAACTCTAGTACATTTGGGTACTGAAGAGCACTGCTCGAATGAGCTGTAGACGGCCTGCAAATGATAAGGCTTTACTTGTCCAGTGAGTGATCCTCGCAGTAATTTTGTTGGTGAGCAACTTGCTTGGAATTTGGGGTTGTGATTGGTTATCGATTGGGATTTGTGGTGGCGTACGGTGGTTGGTTTGAGGGTGTTTGCTGGTTTGTTGTATGCGTGAGTGGGTTTTCTCCTCTTCTGGTTGTGTGTGAATGGTGATCTAGAGAGAAGCATTTGTGTGAAAGTGGATCTCTTGAGTTGTCCAAACCTTTCTTCTCCAACCTGCTCACCATGCAAAGATATAGCTATTATTCACACACACACACACACACACACATATATACATGTATACGTATATGGATTGGATGTATATACACATATACATCTATAGCCAAATTGAGAGAAAAAAAATGGAGAGATCTTGCAAGAGAGAAATAGTTGAGGGGCATTCTGGTCATATAAAAGGATATTTTGGGATTTTTAGAAGAAAAAAAAAATTGTCAGAACTGACAGACAAGACAATTTGCTCCAAAATTGAAAATTATAGAGATTTATATATACATATCAAGTAGTATGAGTGTTTCTTGCATATTTTCTATATACAGCGATGGTTTTTCTTTGCACTTAACCCTAGTTCATTATGTCTCCGAATCTACCAAGGTCATTGCTATCGTTGATATTGTCATTTCCCTAATCATTTTAATCATTACATAAATTTCTATGCCATTATATTTTGACAATTACTGTTTATATATATATATATGTTGAATCATATGATCTGTAGATTGGAAAAAGGTGCCAAAAGTGTGCAGGCAAAGGTGCTATAGAGTGTCCTGGATGTAAGGTACTACCGTCACATATATATATATATATATATATATATATATATATATATATATATATAATCTTGCAAATAAAAAAAATAAAAAGGAAATATATCCAAATGTATGAGGTATTCCATATGGAGTATGGGTCTGTTTCGTTCAATTTTCTATTTTGAAAATAAAAAAACTATATAGAAACTTGTTTAGTTTTTGAAAACTTGAAAATTCAGCTAAAAAATAACCTATTTTAGAAAAATGTCTTTTAAAGTTATTTGAAAAATAATTTTCTATTTTTTGAACTCTTGAGAAATATTTTCAGAATACTGAACCAAACAGATGCCAAAATATGGAGTAAGGATGAATTAAAACTTTATAATATACATCATCTTATAAAGCAAAAGAAAATGCTAAACATCATGAATATAATTCATGAATTAGTATCTCGAATTAGGTGGATGGTTATTTGGCATTACGTGACTAATTATTTGGTAATATAAAAGTAATTATTTTGAGAAAATACAGAAAAATAAAAAGAGAAAAAATAGCAAAACTTATCATTATAAATCCAAATCCTAATAACATAACTCAATAATGTATAATTCAAATTAAATTTTATGCCCGTGTCTTCCTTCGAAAGATCTTTTCCATCAAATCTTCAAAGAATTGAGACAAGAAATTACAAATTTTTTTCTATAATTTCTTTAACATAAGCTTGTAACTCTTTCTCTTGAATAAAAATTCCAATTTTCTTCAATACATATGTGAATAATTAAATAAACACATAATGTATTAAAGTTTCTTATAATTTTATTTTGATTTGGTATTTTCGATTAAAGTTGAATTTTAATGAAAGACTAGTAAAGATGGAAAGAAGTTGAGAGAGTCAAAAGAGTATATATGTATATATAATAAAATATATATAAAAAAAAAGAAAATAATGAGAGAGAGAAACTCAATTTAATTATTGTTCCTACTTCCTCTTTTAACAAGATTCATTTAGTTTAATAAAATATTAAAATTAATGAAAAGTGTAATATGTATCAAAGTAGAGAATATTTATATCTTTTTCATGTTACCATGTCATATTTGAGATACACATTCAAAATATATATTCGAGATGTGTAGTGCTGCTCTAAAGCAAAATTGCATTTTCACTCAGGGAACAGGAAAGAATAAGAAGAATGGGAACATTTTCGAGCGATGGAAGTAAGTTAATTTTCTGTCCTTTTTAAGGGGAATCATTACAATTATTCATGGACAAAAAGAAATTTTATCGTCAGATTTCTTTTTTTTTTTTCCAGTAAATAAGTGAAAAAAGTAAATTAAAATTCAGTTGGCTACGCCCGGACTCAAACCGGAGACCTTCAGTGTGTTAGACTGACGTGATAACCAACTACACCACGAAACCATTGATTATGAGACTTCTTAACTCTAATTTGTATTTTAATTTCAATTATCTTAGATGCTATGATTGCCAAGGATTCGGCTTAAAGAGTTGTCCCAGTTGTGGGAAGGGAGGGCTAACTCCAGAACAAAGAGGAGAAAGATAATCTGCTCATCTCAATGACTGAGAAACTACATATATATATATATATATATATACAACTTTATGTAAATATCTAATTAATTTGTAAGGTTCAACAAGTCATGTTTGCAAATATTGTTAAACACATTGCATGGTGTAATATGAATTTAACAGTTGAAACTATGAATTGAACATATCTAATTATTGATATATACATCTATATATACAATGTAACGTTACTATACTCATGACATGCTTTTATAGTATCTTTCCCCATGCTAGTAATAGAAAGCTTGTAATGACACATCCAAGGTTTTAATGACTACCCAAGTATTCAGTGACTGAAGTGCAAAAGAAGGAGATTATGATATTCAACCTTGTATACTGCATTGGTTCAAGGATTTAAAGGGTTATTGTGCATGCGAATGGATTTGGGCCTCTTCAACTGTGTGTTTTTTTTTTTGGCTCCTTTAATTGCAAAAATGATATTTACATATTGGATAATGATTTATGGAGTGAAACTTATCACCTTGAAGAGATTTTTCATCTATTGAATCAAGAAAGTGTAGCAAATACATGGGTCCCACTTGCATTGTCTATGGAATGAGAGTAATTCGGTTCCTCAACTCATTGATATATTTATCTGTCTCTATCATTATTCTTACAAATTTAATGGATGAGGTGTTATTTATAAATTTCAATTCACTATGCTTGGAAGCATAAAATTGACGTGGGGGATGATTCTAATTTTCCTCCAAAGCCAATTTGAACATGACGTTGCATCTGCTGTTATTCTTGAAGATGTTAGAGCATCTCCAGCAGCTTCTTTAAATTTAGCTATCCAGATTTAAATTTTGTGCAGCCACATCAGCATGTCAGGATTTTCAGAATTTAACTCCACAACAGCTTCTCCAGATTCCGTTAGTCAAAAATAATAATATTTTAATAAAATTTTAATTTTTTTTAATTAAAATTTAATTTAATTAATTATTTTTTATCTATTTCCTAACGGCTATATTCCTAACGGCTCTATTTCGAACGGCTATATTCGTAACGGTTTTATTTCCAACGGCTATATTCTTCATCTTATATAAACACTCATTTGTTCATTTATAAAATCATCACTACATTCATATCTTTCATTCTTGTAAAAGTTCACTTGTCATCTTCTTCACTTTCAAATTTTCAATGGCTTCGCCATCACGACCTTTGCCAGATTCTAATTCTCCACGTTCTTCATCATCCTCTTCATCAATAGATCTTAACACGTTACTTGAAGAGCATCTAGCTGCCTACAGATCGATTCCGAATTGTGCGAGGCCGGAGATTGTAGCACAAGTCTTTCAACCACCTCAGAGGCGGTTGGTTTATCGTGACCGAGAAGGAAGCCATCGTCGGCTAATGAAAGACTACTTTGATGAGAATTGCACATATACACCCGAACAATTTCACAGACGATTCAGGATGCGACGAGAACTATTTCTTCGTATCCTGCATGATGTTAAAGTTTATGACGACTTCTTCGTCCAAAAAAGGGATGCGACTGGTCGTTTGGGGTTATTTTCTATACAGAAGATGACAAGTGCAGTACGTATACTCGCATATGGTTGTTCAGCTGATTCAACTGACGAGTATATTAAAATCGGTGAGAGCACTGCCATACAATGCTTGATGGCATTTTGTAATGTTGTAGTTGCTGTGTATGAGGCAGAGTACATGCGCAAACCAAACGAAGCCGACATAACATGACTGCTTCAAGAAAGGAAGGCTAGAGGATTCCCAGGTATGTTTGGTTCCATCGACTGTATGCACTGGGAGTGGAAGAATTGTCCAGTGGCGTGGCATGGCACGCACAAGGGACGTTCACATAAGGCTACTCTCATATTGGAGGCGGTAACCTCACAAGATTTGTGAATTTGGCATGCATTTTTTAGAATGTCGGGCTCACACAATGATCTAAATGTGTTGGATCATTCTTCGGTATTTAACCGTATTGTCAATGGCCGACAGCCTCTGATTAATTATATGGTGAATGGGCATCACTATAGCATGGGCTATTACCTGTCTGATGGTATATACCCTAAATGGGCAACTTTGATGCAGACCATCCCAAATCCAAGAACTGCAAAACAAAAAATGTTTGCTGAAAGACAAAAGGCATGTAGGAAAGATGTGGAACGAGCATTTGGGGTCTTGCAAATCAAGTGGGTAATAACACAAGGACCAGTGCGTTATTGGGATAAGATGGACTTATCTCTCATAATGAGAACATGTATCATTCTTCACAATATGATCATTGAAGATGAGCGTCACACCAATACTTGAATTTGGCAGCCATCGGAAGAAAGGATCCCGAATTCCATTAAAATATTAGACCCCAATGTTTTTGCGGCACACATCTACGCTCACCAACTCCAGTACCGCAGCAGAGAGATAAATACGCAATTGAGGAAAGATTTGATAGAACATTTGTGGAACCAAATTGGTGATGAAGATGATGACAATTAAGTTTATGTTGCCTTTTATGTACTAGAATCTTTAATTTATGTTATTTTTTATGTATTAGAATCTTTAATTTGTGTTTTTTTTTATGTACTAGAATTTTTAATGTGTGTTTTTTTATGTACAAGAGTATTTAAGTTATGTTACATTTTTTTTTGTTTTTAAGATGTTACGAATCATTATGCAATAATATTTTAATAATTTTTTTTTTTTTTTAAAATTCAAAATATGGGCTAAGTGCTACTCAAATTGAAGCTCTCAAAATTTTATATTTAACAAAAATAATTTCATCAAAAAATTTAATTTGTAGCAAAAGTTATATAAGTTTAAGTGAAGATAACAAATATATGTGTGTGTCTATATATATATGTGTGTGTGTGTGTGTGTATGCACTAAACAGAAGAAAGACTTTGATAAATAAAAAAAAGACTTTGTATCACCGAATCATGAGCTAAATTAAGCCAAGCTCTTGGCTAAGCATTTTGTGGGGCCCTTTTTTTACTAAGCCATTGGAGGGCTTTGTTTGGATTTGCATCGCCAGAACATGGTCTGGCGATGCCGCTGGAGTTGCTTTTAAGTCCTTATTACATATTAACAATGGGTGGTCTTTAAGTTGGTGCCCTTGGCAATGTAATTCAGTATTCCATGAATTGAGTAGATGGATTCTGAGATCTAGAAGTGGTGATTGTAAAACACCCTCCTCTATTATTTTTTGTGAGAACAAATACTCTTATGTTGCATTTGGGAGCATCGAATCAGTGCTTTGGGATTGGAATTGAAAGAAATTTAGTTTAAAATTTGAACTAAAAATCCCCCAATTCCAACCCTAAGGCACCAATTCGGTGCTCCCAAACATATATAGCACTAATTTATCAAAAGTTGCAAATTGTCTCCCTCTAATAGTCGGGTGTTGGAATTCTGGTGTTCAGGTGCTCATGCGCTTCGCATGTGACACATGTGATGGTTGTTTTAACGAAAATACTCTAATGCATGCAACAAACACTCTCAACTTATCATTTGTAAAATTAATTGTAATGGATAAAATTGGCATGCGTAAGGGCATTTTTATCAAAATAATCAGTCCATGTGTCACGTGCAACTTAACACCAAAATTCCAACATTCAGCTCTTAAAGGGAGGCAATTTGTAACTTTTGATAATTGAGGGTGTTTATTGCCTCAAAAAATAATAAATGAGGGTATTTTGTAACTTTTTGATAGTATAAAAGAGTTTAGTGCAATTTGCTCTAATTAATATAAAAGAAACAAAGAGACAGGATATATATATTCTAAGACTATGTAATGCAATTGAAGAACATTCAATAACTTATTTTAAGAGTAAAACTGTAGAATCCATTCTCCTCTTTTATATTTATCAAATCTTCAATGAATATTTGAGACTAAATATCTATCCATCTAAAATTAAAGAGTGAGATAAGACATTACCCACACCAAATTCCAAGCCTCAATTTTTAAAATTTTTTATTATACCCTCAAAAAAAATAATTAATTTTAAATAGGACCCTAAGATTTATTAAAAATTTCAATTTGGCCCCCTCCCCCCCCCCCCCCCCCCCCAAAATATTTTCAAAACACTCATATATTGACCCCAAATAGAGAATTTGAAAATAAATTTAGCTTGTGTCCCCTTGAAAACTATATAAAAAATAAATAAACTTAGACCTTGTAGTCATACTTTTGAACGTCCAAATATTGTGAAATAAAAATTTAAGTTCATTAACATTGTAATACTTATCACAACAAATCGTTATTTCATTTACATATACACATGTACAATATCTATTATATTAATTCAAAAGAGAAATACACTAATGTCCCCTCATATTCAATAAAAATGCATGAACCTTTCTTATCAAATATTTTTGTAAGTTAATGTTTACAAAAAAAACATCTAGAATTATATATCAATCTTCATTTGCTAAATGACAAATTGAATGGAGGAAAATAAAGTGTTGTGAGATTGTAAACCACAACAATGATCGTATATACTAAAACTTTTAATGGTTATTTACTAAAAAATAACAAATTCTATGACTAAGTTATGTTAAAGCCACTAAAAAATAATCTTGTTTTGTTAAAACTTGTGAGATTTTGTTTAGTTAAAATCATTATTTTTTTTAATCAAATTTATCTTTCCGAAGTGGAATCAAATTACTCAAAATCTTTTTCTAAAAATTGGATTTTAAAAAAAATGAAACAATTAATTTTTGAAGTAAAATTGGTTCCCTATTTTTTTTTTCTTTCCCTTTTCACTTTTTAGTTGTAACTTATCATTTCATCTTCTCAATTTTTTTCTCTCTTACATCAATTTTCTGTCTAATTATTTAAGTTGCATTTTTCTCAATTTTGAAAAAAAAATTCCTGAACAAATTTCTCAAGATAAATAACACTATAACTAAAATTTAAAAAAATTATATTACAATTGGTTGCTAACATTTTCAAATTTTAATTACATAATGTAAATTTGGCCCCCCCAAACTAAATTTCCTGGCTCCGCCCCTGAGCACTAGATATATCCATCCAACTAAAATTAAAGAATATAACATGTGAGCCTCATGCACTAGATTTTACGAGGGGGCTCAGAGTCCTCACCTCTCCATTTAAGGGAGATAGATTATACCATTGGGCTAATGGCCCATTGGTAATATGTCATGTATTTTTATATAGCACATTTCTATTAGAAACTATACAGAGTATATATTACAGTAGTGAGAACATAACAAATCCCGCTAGTTTCTTGGTCTTCAAATAATTGTAATCCTTTCCAACAAAGAATGAGTTGGAGACTCTATAAATAGAGGTGAGGTTGAGGAGAGAAGTTATAAAGAAAAAAAATAGATAATTATAGAGAAAGAAAGAGTGTGTAACCAAAATATCAAAGTAAAGAAAGTCATTCTTCATCCGTGGACGTAGGCAATTTGTCAAACCACATAAAAGTTCAATCTTTCTAAGCTCATGTGAAATTCAAGTGTGATATTTTTGAAAGTTATGTTTCAAATTTATCGAGCATAATTGAAACAAGGTTTTATTGAATTAAATATGTTTTAAATGATATCAAATACAAATGTGAGAGACACAGAGAGATGATCCAAATAAAGGAGGAGAAGTGTGCAAGCCAAAGGGATTTATGATGAAGGTAGAGACATTTGTCTCTGTGGCAGATCTTTACTAGTTTACTCTTGTATGAGTTTATGCCTTGTTCTTGTCTTGCCTCTAATGCCTACCATGGTGTGGTGTGTACATATAATTTTAGAATCTATGGACAATACTTAATAGTCGTCAATTTGCTTGGTTCGGACCTAGTACCTAGAGTCCTAGGTCATTATTCCTCTAAACACCTAAGAGATCATTTCTTTATTTTTTGTCATTTTTTAATGTACTGTGGCGTGTTACAAAATGTAGGCATTAAATGCATTCAGCTAAGCACAGTGGTAATAGTTGAAGCATTAATTACTCTAATCAGAGCATTAATAATGATTATAAGGGTATCTGTCACAACATGTGTTCACCATCCCTTTGGCTTGGCCCATTACTTGCTTTGGCCATATCCTGACTCCTTACCCACTAATCCAGAATTCTTCTAAGTATGCCGTGTGGTGGCTCTGAGTACACGAGAAAGCCTTACTTTTATCTCGTTATCGTACTCATTGCATTGTCTCAAGACTAAGTAACGATTGTTTTGGACCTCGAGGACAATGTGAAAGGATTGCCCTTAAGATCTAGTAACCTGATTTGTTTATTAGGGTTTTCTTTGAACTCGAGAGTAATCCCCTCGAGGTTTGGTTACCTGACTCTTTGACAGGGTTTGCTTTGGACTCAACAGTAGTGTCCTCGAGGTTTTGGTGATATGATGTCACAGTTTTTTGTAGACTCGAGGGTATTTTCCTCGAGGTTTGGTGACTTAGTTTGGTGTCAAGTTTTTCTTTATACTCAAGGATAATGCCCTCTAGGTTTTGGTGACTTGATGTGTTGTCAAGGTTTTTGAGACTCGAGTAAATATTCTCGAGGTTTAGTTGTTCGTCGTGTCGTCAAAGTTTCGTTTATGGGCCTAGCCACGTACGTTCTCATCTTGACTTTTCAAATGGTTATGTGGCTATTTAGATATGCCTTGGCCATGTGGATGGTTTTCTTTTGACTTTTCAACGGCCACACGGGTGGCATATAACCAGAGAACAAGTTAATATGATTGAGTGTTTGTTTGTTCAACAATACCTTAGCATCTCTGTCGTGTCATCGGAGTTTTGTTTATGGGCCTAGCCACGTAGGTCCTCATCTTGACTTTTTAAATGGTTACGTGGCTATTTAGATAGGCTATGCCTTAGCCACGTGGATAGTTTTTTTTTTAACTTTTCAACGGCCACATGGGTGGCATATAACCAAAGAACAAGTTGACATGATTGAGTGTTTGCTTGTTCAACAATACCTTAGCATCTAATTTATTGAAAAATCACTCTAAAACAACCACAAAAAAAGGTAATTGCAACAAGAGGCATTTATGCAGACAAGTGCTTGACTTGTAGAAAATAATGTTATATCTTGTTGCATTTCCCCCCTCAAGTATGCAAACAATATGCAGCCTCATCTTTGAAACAGTATGCAGTTTCAAGTAATTCTTGATTTTTATAACTAATCAAATGTTCTAAACTTCTACATGCCAAAGATTTAATTTTTTGTTTTTATAATCAATCAAAAAGTCTAAGGTAAGACTTGGCGCAACGGTAATGTTACTCCATTATAACTTAGAGGTTACGAATTTGAAATAAGAAAACAATCTCTTTGAATATGAAGGTAAGGTTGCATGCATCTGACCCTCTCAAGACGGTCACGTCCTGATTTTCGACTCCCGGAAGCTGAAGGTGATTCGGTCATACGTCATTACCTCATTAATAATCTCACTATGATATCTTATTCGGATAACAAGTTGTCACACACCAATTTCCAACATCCAAAAATTGGGGTAAACCCGTCCAGTTAGCCCTAATGAACCATCTTAACTATTAAAATCATTGCGGAAGCTTAACCCACACACACACACACATATATATATGCAATTCAATATCAACTAATCCCAATAGACCCCACACGTGATCACACATGCACATCCAACACATTATTCCTATCCTCAGTCTAGCTGTGGACTACAGTTTCGATTAATCGTCCTTAGAGCTTCGATTAATCGAAATGTCGATCAATCGATGGTCTATCAATCGATGGTCTATCAAAGTACTATTGTAATCCGGTTGGAATTGAAGTCCAATACCATCAGTAGGAATGCCCCAACCCTCCTAGGCATCGACCCGACACCGACCTAAATGATATGCAACCATGATGTCGCTACGCTACATGACATATTCAATGTTCTCATGTTCAATCAACACAAATACAATTCTAGAAACGTGTATTTAATCCACACATCATGCTTAACAGTTTAAACACATAAGTATTAAGATATTTATATCTTTTTCGGTTATAATCGAATATATAGACATGATTGGTCAACTCCAATGATTATGAAACTTGGGGTAAGATTAGGCATCTTCACATGAGTGGTCACGTTCCGACGATCACATGATAACAACACGAGATTGGTCACATTTTGATGGCCGTGTAGTAGTATGATTGGGCATCCTCACATAAGTGGTCACATTCTGACGATCACGTGATAACACACGAGATTGGTCACATTTCGATGGTCATGCGGTAATATGATTGGGCATCCTCAAATGTCATAATATATGGTTATTTTCACCACTTCCCTTGCATGGTTGGGCATCTCCGACTTCCATGTATGATACCCTTGGACAACACTCTGACATACACATACGTACTCATTAGGCCCGCGCACACACACACATATATATATATATTAATTTTACCATGCATTTCATCCTCACATACTTTCATAACCAACGTATAAACACATTTATGCTCACACTAATGCACATAATTCATAACATAGCTAGATATACTCTCATTTCATACACATTACATGTATACATTCAACACATCATATACCACAATATGAACTTAACTAGCATGTAGAAATTACAAGAAAAGAGGCAAAAACATAATATCACAAACCCATCAATTCTTTCATACATACCAACTCAACCAATACATCTCCAAATTCACCAAAACCCTAGAATCGATAAATAAGAAAAAAGAAACACCCTTACCTCGAATTTGAAGACTTTTCTAACAAATCTCTATAATTACTCCAAGTTCTACCTTGCCAAAATTCAAGTTTGTTTAGTTCAAACTGAAGCCCTTGCTATGTACTACAAGTTGTCTTTCACTCACAACTTTCGAATCCAAGCCTACGGCTTCAGAAATGAAGAGAAAAGGAAGAAAGATGAAAAGGGAGAGAAAAAAGAAAGCTTGGCTAGCTGTTCTGGGCTTTTCCAAATGGTTGTAAGTCTCAGCCTTAGATATTTATAATATCTAGGGCGCAAAATGACTAAAATGCCCCCAGGCCACTAAATGTACCCTCCCAACCTCCGTTTTTGATTTCAAAAGCAACTACGTCTCTGAAATTGCTTCCTTAACTCTTTAAAAATTTTATTTAGTTTAAAACCAAAAATAAATATGTCATTTCAGGTTTAAGAAAGGCAAAACTGACATTTTATTCATTTATTGTAGATGACATCAGCATATTTTATTGGTTTCCGTCAGGCATTGTAACGAGAAGGAGAGTCCATTACACGCATCACAATCTTAAGGGAAGTAAGTGGGATTATGAAACGTATAGGGGAGGTATGTGTTATATTGACAAACCTCAGAGGAGATAAGTGATATTTACCTAAAAATTTAAATCTTTTTATACATTTGTATATTGCCTCCTCCTATCTTTACAGATTATGCTAATATGATATTTTGTTTGATACATAAAATATAAAACTCTTGTGAGTGAAGTCTCCTTAATATCTCTCATCATGTTGATGAAATGAAAGTTAAATTGAGAGTTATGTTACACAATTAGTAGCAAACACAAGTTTGAGAGAAAACTGAAATTTTAATAATATCTATGTAAATCTGCAAGCAGTACATTTATATATTAAAATAAAGAAATTAATTTTGGAAATCTAAAAGCAGCCTTATTTAGTACTATTCAAAAATTACGAAATGTAATCCAAAAATAAAATTACAAAATCAACTAAATCACTTACAATTACGAAAAAAATAAGAATAAGAACCTAATCAATAAAATAATATAACTACCAAAAATCAACTAAATCCAAGTTTGATTCGACTACTAAAAAAGAATTCTGAAAAACTCAGTTGTCTTCCTATAGCATTAAATAAGATGAAAATAGAGTTTATAAAATTTGGTCGAAATACGACGTATGTCATGAGCAAACCTAATGAGTATTGATTGTTGGAACGATTTTGATCGAAAAGATATTTTACAGATCGATTTTTTGCATTGTAATTTAAGTTCTTATATATTTATCATTTTAATTAAAAAAAATATAGCATTTATTTTATGTTATTCAGTATGCCCTGAAAAAAAACTCTTGGCTCCTGCCTTTTACTTTTTTCCAAAACATCTCTATTAAAATTTTCAATTGAAATTCAACTGATTTAACATGTTTCTTTGGAAAATAAAAGGGAGCTGATGTTAACACTCCACATCTCACCTCAAGCACTCCAACTTTTTAATTTAATAATTGAAATGACAAATTTACTCTTCATCTCCTAAATGAAGTCTTAGGGTCCATTTGGCTAGATGAAATTAATGGTAGAAAGTAAAAGTGAAATAAATTAAAGAAAAATTAATTTTTTAGCATGCATTTTGATTAGTATGAAATTTTTTCAAGAAAGTTGTGGAAACTACCATTTTGGATATGATGAAAGTTACAAGAAAATATAATGATTCACCTTAAAGTAATATAAGAATCTAAATAAATAATTTTGTAGGACATTGAGAGAGATATAAACTATTATACTATTATTTTAAAATATATATATATATATGCATAAAAAAGTTTTATTTTAGAGAGAGGAAAAAAGGGGAGGGCATAATAGTAAATTCACACAACTTTCTCAAGAAAACAAAATTTTACAGGAAAATTTATTAGAAAATTAGGTGATCATGGAAAGTTACTTTCCCACAAAATTTTCCTTTCCTGCTATGTAAACTAGTAAAATGTTAAATAATTTTCATTTTTTTCTCCTTTTTTACTATTTTTATCTAACAAACAAAATATATAAATTTAAAAAGTGAATGCAAATGTCAACTCCCAAATAAAAATAAAAATAAAAAATTAGCATGTTTCTATGGTAAGCTGTACAGAGAGATTGCAGAAGTACGGTGAGAACATAACAAATCCCCCAATCTAAGGGGGAGAAAAAGGCTCCCAATGGGGGACTTGGCCTCTCTCTCTTTCTCTCTCTCTCCTCACGAAATTTTACTGCAATCTAACCCTTTCTCCTCAAAGTAACTCTTCTGTGATTTGTCTCGCACAGGTATTAATGATTTTATTTGATATTTTCTTCTTTCCCTTTTCATTTCGAGTTTCATAAATTGTTTCATTCGCTTTCTGCTATGATTTCTCTTCATTTTTATTTTTTATTCTTTATTCAATGTGTAAAAATGATCTGGTTTTAGCCACAATGTTGTTTAAAACTTGCCAAAATATTGGCTTTTTGTGGTATTTAAGCTGTGTGTCAATTGTACATGGCCTCTAAACTTCAAACACATCACTTTGACTGGATGAGTTAATGAAACAAATGCCATGCAAATCGCGAGTAATGATATATATATATATATATGATCACATTTATTAGTTTTAGTATGATTTCGTGGGAAAATGTTCTGATTTCTGAAATATTGTTTAAGAAACACAATGGAGTTGATCAATTTTCATGATCCAATTGCTCACATAGTCGAGCAATTTTCTTAGATCATTGTGAAAATCACATCTTTTTTAGCATAATTGCGTAACAAGAGTCATGTAGTTGACCTTGTGAAGTTGGGAAAAGGTTTTGCTGAATTAAATATGTTTTAAATGTTTATTGAACTCCAAACAATGAGTACAAACATCTACAAAATAGTTCTGTTTATGGGTTTACAAAATGGTAACATAAACATTGTTTATATAAATGCTTAAACAATAAACACTAAATATAAATAGTTGATAAATCCCTCTGTAACAAAAAGGGTAAATGGAACAAGAGATGTATATGCATACAGATGTTTGATAAATTGCTTAATTTGTAACAAATAATGCTCTAGATTTGTACATGCCAAGAGATTAGGGTATGTTTGGTTCATTTTTTTGATAATACTATTATGTTTTCAAAAACTAGAAATCAAAAAATTATACAGAAAGTTGTTTGATTGTAGTTTTCTTAAAAACCTAATTAAAAAAAGACTTGAGAACTGTCTTTTATAGTTCTCACAACAGTTTTCCTGTTTTTGGAAAATTATTTTCAAAAAACAGACCCTGAATTTTTATTTTTTAGAAAGTATTGAGTTTCTTCCCGATCACAGTTTTCCTCCAAGTCAATCAAATTTTCTTATGGAAGACTAATTAAAGCTAAAAAAAAAACTATATATGCTCTTCTTACCTGTTAGAGATATTATACAAATGATGTGAGAGACACATGTACCTCACTTACTCGAATTCTTGACTTTTTCATTATCGGTACCCAAGGCCGGATGTGAAAAGAATGTGAATTAGTGTTAGGAAGACAACTGACTATAAAATTTATGTCAAATCTTCTTGATGAATTCTTATTTAATTGGTGAGATTCATGTGACCGATCTAATTTATATGGGATTAAGACAAGGATGATGATGTTAGGGACACAATAAGGTGTCACCATGTAAAAGTAATTTGATTACTTTTCTTAAGCACAATTCCATGAAAAATGGGTTGCTGAAGAGGTGAGTATGTCTCTAGCCATAAAATTCAATAAAAAACTGTTGCAGTTTCATTCTCATAATATCACCACATCAGAAACTTTTGCCATTACAATAAGATGATTGGTATAGACCAAATTAACACAACAAATATGACATTGTCATTTTCTGTGGTTGTTAAGAAGTTTAACATTGATATTCTTTATTATCTTATTCTTAATAATATAACAAGTGTACTGATTAGTTATTGGAACTATACAATCTGTTTCTTTGTATCACTGTTGTTTTTCTTTTTGGGTAACCGGAGTATCGGGAGTTTACTCCGACTAATCTCCGGGACACCGTGTAAAGCGTGCCCTCCACACGAGTCGAGACAAATAAAGCTTGTATTACTGGAGTTGTAATGTGAAGATTACTGATTATGTTCAACTTATTTTCTTTGCTCTTATGAGTCTTACCCTTTAGGTTGCATATTTGCAATGGATTCCTTTAAAGGACAAGGAGGCATTCAGATGCTACTATCAGCAGAACAGGAGGCCCAACAAATTGTATCTGCTGCTAGAAACTGTAAAATTATATATCCATATGTATATTTCCGAAGGTTATAGCTATAAGTTGTTGTGGATTAATCATCTGGTAATCTTTTGTGCTTCAGTGAAATTGACAAGGTTGAAGCAGGCTAAAGAAGAAGCCGATAAGGACGTGGCACTCTATCGTTCCAATTTGGAAGCTGACCACCAAACGAAACTTTCCGATGTATGTAATACGGTGTTAAACCAACATCAATCACCATAATCATTGTCATTGTCACTGTCATGATCTTTATCTTCGTTGCAGTGATTATAGCATTATCATTAATCCCCACAACATCTTTCTGTTCTAAAGATTAGTTTTGCCTTTTGTCATTTGAATTGCTAAAAATTTCATTATTCTTCTTGTTTTGTTTTGATTTATAGACGAGTGGAAGCTCTGATTCAACTGGACAAAGGCTTGAAGAGGAAACTGGAATGAGGATTCAAAGCTTGAAGGAGACAGCTTCAAAAGCTTCCCCAAAGATCGTCGAGTTTCTCATGAAGCACGTCACAACTGTGAAAATTTGATGCATGCATGAAGGTTAGTCAGATCGTTTCATCTATTAACATTGTGAACTATTTCATCTTTACTTCAGATTTCAGTTTCAGAGCCTTGTGTTTTTATATATATGGTTGGTACAACAGGGAAAGTTGCATACTTAAAACCTGAACAAGAATTTTTCTGTGTAACTGTTCCAAGGCTTCATTGATTTGATTTTAAATTCTTATTATTTATGTGGACTAAGAATTACATTACACAGTCTTGAAAATGTTCAGTATAAACTGTTATGTTGTGGGTCAAATTTTGTCTCAGCTTGGGTTTGGGAGGCAACGCTCTTAGAAAATATGTTATGACCCATTTTTTACTTGCAAGTCTTGGACCTTGATTAGGACTCTCTTGTAGGTGTATATAAGGGCATCAAGGAATTAGAGTAGGATTATGAGAAGACACTGAAAATCGTTGAAAGAGAGCAAGAGCTAGGGTTTGGGGTTGAAAGTTGTAATCTCTTGATTTTCGTATAGTGAAAACTTTAGCCAGATCTTCGCCGTGAATGTAAACACATCGCTAAACCACATAAATTCTCGTGTTCTGTGTGTGATGCTTGTTTCATTTTCTGTCGTGTTTCGTTATTGTTGTTTGGTCTGTGATAATTTTCAAGTTGTTGAAAATAACATAAATCGGATATTAAATTTGTATTTCTTTCTTGTCTTCCAGTGACAGTATTGGGAAGCCAAGAATATAGACGATCAACAGGAATAAAGAAAGAAGCAGAGCTGGCGGACGAATGAAATAAGTATTTGTTGTCTTTCATCATATGCATTTTCTTGAAACACGAGTGTCTTGTTATCCGGCTCAACAAATATGGTTTCCACTATATTTCTTAGGGGGGTGACCTATTTTGAAGCTTGGAATTTTGTTCTCATTCCTTATTCTATATTTGATGCTGAAACTAGGAGAGACTTTTGTAAATGTTTCCAATACAAAGAAATGAATTAGCTTGTTATTGTTGGCAATTATTTTGTTATTCACAAGATTATACCTACCTAAAAATGTAGTCTACGGCACGTGGCTCCCGTCAGTGTGCGGTCTGGAGAAGGTCAAATATACATAGTCATGCTTCTGTGTTCAGAAAGATTATTTCCTATTTTGAACTCGTGACCTCCGAGTCACAATAGAGCAACCTTACCGCCTGCCCTCAAGATTACACCTAGCTAAATGGTAACTAAATTGGCATAATGCCTCTAGATATATATAACATGTCTCATGTTCAACACCTAGTTGTTTTAAACACTTGACCTTGAATATGGTGTGCATTTTTTATTTTTTAGAACAGAATAAGTTCAATCTTTCTCATATTTCCATCACCTCTATGTTTTGAACAAGCTTGAATCGCATCTAATTCCTCATGTTTAAGAACAAGCAGGCAATTCTCAGTTCTTCTTTCCCCTACGGAAGTATTTGCCTCTATTACAACTCCAAAGGCTTAAAAGTTTCAAATTTTCTTTTCTTTTCTTTTCTCCTCTTTTGTGCGCAAATGTATTGGCTTTAGTCAAACACTAGGCACTAGTTATAATATCTTCTCTTCTATTCAGTTTTCATAAATTAAGAATATATGTTAAGCATCACCTCCTACTACTACTTAGAACACACTATTAAAAAGTTATTGTCTTACAAATGTTTCATCCAAATTTGAACTTGAGTTACTAGAGCTCCTGGTTTTATAGGAATACACATTTATTTGTCAACAGACAACCGCCAAATTTCATTGGAATTATACGAGTAGTTATTATCATGTTGCATTTCCAAGTTCACTACACTGAAGTTATGTTTTGAACTAAATTTCCTCCAAATCCAGTCTCAAAGAGCCAATTCAGTGCCCCCAAACGCAATATCTAGAGGCATTAGGCTAAAATGTAATTCTCTTTATGTTTATAGTTCACACACACATTCAGCTAGTCAGGCATAGTATTGGATAAGACTATGTATCAGTCTAAGATCTGTGCTGCTCACTCACCAACTATCTTACCACTGATCTTGCCCTCAAGTGTGATCCAGTTCGAATTATCGATCTCGTGGATCTGGGATCTATAGATCAAACCTCCTGCCACCTCTACCACGCTGTTGACCATCTTAATACCTTGCCTAATGAGAACTACCTTGTAAAAATGATCTTCTAACCCAACGTTGAATTATGTTCAACTTTCATGTCTAAGTATTAAGCACAAACATAATTCAGAAATGAGAACTTCTGAAACTAATGCATCCAGATCTGAAGATGATATACAGCAACTGGATTTCGCCAACAACACGTGATTAAAGGCTCTAACATCCCTACATATTTCCACCTGAATTCCCAGGTTGACGTACATTTGACCATTTTTTCTATTCCAATAAAACAGTCCAACTGTCACCTTGTTCATGATGCATCTTGTTCTACTCATTATGCACTTTTTAGTATTTAACCTTTATTTTTACGTTTTTTATGGTAGAACTATCTTTTTCTGTTAAAATGACTAAACAACTTCAGATGATGTCAGTGTTACGTCATGCACATCCAATTTCAATTTGGCAAAAGTACATATATATATATAGATATAATATTATGTTTCCAACATATCACAATGGACAGAATTATGCATATTTCCCCCTTCCATTTTCTAGTTTTAGCTCAGGCAATCCAAAATTAAAAGCCATCTACAGAATGGAAAAAAATTTCACCTTGGCCAATCTGCAGCAATATTTGCTTCAGCAGGAGTCATCTTTACACACGCTCCCCCCAACTCCCAGAGAAAACAAAAATATTACACCATGACTTTAATGTCTGAACCGCAGCTCCATTACACTAACTGCCATCTTCCAGAATACAGTAGAAAAGTTGCTCCTAATCACATTGGATAGTCACCTGATATAACTTCAACTGAATTGCCCTCGGTCTCCGACAATAGTACCCTCACCTGTTTCCAAGGGACATTAGTGGAAGATCCATGATCCACCTACGTTGGAATTTAGCCAGCAATCGTGAAAGCCGACCAGCACCTTGAGGGGGCAGCATAATATATCCAGAAGTTCAATGTCAAGCTTCTACTGCTTGCTCGGAGATAAGGACTTGAATTGACCACACTGCCACGTTTCCAAATAAACCAACAGCAACTCCCAATAAGAGTTCTAAATGTTTTTTCTTATTTTTGTGTTTTTCCCATCAGCCAAAATTAGCTCCACTAATACCTTACCCAAAAAAAACATAAGAAGAGATTCTCCACTAATTCCTTACCCAAAAAAAACATAAGAAGAGATTCTCCACTAATTCCTGAATATACTGTAAATGTTAAGTCATTCTGCCCATACTTACCATCAGGCAGACTACAATTCCCAAAAGTAGAAAAAAAAAACTTCACGTTCTCTTTCCTTTCATATATCTCCAAGTTTTTTTCTTTTTCTGCCACCTTAATCCTGCCATTTTCTCACATTTCCACTTTCGATATTTTTGCCAATCCTTCAACCAGCCAGAATAATCCTTCCCTCCCTTACATTCAACAAAATCAGCTAAATCATCAATATCAGGTGATTTTTTTGGGCACTCTAGTATGCACTTGAGATAAATCTCCCCATTGCAGGTTTCCTCTGTTTCCTCCTCTATGCCAACAACACTTTCCATGTTATTTGCAAATGAGGAAATTGCTAAAGCATTTGTTTGCCCATATTCACTTTCTGTAGAGTCGGTTGCAACAGGAGCCGCCGCACTGCCAAAAAGTATTATAAAAATAAGACAAACAAAAGAAGAGTGACATATATAACAGATGATTATAATAGTGACATTATTATGTTTTAGATATCCAGTACATGAATTATTCCCTCTTTTACCCCGTACATTAAATATTTTCCCCTTTAAGAAGAGTGACATGATAAAACAAATTGGAAGGTGGTCTTCTTTTTTAAAAGATTAAACTTAAACACCTGGAATAGTATCATAAGATAGCTGCATTACTGGCTTAACAAACACATCTATTATTTGGATTCAAATGGATCGCAGTTGATCTGAATCCAATTCGAGCATCAAAACCTTCAATGCGAGATGACAAATCCACAAAAACTAATCCAAATAAAAAATTATTGACAATCTGATCTAACAATCATTACTGACCCAACAAGCTTTAAGAATAAAAATTCGAGAACAATTTTTTAAGAACTAAACAAAAATTTAGAAAAAAAAATTAAAACCATGCAAATCCCAACATAACAAAACCAACAAGATGGCGAACCAACTGAAAACAAACTAATCTATCCAAACAGATCCAAGTATTCCTAGGGACAACTTAGTAGCTGATAACCCCAGTACTTATTTTTATAACCAATAACCTTCCCATTACATTAAAATTTGAAATATAATTCTTCAATATATATACATATATCATTTAATGATAAATTATTTCAGATGCTCCTACATTCAGCAAAGGATAAACACATACTGCTCTTCCTATGGAAACCAGCTATACATAAGAAGACATATATAACAGATGATTATGACTTCCTTTAGCAGCACATCCAGGTGAAATTAATGGAAAAAGAAAAAAGAAAAGAAAAGAAAATCTCACGTGTGAAAAAATTGAAGAAATCCATCCAGAGATCCACTTCTCGATTGAATAAAGAAAAGGAAAAAGAAAGAAGCTCCCAATAATAAGGACGCATAAAAATTCCTATCCAGGGAAAAATTAAGTTTGAATCCTCAGTCAGTGGCAAGATTTTACATTACATAATATATCACATACAAAAAAGGAGAGAGAATGTAAGCAAGCAGCTCAAATGCTGAATGTGTACTAGTCAAGCTTTTGACAACACTGTTGAGATTGTTTTGGATCAGCCAAGGGTATCCAAATCAACTGCGTGAAACCAATCAAGTAACAGACAAAATACCTAACCAACAAGATTTGAATCATGAAACACCTGCACTAAGCTTACAGCCTCACAGATATAAAGAAGAGCAACAATTTAGAAAAAGGCTATAGTCCACCCATTAGGAAGATTGGAGGAGTAAATGGAAGGGACTAGAGGAAGGATGGAAGAGGCATCCTTAAGTTGAATCATACATATATACATGTAGACATTTTAACACAGGGAGGTCCAACCATTTATCCCAAAAGCCACGACTGATGGGAAAGGTGGAACCAATCCCTTTATCTCATAGCCCAGGGTGCCAGTCAATCAAGGCGGGACCCACTTCAGTGTGGGGATGCTCCACACCTAGGATGCTCCTGCATCATACACCCACATTGGAAGAGTCTCGAACTCGAGACCTCTTGCTCTGATAGACTGATACCACTTAACGCAGGGAGGTCCAACCATTTATTTCAAAAGCCGCGACTGATGGGAAAGGTGGAACCAATCCCTTTATCTCATATATGTATGATTCAAATGGTTGGACCTCCCATGCCTATTCAGAGTTCAAATGAATAAGAACAAGTTGGAATTGTTAAATTACCTCAAGCATTGCGCACAAAAAAGGAAGGCATGGATCAGAAGGCTCTAAGAAATGCAAGGAAGCAACAAATTCTTCTGTAAAGGAGGTAGAATAATCAGTAAAACCAAATGTGCATTCACGAGAAACTAACTTCTTAAAGCTGACAGTATTTTTTCCATTTCCTGCATTTAAATCCAGTGAACATAACTTTCTGAGCATCACCAGAAGAACTTGCCCATTTTTCAAAAGAAGATGTTGTTCAGGCACAAGCAAGTTCAAGATGGCCATAGAACATCTTAACTGCAAATTTAGCACTTCAGCAGCAGCCCATGTATCTGAATGCAAGCTAGCTTGTCCACTGGCTCGACTTGCAGAAACATCAAGTAAAGCAGAGAAAAACTGTTCAAACCTCTTTAAGAGTCCTTCAAACAGTATATCAGAGAGACTACATATGTCTTTAAATGTTACCCTGATCTGACAATTATCAATTTCCGTCTCCACATAATTTGAATCAGCTCCATATTTTAAAGGTTTTGAAGACAAATGAACAAGCAGACAATATAAACCTTTTAGTAGTGGTGGCTTTAAACCCTGAAATACAGGAAAGTTAAAAATCAAATCATAATAATTAGAATAGAGAACCCTACTTAGAATAAAATGAAACAAGGACGCATTCATCAGAATAAATTGCACAGAAGATCCATCCAGACTTCATATTGTTTCTAAGTGTTTCTTCACTGAAGAATAGATTCACCAGAAATATATTCCACATCATATTAAAGATTGGTTGATGAATCCGATGATTCTAATTCCAGATTCCAAAAATTATAAAGTACCTTCATTATTGCCTTGTTACTCACAAGAACCAAATAACAATGAAATCTATAGCATCGCAAGCTATCAGGTATGCAAAAGCGTTTAGATGTATTCAACAAACATTTTCCTGTTTCCTGAATCCTGATTTCCTGCATTCTCTACAAGTCATTTCCTGCATTTTCTACCCAAAAAAAGTGCATTTACAGCATTTTCTGTTTATTTGGAAATTCTGGCGCTCTCCATTTATTTTCCAAAGCACAATTCCTCATTTGAAATAGAAAAAGAAAATATGGGTGATTCTTAGTAAACAGTGAAGAAATGCTTTCCATACTTCCTTTCTCACACAAATTTAAAAAATAAAATGCAAGAGGTTATGCAAAAGGAGGTTGCTTCCTATAAAAGCTCAATATATATATATATACACACACACACGCATGATCATAGACATATCTATATATGGAAGTGCACTGATTCAGCAAATACATCAAGAAACCCCAAGTCTCATCCACAACTCGTGAAAATTAGAAAAAGGACAAATTAAACCAGAAAATGAACAATTAAGTACGAGAGCGAGAGGGAGGGTAACTCAGGAGCTTTAATGGCTGATAGCAGGTTCCGGAAGATCAGTGAAGATGACGAATGCTCACAATCTAGGGTTTCATATGATGAGTTGAAACGCATATCTTTTGTGGAATCCATCTCTAAAGACAACACTCACACAGACATCTCCGAGACGCTGATCGGTTTGGAGTCTCTGAACCAGGGGTTGTGTTTGGCAATTGACGCTTTTTCGCGCTAATTTGCGGTTGGAATGACTAAAAGACTATTAATTTGAAAATATTTGGTAACAAAAATAATTTCTTTTTTCTCTGTGGTTAGAGATTTTGATTTTAGTAAAACTTTTAATCAATCCTCAATTTTGGGGTTTTGAGTAAGTAAATCTAAAAATTTATAGAAATGAGTTATTTTTAAAATTTTAAAAACTATTTATAAAAGTATTTTATACTACGTGCATCAACTCCAAAAACAAGTTATGGGCCATTTTTAATGGTTGGTTATTAATACGAGCAATTGCTGCTTATGTTGTATAGTTGATACTTCTAATTTGTGCGATAACAAAATAAAATAACTTTTTAGTGGCAGAGATTTTGTCAAATTTGGAGATGCCCAAATTACTTTTTTGCACTAAAACAATTCACGGCCTAATTGCACTTCACTAAAAGTTTTAGTTTGTTCGTCATTAAATAAATAGTTAAGTCTAGAATAACTCATTAGTGAGGTCTTCGAACAATCATATTC